>CAUDMG010002750.1:70000-455000 GCA_958450375.1 Homarus gammarus | reverse complement strand
ATATCACAATAGGGGAAGAACTAGATAACAGTAATCGCAGAGAAATCAGGTTCACCCAAAATTGGGAAACGAAAAACAATGACAATATGGTCAGAGTCCCAAACTTTCGATTGGCGGGTTATCAGGGGTTAAGAAGGTAGGAACGCGTGAGGTTACAGGTGACACAACAATTCATCATGACTATAATATATTCACTCGTATACTACGAAAAGCTCAAGAACAAAATATACCATGCAGAAAAATTAGGTCAAATAAGAATGAGCCAAGGTGGATGACCAGAAAACTTAAACATGACATAGGAATAAAGAAAGGAATTTATAAGAAATTAAAGGGAGGTAGGAGCAGCTCAGAAATAGGTATCTAATAAACTATAGGACTAGCCATGTGTCTGTCGGTCAGTCTGTTCTGGGCAGCCGAAACGGCAAGATATTTTTTCACCAAACTTGGTGGAAAAATCGCAAAAAATTCGTAGAGTGGAAAAAACCTGGTCCCAAGTCGATGGTTTCCTTAGGAAGCCATTAATTAACCATTTTATTTACGCTGGAAGACGATGCAAGTCTACGGACTTGGCGCACCCTCATTCGCTGTAAGCTGTCAGCCCATGATTGCAGTTATCGTACGGCTCCCTCCTGCTCCCCCCACTTTTTTTCTTAGTCTACATTTTTTTAATGTTGTTTGGATTAGTAAAGGAAGGAAGATGAGTAAATAGAAGAATAACAAGTGATAGTGGGCCCTTCGTGCCCGGCGCCGAGTCCGGTGGTACAGTTTACCAAAGCTTGAAATTTCGAACGCCCGTGCTTGGCTAGCGCGCAACCACAGAAAGGCTGACAGCTTACAGAGACATCGTTTTCCAGGGGAAATAAAATGATTAATTAATGCTTTCCTAAAGAAACCCTCGACATAGGACCAGGTTTTTTCACTCTACATATTTTTTTGCGATTTTTCCGCCAAGTTTGATGAAAAACGATTGTGCCGTTTCGGCTGCCCAGAACAGACACACACAGACACACGGCTATTCCTATAGTATATGAGATAATCATGGTCGTAATTGTTATAATCATGGTCGTGGTTGTTATAATCATGGTACTGGTTGTTATAGTCATGGTCGTGGTTGTTATAATCATGGTCGTGGTTGTTATAATCATGGTCGTGGGTGTTATAATCATAGTAGTGGTTGTTATAAATATGGTCGTGGGTGTTAAAATCATAGTCGTGGTTGTTATAATCATGGTCTTAGGTGTTATAATCATGGTCGTGGTTGTTATAATTATAGTCGTGGTTGTTATAATCATGGTCGTGGTTGTTATAATCATAGTCGTGGGTGTTTTAATCATGGTCGTGGTTGTTATAATCATAGTCGTGGTTGTTATGTTCATGGTCATGGGTGTTTTAGTCATAGTTGTGGGTGGTATAATCATGATCGTGGTTGTTATAATCATGGTCGTGGTTGTTATAATAAGTGTCTCTTTCTTCTTTATGTTTTATCTCATTATTCTTTCTCTTTTTACCTACACATAACCGACTAATTTCTACATGTTATCATCCAAATACTTGTTCTCATTTTTGTTTTACTTATCATTGTCCTTCCTTTATCTCCTTCTCTAGTCTCCTTCTCTACCATCATTCTATACCATTCTTATTCTGTCCTTCCATCCCTCCATTCATACCTACACCTCTCACTATCCCTCTCTCCCATCTCCTTTCCTCTCCTATTAAGGATAATAATGCTTCAGTCTCTCTTCTTCTCCTGCTCTTCTCACTTTCTATCTTCGCCACGCATTCCTGTTATTATCTTTTTCTCTCTTCTCCTTTTCCATGTACAGTCAGCCACAGGAATAAGTATACTGTACACACTGTAGCTGTAAGGTCCGAAAATGGTCTGGTAACGTTGAAACTGCGCATCGAGACGCATGATGAAACTCAGCTCCTCCCCACCTGTTATCTCTAACTATTTTCTGTTTCCCCTTCTTTATTCTTCTATTTACTCTTCTTCCTATCCTTTATTAATCCAATAACATTTAAAAAAAAGTAGGCTAAGAAAAAACGTAGGGGGAGGAGGAGAGAGCCGTACGATAACTGCAATCGTGGGTTGACAGCGTACAGCAAATGAGGGTGCGCCAAGTCTTTAGACTTGCATCGTTTTCCAGCGTAAATAAAATGGTTAATTAATGACATCCTAAAAAAACTATCGACATGGGAGCAGGTTTGTTCCAATCTACGAATTCTTTGCGATTTTTCCACCAAGTTTGATGAAAAACGATTGTGCCATTTCGGCTGCACAGACAGACAGACACACGGCTAGTCCTATAGTATATTAGAAGAAGGGGAAACAGAAAATAGTTAGAGATAACAGGTGGGGGGAGCTGAGTTTCATTATGAGTCTGGATGCGCAGTTTCAACGTTACAATACCATTTTGTGACCTTACAGCTACAGTGTGTACATTATACTTATTCCTGTGGCTGACTATACTATCGTGCACCAAAGTCATGTCCACTACCCATCCACAGTGAGGGTTCGAAATGCTATGGTCGGCCAATAGATGTCGCCCACTGTAGTGTGTGGGGGGGGGGGGGGAATAGAGGAGGTGGGGGTTAGTCTAGTAACAGTCTGTGTGTATGTGAAGCATAACATCGTGAATTCAGCAATCACTGATAACAATAAGAAAGTCATGAAGATAGTTAATATTATTAACCATGGTGAGATAGATGTGTAACGGGTAAATAAAAGCACTACACTGACCATATCTCTGCCGTTCATGGCTACGACGGTGCGACTGATGGGCACACCAGTAATTAATTCTCCGTGACTACCAGTAATGGTAGTCACGGAGAATACACATGTTGTTACCAAGGTTGGCACCACCCACACCAGGGGAAGGAGATGAGGTCGAACACTGAAACATGCCGAGGTCTCATTCCTACCATCGTCGTCACCAACAGGTAAGACACATTAATTTGTCATTATAGCCCATGTCGTCCTTATACTTTTGCAGGGTGTCCTATGAGTGACAGCAGATATTTGTAGATATGAAAGAATATGTGATATTGAGTTGAAAATTTTCTATATACTGTACATAAGCATTTTTCGGTTTACTTTAGGCATGAGATGGGTTGTAAAAATTACTCAGGGCAAAAATTTTGCCATGTTATATTTTATTTTTCTTAACAATTGTAGCCATACTGTGCGCTGTTGTAATCCTTATTGGAGGATTACATAAGGCCTATTAATAGCGTGAAAACCCGTTTGAAGATACTGTAATGTTCCATAACTTGCATTAAACAACATCTTAAGTTCACGAGTTCCAACTCCGCGCCTAGCCTCCCGCCCCCTCCCCGCCTCTACCCACCTAACTATTAAACCTCATAATTTGAGCATTGTGGGTTACCACACCTAAACACTAATCGACTACTTATTCTCTCCCCACACTCCCCCTCCACCATCCCCCCACTCCACTCCTCCCTCCCCCACCTCTTCACTTCATCCCTCCCCCAAGACTAACGTCAATCGAACATTCCATCCCATCACATTACCTTCCCCTACATTCCCCAACCTCCCTCCCCCTATTCTACCCATGGCGACGAATTGGACTACTGTAATGAACACTCACAGAACCGACGACAAGGCTCCTCCTCCTTGTATTTAGAGTTACCGGTAGTGTTGTGATAGCACCGAGTATGAACTTATTTATGACCAGACTTCACCATCACTGGCGTAAGTTTAGACACATTCTGGAACCAGTGAATATTCTACGTAAAAAAATAAAATTTAAATGAATTATTTATAGGAGATAAGTATGTCACAGCTGAAAATTGTCAAAGAAATATGTAAAGCAGTGGAAAATCATAAACAATTAATATTTAACGATTAGCAAAAGTCCTGCGAAAATTAACCAACAAGTCATAAGCTAAAAATGATCAAATCATCAGTTTATCTTTGGTCACCATCAAAACAATCCTCTCGACATCACGAAACTATTCTGAATCGTCTAAGAATTGGGCATACGCGATTGACGCATGGCCAACTCATGTCTTCCCCTCATGGAGCCCCCACCTATATGCTCCAACAGCCGAACACAAATAACAGTCCAACATATTCTCATTGAATGCCCTATTTATAGTCGGTATCGAGCAATGTGCTTCATTAACCCTACAATGTAAGATATTTTAGCAGAGACCCCAAAATTTTCCCTTAGTTCAGTTTTGACCTTTTTGAAATACTGTAATCTCCTCCAAACAATATAACACTAAATTATAGAAATACAAATATATGTTAACTAATCCCTCTCGCCAGCCCTAGGAGAGACTCAAATGGGTGTCAGTGGTCTGGTTAAACTAAATCTTGATGATGATGATGATTTTCGGCGAATGTTCACTAGGGTTGCTCATTTTTTCACACTTTTTTAAAATTGTGGGTGGGGGTGTTTTTTCCCATTATTTTGTTACTCCTGAATTCATTGGTGCCAGAATTAATGAAATCCAATATGTTCTAGGGGTCACGAATCCAAATATAAAAAATGAATTTTTGCGAAAAAACGTCAAAACTCAAGCTTTTTCTCTTATAGATCAGCAATCACGCTGCTTTTCACTACTTAACCCTAATGGCTGGCTAGAGCAGCTATTCAGCTTTCCATTGACACCTAATTCGATTGCATGCACCTCTTATTTGACCTTCTAAGTCAGGAAAAAGGCTGTAGCCTACCTGCGTTAACCGAGTTATAAATTCACTAGGTTCACATTGGCAGCTTTAAAACCCTGCGCTTCTTTGCAGTGTTTTGACTAGGGTGTGTCAATTTTGTCAACATGTTAAAAATCAAATTTGGTAGTCAAAATATTGTGCCTCTTTATGTCTAAACTTGAGATTAGCAAACAAAAATGAATTGAAATAACCCTCACCTACATCAATTATACCTTAAAGTTTCAAATATCAGTATTTCAACAAATTAATGAGACTTGATTAGAATTATTCACTTGATATTAACTAATCTCATGTAAGCATATGGATTATGGAGTATTTTATGGTTCTATAGCTAGTGTACAATATGCATGTCAGAACATGAACATGAACAGGCTCTCCGTGTGGGACAGTTTAATTCTTGTTTTGACTTGTACCAAGCGTGAGGATAAGGCGCCCGGCTCACTCTCCTTCTAGATATCATAGACGGTGGTTTGCTCTCATTGCACTTGCACCTACTCTACCAGACGAATTCTACATTTTAATTCTTGTAAGTAGGGCATATTGATTGTCGCAGTTACTTATATCATTGTATAAAATTATGTTCTAAGAAATAATTATGTTATTTCTGTTACAGCATTTTTGATAAACAAATTGATATTTCTTGAAACAACAATTGAATTATGAAACATTGAAATATTTTTCTATTTGTCAGATAGTGTGAAGATGTCAAAATTGAAGCCAAGAAGTCAGTTGTCAACCCACTTGAGCCTGCTAGTTGGTAAAGGGAAGGAGCTTCCTGTATCAGAACTTCCAACAGTGAGAGACATGCTAAGATTAGGGTTACTCCTTCGAGAAAAAAATGCAAAGGACAGAAGGAACTATACAGATAAAGAACTCATAAATGACATGATAGTCCCTCTTCTGCATCAATGGACAAAAGCTAATGCACTATTCAAACCACCTGTGATTAATCAGTGTCGAACTATTGAGCTAAAACTAAGGAAATTATGGCACAAAGCAGTTGAAACATCACTTGGTAAAGGAAACTTGGCCAGGAAAAATGAATTTCTGCACACACTTGATACTCTGTTTGACATTTTGACCTGCAAGTGCTCCATACAATTATGTTCTGAATCCAACTGTTCTCACTCAGGTAAGAGAGAAAATAATTCCCACATTGATTGTGGTTGTCCTCGTGAAAAGAAGATCCCTGTTTTAGAGCTTGAATTTATAAAGGCACAGAGGACAAAGGCAGAAGGCCAAGGAAGTATGCAAATGGGTTCAATAGATTATTCAGAAACAAAGAAGCAGATTGCTAATGCCAAGAAGAGAGAACAAATCCGAGAGAGGGAACAAAAGAAGAAAATGAAGAGTGAAGAAGCCATCCAAAGAGAGGAAGAGCTGTGTCAAGATGTTTATCACTTATTTGATAGTTCTTCTGATGAACAGGAAGCAACATCAGATGATAGTTCCAAAGAGCCATCTGAACCTTTACCAAAGAAAATGAAATACAACACAAGAAATATTTCAAACATTGCTTTAGCTAGTATTCGCCACCATGCTGGACTTCGTGAGGCTGCAGAAATTGCAACTGCCGCTTGGATAGATGCAGGCCTCATCAGCCGAGAGGATGTATCTTTGGTGATAGATCATAATAAAATTAGAAGAGCACAAAAAAAATAATGAAGGAAATATCTGATCAGCATGAAAAAGATTTAAGCGAGGGAGGGCTCTCCTGTCTTTTGTTTGATGGAAGAATAGATGACACAAACGTTTTGCTAGAAGTAGAGGGAGTGAACAGAAAGTTTCCAGGTCTCATCAAAGAAGAACACTACTCTGTCTGTTCTGAGCCTGGTGGTCGGTTTTTGTTTCACTTTGCTCCCGAAACTGAAGTAGAAGGGAAGAAACATGCAGAGGTCATTGCTGATCATATTTTATGTTGGGTTCAGGAGAGAGGACTTGGCAGTTCACTGCAGGCTGTTGGTGGAGATTCAACTGCAGTGAACACCGGATGGCAGGGGGGTGTAATGACGCATTTAGAGAAAAAACTAGGAAGAAGACTTGTTTGGATTGTATGTGATTTACATACAGGCGAGCTACCTCTTCGTCATCTCATCCAGGAACTTGATGGTCCTACAAAGAGCAACAACAAGTGGTCAGGTCCCCTTGGCATCATGCTGGATGAAGCAACACAACTAGAAATAAATACAACCTTTCCAAAGGTCGAAGTTGGCCCTCCCCTTCCGGCGTTGTCTGAAGGAGTCATCAAAGATCTCAGCACAGATCAATCCTATGCTTATCGTATTGCCCAAGCAATAAGATCAAGAGAAGTGCCTCAGTCATTGGCTCTCTTGGAGATTGGACCTGTCAGTCACAGCCGTTGGTTAACTACAGCTCTTCGTTTCTGCAGGATTTGGATTTCCAAACACGAATTGAAGGGCAAAGTGCTGAAGAATTTGAGGTTAATTGTTGAATTTATTATTGGAGTTTATCTTCCCCAGTGGTTTAGTGTGAAACTTAATCCTATGTGGGTGGATGGGCCCAATCACCTTTTGTTTCAATTGCAGCTAGTAAGAACACAGAGGAAGGTAGTGAGGGACATCGTGTTACCTGTGGCAAGAAGGTCCGCTTGGTATGCTCGATCAGAAGCAGTTTTGCAAGCAATGCTTTGCAGTCAATGTACCAATCTCCGAACCGAGGCTGTAGAAGTCATTCTAAAGATTAGAGGAACGCTAATAGATGACGACCAGTTGGGAGACTGTTCGTTTCATTCAAGAAAAGTTCCCCCAATAAACGTCAATGCCACCAAATTGTCAGAATTGGTTGACTTGAGTTTGGAAGTCTTAGAGCCACCATTGACAACAAGTCTAACTAGCCAAGAATTGAGAAACCTTGAAGAGACTCCAATGCAGGTGCCGAAGTGGCCTTCCCACACTCAAAGTGTGGAGAGATGTGTGAAAATGGTCACAGAAGCAGCGGGCCATGTTTACAGCCACGAGAGGCGAGAAGGTTACATCAAAGCACAAATAGCAAGCAGACTACTGATGACAAGAAACCAAAGCAAAGAGAGTATGAAGGCATTGGTTACTTTCAAATAGACTACGGATAATAAAATATAATAATTTGAAACTTGAAACAGTAACATGTGTGCAAACGCTGGTTATGTTATAAATTCACAAATATGTACATTTAAAAATCCATTTGATGTAGGTAGGACTTATTATAAAAAAAAATTTATGCCAGAATATTGTTTTGCATGCTTAAAGACTACAATAAATTGCTACCAAATTACTCGATTTTCAATTTAGCCAGTTCACCCCCTAAATTGACACACCCTAGTTTTGACATGTGTTGTGTTGTTGTTGGTACTGTGGTGTTATTTTATAATTTACTCAAATCTGCTATATAGTGTGGCAGTAAATTTATGGTTATCTATTTATGTTGTATTTTCTACAGGTGAATAAATTGCTCATATGTGACCCTATTTTGTTTGCCTATTTTGTTTTATTACAAAACGTTTTTTTCTTACAGAGTTCATCTGTTTATATACATACAATCATGGAAGAGAGTGAGTCGCAGTCGGGGGAGAATGCTAAGGGGACTGTCAGGCCAACATCATCCACTACCGTGTTCTGCCACTGAAATCTATCTAGTAGGCCAGCCAGCATCGTCAATTAGAGGCAGTAAACTCCCGACGATGCGTCAAGTCCTGAAGTTCTTCTTTCACACAGTGAATGAATCTGGTGACAGACAGGAGACGTTTAAAGAAACAGTGAGAAACGTACTCACGTTCTGGAATTTAGCTCGCATCAAGACTATCTCAGAGAGGGGGTGCCGGGAGAAGCTGACAAGGTTATGGGAGCACTGGAGAAGTCTACAAAAAAGTCGGGACAGGGCTGCAAAGGACAAGGTTGAAAACTTCAAGTCTCAACTTGACCTGTTGTGGGACATCGGAGCACCGGACGCCGTAGAGGACATCGAGAAGAACCGGCTGCTTACACCGGCCGACAAACAACAAGACATCGCCTTCTATCAAGACCAACGCGGAGAAAGAAAAGCGTTCATGAGTGGTAACGATAAGATTTTTGCCGCTAAGAAGAGAAAGCAGGAGGAACGAGTCGAGAAGCAAAGGTCGAAACAGGGAAGGTTCGCAGCCTGTGAACCAAGCAGCAGTGATTCGAGACCTCAAACCTCTGTGGTGGCTGACACCCCAACGGAAGTAGAAATGGAGAAAAAGGACACAGCGATACAACCTGGCAGGTACACATCAAAGCACCCTTATGTGACGGTTCAGCTTCCACGTCGCATTCTCCAAGAGCCAGCATTAAAGGAACTCGCTGACCGTCTTCGGATATCCAATAACGAAGTAAGTGTATCCATAAATGTGTTTGGAATGTTTGAAATTTCTGTTAATTATTTGATAAGCACTTAAACAGTCGACATTTTCTACTGACACCCTTGCCTGCTTTTGCTCGCAGATAGTTTCGGTGGTCGCAGCAGTGCTGCGCTCTGCTAACCCGCCAGGCGATCTGTCTGAGTTCCGGATCTCGAGAGAGACTGCGAGACGGGCGCGAGCTTCACACCGTCGTCAGGTAGCTGCAGCACAAAGGGAAGCCTTCACGCCTCCACCACATGCAGTGGTGCACTGGGATGGTAAGCTGGTTAAGGTGAGAACACGTTTAGGTACTACATTAATATTTTACCAAAGCCTAGACTATTGTAACATATTGTTAGAAATGTATCAAATCATTAACAAAAAGCTTGGAGAAAAAGGCAGCCTTGATAATTCTTCATTATCTGTCTGAATTTTTATATTTCTCTTATTTCAGAACGTCGTGGGAGAAGAAGAACACCGACAGGCCATCTTCATCTCAGGGCGCGGCCATGAGGAAGGGAAGCTGCTTGCTGTCTTGCCAGTGAAGGACGGCACTGGCCTGACCCAGGCACGCGCAACAGCTCGTGCTATCGAGGACTGGAGCTGCGCTTCAAACGTCAAGGCACTGTGCTTTGATACAACGTCGTCCAACACAGGGCGAGTCCAAGGTGCGGTTGTCCATCTGGAGGCGCTGCTGGAAAAACAGCTGTTGAGGCTTGGGTGCAGACACCACGTCATGGAACTGGTGGTGAGAGCCGCTGCCAGCAACATCTTCGGCAAAACATCGGCCCCTACGGACCCTCTCTTCCAGACTCTTAAGAAAAGGTGGAGTCAACTAGATCACTCTCAGTATCTCAGGCTGGACATTGCAAATCTACCAGAGTCTGACTGGCTCAGTCACCTCCGACACAGGACCGTTAGCTACCTGCTGACCGTCACAGAATAGGCCAGAGAGGATTACCGAGAAGCGGCAGAACTAACGCTCCTCGTCCTCGGTGTGAATCCTCCGCGCGGCACGCACTTTCTGCGTCCTGGCGCATGTCACCACGCTCGCTGGATGGCGAAGATCATATGCTACCTCAAGATCTACATGTTTAGCCACCAGCTAGAGCTCAGCAGTGACCTGTGCGTCAAGCTGCAGAGGATGGCGATCTTTGTGTCTCTGCTGTAAACACCGGCGTGGCTGAAATCACCAGTAGCCGGGGATGCTCCTGTGAATGACCTGCAACTGCATCACGAACTCCTCCGCTACAGGGCCGTGGACTGTGAGGTGGCTGATGCTGCGCTGGCGGTCGCGAGCCGCCACCTGTGGTATCTAAGGCCACAGACCGTCGTTCTGTCGCTGTGCAGCGAGAAGTTGAGTGCGGCAGAGAAAAAGGAGATGGCGACCAAATTGAGCTGCCTAGAAGAAACGAAAGACTACGCCAACGACAACTTGGTCATCCAACAGACTACACGGCTTTCCGACCTGATAGATGAACGTTCATGGATGATCTTCAAGGAGCATCATGTGTGCGGCACAGCATGGCTGATGCCACCGGTGGAAGATTGGGAGAAAAACGAAGAGTTCATGAAGCTGAAAGATTTCTCCAGAAGCCTGAAGGTAACCAATGACGTGGCCGAAAGGGGAATAAAGCTTATGCAGGACTTCATTGGTTCAGTCACGAAGGATGAGCAGCAGCTGCAGGATGTCATGCAACTTGTGGAAAAGCACAGGAAGCAGATGAGTGGCTTCAGCAAGTCTGCTCTGATGCAACTGTGAGAGTTGAATAGAGGGGGGATTGAACTTTCAAATTGCATCTCCTCCTAGAGTTATTGACCTATTTCAATGATGTTTGTTTTTTTAAGAGGGAAATATATCATGGAAAAGACTGTGACGGCAAAATATTGATATGTGTTTTCGAATAAATGGAAAAGTCAAAACTATGAATATTTTGGAATCTGGTTCCCTTAACGCAGGTAAAGCCTTTGACCTGAACTAGAAGGTCAACTAAGAGGTGCATGCAATCTAATTAGGTGTCAATGGAAAGCTGAATAGCTGCTCTAGCCAGCCATTAGGGTTAAGTAGTGAAAAGCAGCGCGATTGCTGATCTATAAGAGAAAAAGCTTGAGTTTTGACGTTTTTTCGCAAAAATTCATTTTTTATATTTGGATTCGCGACCCCTAGAACATGTTGGATTTCATTAATTCTGGCACCAATGAATTTAGGAGTAACGAAATAATGGGAAAAAACACCCCCACCCACAATTTTCTAAAATTGGGAAAAATGAGCAACCCTTGTTCACTCTACAGTCGCAGGGGTGGTGGTGGAGGTTTGGGGGGGGGCGGATCCACTTACAGTTTACTATGAACACATGAAATAGGAATGGTTTCTTGGGCAGTTGATACTTAACCTAGGTGTTACTAATACCATTAATTTACTCGAGTATATAAGAGCCTGCATCAGTTACCACAACATAATGTTACTCTGCCATTTCAGATATGCCTGCAAGACGAGCAAATTAGATGTGCCTGCAGGACGAGCAAATTCGTTGGCAGTGATTGCTGAGAGAGGCCAAATCATCAGGATGTAGAGAGCCGGGGCAGCTGTGACGAATATTGTTCTCGAAGTGGGAGGAGCACCAAGACGATTAGGAGGTGGATCCGCCGGTGGGAGGAAGAGGGCTCAGTGGAGACGAAACCTCGAAGCGGGAGGCCATGAGTAACGTCGGCAAGGATGGACACCATGATCGTGGCAGCTGCAACGGCATATCCAATGCGAACATCAGTGGAGCATACAAGAAATGTGGGCCTCAGACTCCATCACATGACGACGAGACGCCGACTTAATGAAGCCGGGATCGACTGCCATATTCAGCTCATTATATTTACCGATGAAACGGTGTTCAGGTCAGTGGGAGCCGAAGCAAGGCAGTGCTGGCGGCCCCCCAACACACGCTACCATGAAAACCCACATTAAACATTGCGCAGTGAGTGGTAGGGTGTCAGTGTCATTCTAGGGGTGGATGTGGGCACATGGGCCAGGTGAACTGGTCAAGATCAATGGCCGTTTCACTGATGAGCAGTGTGTAGACATCCTGGAGCAAGTGCCAATTCATACAGTCGGGGCAATGGCAGTTCCAGCCCCCCACACTATCAGGTTGGTTCATGACAACAGTCCCATTCATACCAGCAACATAGTGAAGGACTACCTCCAGGATCACCCTGAAACTGAGGTCATCGACTGGCCAACACTAGAATGTGATATTAATCCGATTGAACATATTTGGGCCCTGATGAAACGTGATTGGATATTGGGGAGCAGCGAAGCTGTGCAACAATAGAGGCCAAAGCTTACAGCGTGTGGGAGAGTATACGTCGACGACCAGGGGTGTGCCTGAAGCTGGTCGACTCCATCCCTAATTGCCTTGATGAATTCCTGAATGCAATGGGTGGCTGGACCAAATACTAAGATGTGTGTATTAGTGTATTGTTTGGATTTTAGTATTGTTTGTAAATACAATTAATAATATTAACTCGCCTACAGTGTTATCTTAAATCCATGTCCTTAATGATGTCTTAAACTATATCGCATGAAGATTCATAACACAGTAACTTAACAGCCAAAAATTATGTATTGTGTGGTATATAATGATCTGTATAACACGTCGTGGAATGTGTTGTCTTATAACACAGTATAATTATATAGTTATAATTCCTACCATCATTGAAATGCTCATGATGTTCAGCACACAATATTAATGGTAACTGAGCACACTCCAAAATATATGAAGCTTGCATATTGTGGTGGGGTGTTTAAACACTGGAACTTGGAAGAATTGGAACAGTCACCTAGATTAAGTTTGACTACTATTTTACAATACTGATAACCTTTTCACTCCACTCTTTTTAACATAAGTATATAATTATATAATATTGCGTATTGTCACAAATATTTATTAAGCAAAGGATGGATGGAATATAAATAAATGTTACCATAATCTCTTTGTCGGAATAACAACAAAATTGTGACATGGTCGCTAAGTAAAACTAGCTGACCAAGGCCTTTCGCCCTGATTCTTGCATATTTCACTTTTATCGTTAATATATTCCATTCATTAAAATATCATTGTGACCCGAGCGGCAATAAGCACCCAGGGCACTGCACCTGTTCCATGAATTCTTAACCATAAAGAAACAACTGTAAGACAAAACGTAGTTAAAAAGGCAGCTTGAAATTATGGTGGTATAAATAGTAAATAAACCTGCCTCTCATCCAGCCCTCTCTATCCCCCTCCCCCCCCCCCCCCCCACACACACGCTACAGTGGGCGACATAAGAACATAAGAAAATAAGGAGTCTGCAATAGGCCGGTTGGCCTGTGCATGGCAGCTCCTGTCGAGAGTTACTACCACTCTCTATCATCCATTAATCTATCTAGCCTCCTTTTGAAACTTTTCAGAGTTCCCGCACTTACTACAAAGTTGCTAAGCTTGTTCCACTCGTCCACCACCCTATTTGTGAACCAGTTTCTTCCTATCTCCCTCCTAAACCTAAACTTATCCAACTTGAATCCGTTGCTCCGAGTCCTATCCTGCTCGGATATTATAAGAACTTTATCTATATCCCCTTTATTGATTCCTTTCACCCACTTAAATACATCTATCATATCTCCCCGCACTCTTCGTCTTTCTAGGGAATGCAAGTTAAGTTTCTTTAACCTATCCTCATATGGAAGGTTTCTAAGTCCCGGAATCATTTTTGTCATTCTTCGCTGCACCGACTCTAGTGAATTTATATCCATTCTATAATAGGGGCACCAGAACTGAACCGCATAATCGAGGTACGGCCTAACTAGCGCAAGATATAGTTGCAATAAGACCTCTGCACTCTTGTTACTTACACTTCTAGATATAAAACCCAATACTCTGTTTGCCTTATTTCGAACATTAACGCACTGTTTTCTAGGCCGTAGGTCCGGGCTTACAAGTACCCCTAGGTCTCTTTCACAAGTCGACTTCTCTAGGTTGATGTTGTTAAGGCTGTATACATTATAAGTATTTGTTCTTCCAATATTAAGTACGCTGCACTTGCTGGTGTTGAATTTCATTTGCCATTTTTCAGACCACCCCTGCAGTTTATTTAGATCCTCCTGTAATGCATTTGCATCCTGCCCTGAATTAATTTGCCGCCCTATTTTGGTGTCATCCGCAAACTTGCTTATGTCACTGCTGATCCCAGTATCTAAATCGTTTATGTAGATTATGAACAAGAGTGGGCCTAGTACTAACCCCTGGGGAACCCCACTGGTTACACGGCCCCACTCAGATTTAACACCATCTACGCTGACCCTCTGCTTTCTATCGGTGGGCCATGATTTTATCCAATTTAAAAATTTCCCCTCGATACCATGAGCCTTAATTTTTCTCAAAAGCCTCTGATGCGGTACTCTGTCAAATGCTTTGCTAAAGTCTTAGTAAATAACATCGTAATTTTCGTCATTATCTACTACCTCGAAGACTTTCCTAAAAAACGTTAGCAGATTTGTTAGACAAGATTTTCCCTTTGTAAACCCATGTTGAGAGTCGTAGATTAATTTGCTTTTCTCTAGATGCGATGGGATGCTATCTGCTATAATTGATTCAAGAAATTTCCCCACTACTGAGGTCAAACTGATCGGCCGGTAATTTGACGCTGATGCTCTGTCTCCCTTTTTGAATATGGGTATTACATTTGCCTGTTTCCACAACTCTGGCACAACTCCAGTGTCTAATGATTTTGTAAATAAGTTTACGAGGGGTCCGCCAATCTCGAGGAAAAATTTCATCTGGCCCTGGGGATTTTGTATTCCTTAGTTTATTTATCTTCTTAAGAACATCCTCTTTTCTGATAGTGATATTCTTTAATTCTCTCTTCTTCCTTTCCCTTAAATATCAGTTCCACTTCCGGAATTTCATCGCAAATTTCTTCTGTGACAACTGATAGGAAGTAGCTGTTCAATGCTTTGCTTATTTCCTCACTGCCATTTATCAATTTTCCCCTCCCTGACTTTAAAGGCCCAACTATGTCCTTGACCTTTGTCCTATATACCTGGAAAAATCCCTTGGGATTCGCCTTGGATTCTCTTGCTATTTTGATTTCATAGTCTCTCTTTGCTTTCCTTACATTTTTCTTAACATTCCTAAATAGTTCATTATATGTCATGTTTAAGTTTTCTGGTCATCCACCTTGGCTCATTCTTATTTGACCTAATTTTTCTGTGTGGTATATTTTGTTCTTGTGCTTTATGTAGTATACTAGTGAATATATAATAGTCATGATCAATTGTTGTGTCATCTATGACCTCACCCCTTCCTACTGGGAACTGACGTGACTGTTCCCAGGTGACCTCACCTAGGTACCTTCTTAACCCCTGATAATCGGCCAACCGAAAGTTTGGGACTCTGACCATATTGTCATTGTTTTTCGTTTCCCAATTTAGGGTGAACCTGATTTCTCTGTGATCACTGTTACCTAGTTCTTCCCCTACTGTGATATCTTTGATAATATTTTCTTTATTTGTTAATACTAGGTCTAATATATTGTCACCTCTAGTAGGTTCTGTAATTAGTTGTTTCAAAAAATTTTCCTGTACTGCGTCTAGGAAGTCTTCAGATTCATAGTCGCCTACAATGTTGTCTCAGTCAATATTTCTGAAGTTGAAATCCCCCATAATGCATAGGTTGTTATATTTTGCTGCCCTACTCATTTCCTGCCATATGGGCTGAGCTGCTTCTTTGCCAAGACTTGGCGGCCTGTAAATCACTCCCATAATTAGTTTTTCTCTTCCTTCCGTGATTTCTACCCACACAGACTCGGTTCCTATTTCACCCTTTATTGAATTATTAGTACAACATTTTAATGTATCCTTGACGAAGAGTGCGACCCCTCCCCCCTTCCTACCTTCCCTGTCCTTGTGAAAAAGGTTGTACCCTTCTATGTGGTACTCTGATAAAAAAATTTTGCTCGCCAGATTCATCCAAGTTTCGGTGATTGCTATGACGTCTACATTCTCGGTACATACAACCGCTCTCAGCAAGTCTATTATATTTCTAACGCTCCTACTGTTTGTATAGTATACATTTAAACCTACTCTTCCCTGGTCCTGTTTTACCCCTTGTCCTGAGCAACTAATTTTACTTCCCAGGACCTGCTTGTTTTTTGACTCCCACTTTCCCCGACCCTCTCTACTGGCGAAACTCCCCCTTCTGAGTGACAATTTCACGCTCCAGGGATGCAGACAACGTCTTTACCCCCTCACGAGACAAGTTTACTCCGTCGCGACAGTACAGGTAGTCATTGCCATAGAATCATTGCCAGTTATCAATGAATGCCCAACCATTGTTTGCACATTGTTTTTCCAGTCGGCAATTTATAGCAATTGCCCTGGACAGCCATTCACGACCAACCCCTCTTCTAGGCAAGACACCACATACTATCGGGATCCCTCCCCTATCTCTAATCTTCCCCAGCGCCTCCCTATACCTCTTGAAAAGTTCCTCACTCCTAACCTTACCTATGTCGTTTCCTCCCACACTAAGACACACCACTGGATTGGTACCCTCCCCTGACAAAGCCCTGTCTAACCTCTCGGCTACATGCCCTATCCCAGCCCCAGGAAAACACACCCTAGTCCTACGTTTCCTATCTCTCGCACAAAAAGCCCTATCCATAAACCTCACCTGGCTGTCACCAACTACCACGACCTTACCTGTGGGCAGGGTTTGTACAACTGCCCTTTCCTCTCCTTGATCCACACCGTCCTGCCTCTTCTCTTCCTCGCCAGCTTCCTGCAGCACCTGGTAAGGGTTACTACACTCCACACCCTGGTCAGCTTTTCTGAGCCTGACCCTGGTCCCCTTGGAGACAACCACTCTCCACGCCTGCTCCTCCTTCGCAGGTGTCCTGCTAGGCAGGATACCTACCTGAAGGAGTTCCGTCCTGAGGGCTTCGTTTTCCCCCTTTAGAGTGTCAACCTCACTCCTCAACTGCCCCAGCTGCCTTAACAGAGTGGCAAGGAGGTCGTCTTTCCCCACACTCCCCTCCTCTTCCCCCACGACACAACGATCCAAAGCGGCCATTTTCCTTGGTCTCTAACGGGAGCACGATCGGGCACGACCTTCTCCATAGCATTTCCCCCAGCTGTTTCGAAACTTTAGACTCAAGGCTATTCGAATCCTCACTGTGGATGGGTAGTGGACACGACTTTGGTGCACGATTGTACATGGAAAAGGAGAAGAGAGAAAAAGATAATAACAGGAATACATGGAGAAGATAGAAAGGGAGAAGAGAAGGAGAAGAGAAGACACTGAAGCATTATTATCCTTATGGGGCGAGGAAAGGAGACGGGATAGTGAGAGGTGGAGGTATGAATTGAGGAATGGAAGGAAAGAATAAAAATGGTGTAGATGGATAGTAAAGATGGAGACTAGAGAAAGAGACAAAGGAAGGACCGCGATAAGGAAAAAAAAATTCAGAACAAGTGTTTGGATGATAACATGTAGAAATTAGTCGGATAAATGTAGGTAAAAAGAGTAAGAATAATGAGATAAAACATAAAGAAGAAAGAGACACTTATTATAACAATCACGACCAAGATTATAACTACCACGACCATGATTATAACAACCACGGCTATGATTATAACAATCACGACCAACCACGACCATGATTATAACAACCACGACCATGATTATAACAACCACGACTATGATTGTAACAACCACGACTATGATCATCACCACGACTATGATTATAACAACCACGACTATGATTATAACAACTACGACCATGATCATAACCATGACCATGATTATAACAACCACGACTACTATTGTAACAACCACAACCATGATTATAACAGCCACGACTATGATTATAACAAATACGACTATGATTATATCAACCACGACCATGATTATAACACCCACGACCATGATTATAACAAACACAACTATGATTATAACCCCACGACCATGATTATAACACCCACGACTATGATTATAACAACCATGACCATGATTATAACAACCGCGACCATGATTATAACACCCACGACAATGATTATAACAACCACGACTATGATTATAACACCCATGACCATGATTTTAACAACCACGACTATGATTATAACAACCACGACCATGATTATAACAACCACGACTATGATTATAACAACCTCGACCATGATTATAACATCTATGACCATGATTATAACAACCACGACTATGATTATACCAACCACGACCATGATTATAACAACCACGACTATGATTATGACCACCACGATCATGATTCTAACAACCACGAATATGATTATAACAACCACGACTATGATTATAACACCCACGACCATGATTATGTAATATACTATAGCACTATCCGAATGTATGTCTGTCTGTCTGTTTGTCTGTCTCTGCAGCCGAAACGGCACAATCGCTTTTCATCAAACTTGGTGGAAAAATCGCAAAAAATTCGTACAGTGGAACAAACCTGGTCCCATGTCGATGGTTTCTTTAGGAAGCTATTAATAGACCATTTTATTTCCGAGGGAAAACACACTATAATTAACCACGCAAGTCTACGGAATTGCCGCACCCTCATTCGCTGTACGCTGTCAGCCGGACACAATACAGTACAATACCATACAAAACAATACCATACAATACAATACACAACGAACTATAAATATTTGTAAGAATAAAGCATATTTATATAGACATGTAAGACTCACAACTTGATAAGATATCAATAAGACATTAGCTATTGGAAATGTGATTAAATGTTGTGTTATTAATCTACAGTAGTGTTAAATGTATGGGTATTGGTGGTACAATCCTAATGGTCTCTAATCCTGTTGATTAGGTGAGGTTAATCTGGGTTACAACCAGGACCATGATTATAGCAACCAGGACCATGATTATAACAACCAGGACCATGATTATAACAACCACGATCATGATTATAACAACCACGACCATGATTATAACAACCAAAACCATGAATATAACAACCACGACCATGATAAAAATAACCACGACCATGATTATAACAACCACGACCATAATTATAACAACCACGACCATGATTATAACAACCACGACCATGATTATAACAACAACGACCATGATTATAACAACCACGACTATGATTATAACAACCATGTCTATAATTATAACAACCACGACCATAATTATAACAACCACGACCATGATTTTAACAACCATGACCATGATTATAACAACCACGACCATGATTATAACAACCGATTACCATAAATATAACACCCACAACCAACTGGAAAACGATGGCACTGTACGCTGTCAGCAGGACCTTTGGTTGCTCGCTAGCCAAGCACGAGGGTTCTAACTTTCACGCTTTGGTAAACTGTACCACCGGACTCGCCACCGGGCACGAAGGGTCCACGATCACTTGTCAAATATACTATGGCAATAGCCTTGTGTCTGTCTGTCTGTCTGTGTGTCTGTTCTTGGCAGCCGAAACAGCACAATCGTTTTTCATCAAACTTATTGGAAAAATCGCAAATAATTCGTAGAGTGGAATAAACCTGGTCCCATGTCGATGGTTTCTTTAGCAAGGCATTAATTAACCATTTTATTAACACTGGAAAACAATGCAAGTTTACGGACTTGGTGCACCCTCACAAGTCTACTGACTTGGTGCACCCTCACAAGTCTATGGACCTGGCGCACCCTCATTCGCTGTATGCTGTCAGCCAGACGGGGGTTGGGCGCTAGCCAAGCACGAGTGTTCAAACTTTCACAGGGCACGAAGGGCCGACATTTGAACTAACTAGGAGTGTTAAGAAAAATGTAAGGAAGGCAAAGAGGGACTACGAAATCAGGATAGCAAGGGAATCCAAGGCAAATCCCAAGGGATTTTTCCAGGTATATAGAACTAAGGTCAAGGACGAAGTTGGGCCTTTAAGGGCAGGGAGGGGGGAAGTCATGGATGACAGTGAAGAAATAAGCAAAGCATTAAACAGCTACTTTTTATCAGTTTTCACAGAAGAAATTTAAGAGGAAATTCCAGAGGTGGAACTGATATTTAGGGAAAATGAAGAAGAGAAATTAAAGAATATCACTATCAGAAAAGAGGATGTTCTTAAGAAGATAAATAAATTAAAGAATACAAAATCCCCAGCGCAGGATGAAATTTTCTTTCGAGTTTTGAAAGAGTGTAAGGAACAGATGAGCGGACACCTTGTGAACTTATTTACAAAATCATTAGACACGGGAGTTGTGCCAGACTTGTGGAAATAGGCAAATGTAGTACCAATATTCAAAAATGGAGACAGAGCATCAGCATCAAATTACCGGCCGATTAGTTTGACGTCAGTAGTGGGAAAATTTCTTGAATCAATTACTATAGCAAATAGCATCCGATCGCATTTAGAGAAAACAAATTAATCTACGACTCTCAACATGGGTTTACAAAGGGAAAATCTTGTCTAACAAATCTGCTGACGTTTTTTAGGAAAGTCTTCGAGGAAGTAGATAATGACGATAATTACGATGTTATTTACTTAGACTTTAGCAAAGCGTTTGACAGAGTACCGCATCAGAGGCTTCTGAGAAAAGTTAAGGCTCATGGTATCGAGGGAAGAGTTTTAAATTGGATAAAATCATGGCTCACCGATAGAACACAGAGGGTCAGCATAGATGGTGTTAAATCTAAGTGGGGCCGTGTAACCAGTGGGGTTACCCAGGGGACAATACTGGGCCCACTCTTGCTCATAATCTACATAAACGATCTAGATACTGGGATCAGCAGTGACATAAGCAAGTTTGCGGATGACACCAAAGTAGGGCGGCAGATTAATTCAGGGCAGGATGCAAATGCACTGCAAGAGGATTTAAATAAACTGCAGGAGTGGTCAGAAAAATGGCAAATGAAATTCAACACCAGCAAGTTCAGCGTACTGAATATTGGAAGAACAAATACTGTCAATGTATACAGCCTTAACAACATCAACCTAGAGAAGTCGACTTGTGAAAGAGACTTAGGGGTACTTGTAAGCCCGGACCTACGGCCTAGAAAACAGTGCGTTAATGTTCGAAATAAGTCAAACACAGTATTAGGTTTTATATCTAGAAGTGTAAGTAATAAGAGTGCAGAGGTCTTTTTGCAACTACATCTTGCGCTAGTCAGGCTGCACCTCGATTATGTGTTCTGGTGCCCTTATTATAGAATGGATATCAATTCACTGGAGTCGGTGCAGCGAAGAATGACGAAAATGATTCCGGGACTTAGAAACCTTCCATATCAAGATAGGTTAAAGAAGCTAAACTTGCTTCCCTAGAAAGACGAAGAGTGCGGAGAGATATGATAGAGTATTTAAGTGGGTGAAAGGAATCAATAAAGGCGATACAGATAAAGTTTTTATAATATCCGAGCAGGATAGGACTCGTAGCAACGGATTTAAGTTGGATAAGTTTAGGTTTAGGAGGGAGATAGGAAGGAACTGGTTCAGAAATAGGGTGGTGGACGAATGGAACAAGCTTAGCAACTTTGTAGTAAGTGCTGAAACGCTGGAAAGTTTTAAAAGGATGCTGGATAGATTCATGGATGATAGAGAGTAGTAGTAACTCTCGACAGGAGCTGCCATGCACAGGCCAACCGGCCTATTGCAGACTCCTTATTTTCTTGTGTTCTTATGTTATGTTCTATAGTGCTCAACCTGGGAAGTCATGTGTCGGTTAAAATCATGACGGCAATAATACACGCCCACCTCTTGAATATAGCCAAACCAGGATTTTTTGCTAAAAGGGTAAAGGAAATGTTCGCGGCAAATAACCTCCCAGACATGGAATTCCCCAACGACGTGCCCTCCTCAGAATTCTTCAACCTGAGCGGAAGAAGAGCAAGAACCCGTTTTACATCATGAACCTGTTATACAACTTGAACAAGCGATCATATATACCACCCCTAAAAAGAACAAAATGGGAAACGTGGCACCACCCCGTCACCAAGAAAGATTTCTGAGAATCAGGACCTCGGTGAGGAAACTGGTATTAGGTTTTACACCCGCTCAGCCCCCAAATAGTCTCAACCGAGAGACTACTGACAAAGTAAGGGAAGGAAAGGGAGTTTGAAATTGATGACTCTTGGCATTGGCTGTTGAAGGCACCAGTGAATGAGGTCTCCAACATGAGCATGTATCTTCTAACAAGGCTGGCCACCCGTGGAAGACGAATGGCATTATTGCCAGCATCATATTCACATGCCTTCCTCAGTGCTGGTCCAACATCCTCATTAAAAACAAGAAAGACACTCACGTCCTTCTTTATGAGCATGTAGGTCTAGAAAATATGTAAGGATCCTATTTTTCAAATCGGTTCAATGTACAAGCCCGGTATACTTGTTCCTAGTCTACAACTATCATGTCATTTGGCATTGTGGCTTGCAAGTGTGTCCTCAATGCCCTGGCCATCATCCAGTCGGGAAAAAAACTCAATGGCAAACAGTCTGTCTTCCTGAAGCCCAGAATATTTTCTGCAAGTGTCTTGTACCTGCTCCTCCTGTGTTACGTTTTGATTGTGCTGGACATAGCACACATTTGTCCCAGTCAGTCTCTGTAGCAGCTAATGTGCTAGGCTGCTGGAGATCTGCTATTTTATGTATTTTGGACATTGCCTTCCAGTTTAAGTGACCATCTGTAAATAGAAAATTTGTATTTGTCACACCATTTTTGCCATCTAACCTAACCTAACCTAACCTATCCTAACCTAATTACAGAGAAGCCTAGGAAACTTCTGGCAGCCTTTCCTGAAAGAAACATGTGAGGAAATAAGCAAGACGCGGAGGAACATAACATAGATGTAGACTCTCTCGTAAAGGCTGGCGGCCATTTTGTTAAATGGCTACTATGGTCCTCAGGGAAATATTATGCAATGGACTTGTTGATGAAAATATTTATAAAGACATCATCTAATTGTGTGCCAATTCCCATGCTCCTATCATTAATACCACAATTTTAACACCAGTCTGCCTGACTATTGAGAAAGATGAAATGAGATTTTAGTTCCATTTAATCTTATACTCTGTCTGTCTTCTTAACGTGCTTCCCCAAGACATGATTCAATCGGTTAGTACAGAAATTCTTCGGACTATGAATTGTAAACCTGATGATATTTGAGAGACAAAAAGAAGTAGGTTCTTGACCACTAAATCATAATAAAACAGAAGAAATAGGTGAGTTGAGGCAATATTTTAAGGTTTTAGTTTTCATAACTGTATCACAACTCATTTTATACCGGATTATTGACTAAAGAACTATCCTATGATCCAATTATTCACTAGTTTGGTTTGGTTAGGTGAAATTATATGTAGGTTATATTATTTTAAGTTCGATTATATTGGGTTAGGTTAGGTTAGGTTAGGTTAGGTTAGGTTAGGTTAGCTTAGATTAGGTTTGGTGAGGACTTCGGACTAATGAATCATCCTAATAATCATACCTCTAATCACTTCATATTTAATCATATAATCTCTTATCACAAGTTAGTTTTATTGCCGGTGATCAAAATAATTACACTGGTCAACAAAGTTTTTGTTGCATTGCTATAAACACTTGATTCTACCTAATTTGGGTGTGCTGATCTCATATCTGAAGTTAGTTTCTTTCTGTAAGCTCTAGTGGTTTTGCAATCAAGGTATTTTGAAATTTCAAAATTTCGTCTTCGTCTTATTGACCTCGTCGTCTATCTTGAAAAATATGTCATTAAACTGTCATTAAATTAGCTGGGTAATAAACAATAAAATATTACATATTCTAAATTTATTCAACAACACAATTTGAAACATGTTCCATCTAAAACAAAGGTTGAAATTTGTATAAAACTCATTGTTAGGTAAGAAATTTGTTACTATGAGGAGATAAAGCCCAATCACATTTTAGCCAGGTAGGAATTTGCGCTTGAAGCTCTTGCGTTTGTGAAATGTCTCAGGGCACTCTCGTTTAATGCTCCAGCAGTAGTCTGCCATCATATGTTTGTCCCATCTCCCTTGGTAGCGGTCTTCCATGGTCTTGAGATCCTGATGAAACCGCTCGCCTTGCTCGTCACTTACTGCCCCTAGGTTCTCAGGGAATCTATCAAGATGACTATATAGGAAATGGAGTTTGACACTCATATTGCATCCAAGGTCATGAAAGGCTGACAACATGGTTGCTACAAGGGTTTCATAGTTGTCAGCCTTTTTATTACCAAGAAAGTTTTCCATTACCGCCACAAATGAAAGCCATGCACCCCTTTCCTTGTCGTCCATCTTTCTGACAAAGTCTTGATCACGTACAAGTGCACGAATTTGTGGTCCATCAAACACACCTGCCTTTATCTTCTCAAATGACAAAGCAGGGTGAGCAGAGACTATGTGTTGGAAGCATTCACCATCAGTATTTAATGCTCTGACAAACTGTTTCATCAGGCCCAGCTTGATATGGAGAGGAGGAAATATGATCTTTTCTCGACTGACGATTGGATCATTGACAATGTTTGGCATACCAGCTTCCAGAGTCTCACGTAAGGGCCACTCCTTCAGGTTCCAATGCCTGTCTCTAGCTCGGCTGTCCCACATGCAAAGAAAGCAGGGATACTTTGTAAATCCTCTTTGTTGGCCAAGAAGGAAGTTCACCATTTTGAGGTCAACACAAATTGTCCAGTTGTGCTCATGGTATTTTAGCAGGTGAATCACAGTTTTAATGTCATTATACTCCTCTCGTAAGCACACAGAATGACCCACTGGAACAGCTGCATAGACATTACCATTATGTAGTAGCACACACTTCAGGCTACGCTTACAACTATCTAGAAATAATCGCCAGTCATTTGGACTATACAATGGAATCCCTAATTCCTGGAGAAGACCCGGGATATTATGACAGTAAACAAACTTATTCTCCTCTGTAAAGAATGGCACAAAATCCTGTTCCCGCTTTCTGAAGTCTGAAACTTTTGTGGTCTGGTTCAGTAGAGCCTTTTCTTGCAACCTAGAAGCTAGAACTTCTGCTGCATTTTTGGAGAGACCCAAATCACGCACAAGGTCATTCAGCTCTGGCTGACTAAACTTCTGAGGGGTTGATGACTCTGGTGTACCATCAGAAGAATCGTCGGAATCTGCAAGTATTTCTTGAGTTTCATGTTCACTCTCTTGGTCTTTGTCGCTTCCCTCCTCTTCAGCTGGAGACAACCCATTAAAAACTGGAACTGGTAGCTCATCAGAGTGCAAAGTAGGTCGAATTGCTGAAGGGATACTAGGATACGATATTTTATGTCTGTTTTTCTTGCCAACACCCTTCGTATTGATCAGACAAAAATAGCAGTCAGTTGTGTGGTCCTTCGGTTCTCGCCAGGTCATGAGAATCATGGTCGTGGTTGTTATAATCATGGTCGTGGTTGTTATAATCATGGTCGTGGATGTTATAATCATGGTCGTGAATGTTATAATCATGGTCCGTGGTTTTTATAATCATGGTCGTCGTTGTTATATTCATGGTCGTGCTTGTTATAATCATAGTCGTGGTTGTTATAATCATGGTCGTGGTTGTTATAATCATGGTCGTGGCTGTTATAATCATGGTCGTGGTTGTTATAATCATATTCGTGGTTGTTATAATCAAGGTCGTGGTTGTTATAATCATGGTCGTGGTTGTTATAATCATGGTCGTGGTTGTTATAATGATCGTCGTGGTTTTTATAATCATGGTCGTGGTTGTTATATTCATGGTCGTGCTTGTTATAATCATAGTCGTGGTTGTTATAATCTTGGTCGTGTTGTTATAATCATGGTCGTGGTTTTATAATCATGGTCTTGGTTGTTATATTTATGGTCGTGCTTGTTATAATCATAGTCGTGGTTTTTATAATCATGGTCGTGGTTGTTATAATCATGGTCGTGGATGTTATAATCATGGTCGAGGTTGTTATAATTTTGGTCGTGGTTGTTATATTCATGGTCGTGCTTGTTATAATCATAGTCGAGGTTGTTATAATCATGGTCCTGGTTGTTATAATCATGGTCGTGGTTTTTATAATCATGGTCGTGGTTGTTATAATCATAGTCGTGCTTGTAATATTCATGGTCGTGGTTGTTATAATCATGGTCGTGGTTGTTATAATCATAGTCGTGGTTGTTATATTCATGGTCGTGGTTGTTATAATCATGGTATTGGATGTTATAATCATGGTCGAGGTTGTTATAATTATGGTCGTGGTTGTTATAATCATGGTCGTGGTTGTTATAATCATGGTCGTGGTTGTTATAATCATAATTGTGGTGGTTATAATCATGGTCGTGGTTGTTGTAATCATGGTCGTGGTTGTAATAATCATGGTCGTGGTTGTTATAATCATATTCGTGGCTGTCATAATCATGGTCGTGGTTGTTATATTCATAGTCGTGGTTGTTATAATTATGGTCGTGGCTGCTTTAATCATGGTCGTGGTTGTTATAATCATGGTCGTGCTTGTTATAATCATAGTCGTGGTTGTTATAATCATGGTCGTGGTTGTTATAATCATGGTCGTGGATGCTATAATCATGGTCGTGAATGTTATAATCATGGTCGTGGTTTTTATAATCATGGTCGTCGTTGTTATATTCATGGTCGTGCTTGTTGTAATCATAGCCGTGGTTGTTATAATCATGGTCGTGGTTGTTATAATCATGGTCGTGGCTGTTATAATCATGGTCGTGGTTGTTATAATCATATTCGTGGTTGTTATAATCATGGTCGTGGTTGTTATAATCATGGTCGTGGTTGTTATGATCATGGTCGTGGCTGTTATAATCATGGTCGTGGTTGTTATAATCATATTCGTGGTTGTTATAATAATGGTCGTGGTTGTTATAATCATGGTCGTGGTTTTCATAATCATAGTCGTGGTTGTTATAATCATGTTCGTGGTTGTTATAATGATCGTCGTGGTTTTTATAATCATGGTCGTGGTTGTTATATTCATGGTCGTGCTTTTTATAATCATAGTCGTGGTTGTTATAATCATGGTCGCGGTTGTCATAATCATGGTCGTGGATGTTATAATCATGGTCGAGGTTGTTATAATTGTGGTCGTGGTTGCTATATTCTTGGTCGTGCTTGTTATAATCATAGTCGAGGTTGTTGTAATCATTGTCCTGGTTGTTATAATCATGGTCGTGGTTTTTATAATCATGGTCGTGGTTGTTATAATCATAGTCGTGGTTGTTATAATCATGGTCGTGGTTGTTATAATCAAGGTCGTGCTTGTTATAATCATAGTCGTGGTTGTTAAAATCATGGTCGTGGTTGTTATAATCATGGTCGTGGATGTTATAATCATGGTCATGGTTGTTATAATCATGGTCGTGGTTTTATAATCATGGTCTTGGTTGTTATATTTATGGTCGTGCTTGCTATAATCATAGTCGTGGTTGTTATAATCATGGTCGTGGTTGTTATAATCATGGTCGTGGATGTTATAATCATGGTCGAGGTTGTTATAAATATGGTCGTGGTTGCTATATTCATGGTCGTGCTTGTTATAATCATAGTTGAGGTTGTTATAATCATGGTCCTGGTTGTTATAATCATGGTCGTGGTTTTTATAATCATGGTCGTGGTTGTTATAATCATAGTCGTGCTTGTAATAATCATGGTCGTGGTTGTTATAATCATGGTCGTGGTTGTTATAATCATAGTCGTGGTTGTTATATTCATGGTCGTGGTTGTTATAATCATGGTATTGGATGTTATAATCATGGTCGAGGTTGTTATAATTATGGTCGTGGTTGTTATAATCATGGTCGTGGTTGTTATAATCATGGTCGTGGTTGTTATAATCATAATCGTGGTGGTTGTAATCATGGTCGTGGTTGTTGTAATCATGGTCGTGGTTGTTATAATCATGGTCGTGGTTGTTATAATCACATTCGTGGCTGTCATAATCATGGTCGTGGTTGTTATATTCATAGTCGTGGTTGTTATAATTATGGTCGTGGCTGCTTTAATCATGGTCGTGGTTGTTATAATCATGGTCGTGCTTGTTATAATCATAGTCGTGGTTGTTATAATCATGGTCGTGGTTGTTATAATCATGGTCGTGGATGTTATAATCATGGTCGTGAATGTTATAATCATGGTCGTGGTTTTTATAATCATGGTCGTGGCTGTTATAATCATGGTCGTGGTTGTTATAATTATATTCTTTGTTGTTATAATCATGGTCGTGGTTGTTATAATCATGGTCGTGGTTGTTATAATCATGGTCGTGGATGTTATAATCATGGTCGTGGTTGTTATAATCAGATTCGTGGTTGTTATAATAATGGTCGTGGTTGATATAATCATGGTCGTGGGTTTTATAATCATAGTCGTGGTTGTTATAATCATGTTCGTGGTTGTTATAATGATCGTCGTGGTTTTTATAATCATGGTCGTAGTTGTTATATTCATGGTCGTGGTTGCTTTAATCATGGTCGTGGTTGTTATAATCATGGCCGTGTTTGTTATAATCATAGTCGTGGCTGTTATAATCATGGTCGTGGTTGTTATAATCATGGTCGTGGATGTTATAATAATATTCGTGGTTGCTCTAATCATGGTCGTGGTTGTTATAATCATGGTCATGGTTGTTATAATCATGGCCGTGTTTGTTATAATCATAGTCGTGGCTGTTATAATCATGGTCGTGGTTGTTATATTCATGGTCGTGCTTTCTATAATTATAGACGTGGTTGTTATAATCATGGTCGTGGTTGTTATAATCATGGTCGTGGTTTTTTAATGTCATGGTCGTGGTTGTTGTATTCATGGTCGTGCTTGTTATAATAATAGTCGTGGTTGTTATAATCATGGTCATTGATGTTATAATTATGGTCGTGGTTGTTATATTCATGGTCGTGCTTGTTATAACCATAGTCGTGGTTGTTATAATCATGGTCGTGGTTGTTATAATCATGGTCGAGGCTGTTATAATCATGGTCGTGGTTGTTATAATCATAGTCGTGGTTTTTATAATTATGGTCGTGGTTGCTATATCATAGTCGAGGTTGTTATAATCATGGTCGTGGTTGTTATAATCATGGTCGTGGTTGTTATAATGATGGTCGTGGTTATTATAATCATAGTCGTGGCTATGATCATAGTCGTGGTTGTTATAATCTTAGACGTGGTTTAAATACTCATGATCGTGAGTGTTATATTCATGGTAGTGGGTGTTATAATCATATTTGTGGTTGTTATAATCATGGTCGTGGCTGCTATAATCGTGGTCGTGGTTGTTATAATCAAGGTAGTGCTTGTAATAATCATGGTCGTGGATGTTATAATCATGGTCGTGGTTGTTATAATCATAGTCGTGGTTGTTATAATCATGGTCGTGTTTGTTATAATGATCGTCGTGGTTGTTAAAATTATGGTCGTGGTTGCCTTAATCATGGTCGTGGTTGTTATAATCATGGTCGTGCTTGTTATAATCATAGTCGTGGTTGTTATAATCATGGTCGTGGTTGTTATAATCCTGGTCGTGGATGTTATAATCATATTCGTGGTTGCTATAATCAAGGTCGTGGTTGTTATAATCATGGTCGTTGTTTTTATAATCATGGTCGTGGTTGTTATATTCATGGTCGTGCTTGTTATAATCATAGTCATGGTTGTTATAATCATGGTCGTGGTTGTTATAATCATGGTCGTGGTTGTTATAATCATGGTCGTGCTTGTTTTAATCATAGTCGTGGTTGTTATATTCATGGTCGTGGTTGTTATAATTATGGTCGTGGATGTTATAATCTTGGTCGTGGTTGTTATAATCATGGTCGTGGTTTTTATAATCATGGTCGTCGTTGTTATATTCATGGTCGTGCTTGTTAGAGTCATAGTCGTGGTTGTTATAATCATGGTCGTGGTTGGTTTAATCACAGTCGTGGTTGTTATAATCATGGTCGTGGTTGTTATAATCATGGTCGTGGTTTTTATAATCATGGTCGTGGTTGTTAAATTCATAGTCATGGTTGTTATAATCATGGTCGTGGTTGTTATAATAATGGTCGTGGTTGTTTTATTCATAGTCGTGGATGCTATAATCTTGGTCGTGGTATTTGTAATAATGATCGTGGTTGTTATAACCAAGGTTGTGGTTCTTATAATCATGGTCGTGGTTGTTATATTCATAGTCGTGGTTGGTTTATTCATAGTCGTGGTTGTTAAAATCATGGTCGTGGTTGTTATAATCATATTCGTGGTTGTTAAAATCATGGTCGTGGTAGTTATAATCATGGTCGTGGTTGTTATAAATCATGTTCGTGGTTGTTATAATCATGGTCGTGGTTGTTTTAATCATAGTCGTGGTTGTTATAATCATGGTCGTGGTTGCTATAATCACATTCGTGGCTGTTATAATCATGGTCGTGGTTGTAATAATCATTGTCGTGGTTGTTATAATTATGGTCGTGGTTGCTTTAATCATGGTCGTGGTTGTTATAACCATGGTCGTAATTTTTATAATCATGGTCGTGGTTGTTATATTCATGGTCGTGCTAGTTATAATCATAGTCGTGGTTGTTATAATCATGGTCGTGGTTGTTATATCATAGTCGAGGTTGTTATAATCATGGTCGTGGTTGTTATAATCATATTCGTGGTTGTTAAAATCATGGTCGTGGTTGTTATAATCATAGTCGTGGCTATGATCACTGTCGTGGTTGTTATAATCTTAGACGTGGTTTTTATACTCATGATCGTGAGTGTTATATTCATGGTCGTGGTTGCTATAATCATATTTGTGGTTGCTATAACCATGGTCGTGCCTGCTATAATCATGGTCGTGGTTGTTATAATCATGGTGGTGGTAGTTATAATCATGGTGGTGGTTGTTATAATCATGGTCGTAGCTGTTATAATCATAGTCGTGGTTATGATCACAGTCGTGGTAGTTATAATCATAGTTTTGGATGTTATAATCATGGTTGTGAGTGGTATAATCATGGTCTTGGTTGTTATAGTCATATTCGTGGTTGTTAAAATCATGGTCGTGGTTGTTATAATCATGGTCGTGGTTGTTATAATGATGGTCGTGGTTGTTATAATCATAGTCGTGGCTATGATCATAGTCGTGGTTGTTATAATCTTAGATGTGGTTTATATACTCATGATCGTGAGTGTTATATTCATGGTAGTGGGTGATATAATCATATTTGTGGTTGTTATAATCATGGTCGTGGCTGCTATAATCGTGGTCGTGGTTGTTATAATCAAGGTAGTGCTTGTAATAATCATGGTCGTGGTTGTTATATTCATGGTCGTGGTTGTTATAATCATTGTCGTGGTTGTTATAATCATGGTCGTGTTTGTTATAATGATCGTCGTGGTTGTTATAATTATGGTCGTGGTTGCCTTAATCATGGTCGTGGTTGTTATAATCATGGTCGTGCTTGATATAATCATAGTCGTGGTTGCTATAATCATGGTCGTGGTTGTTATAATCATGGTCGTGGCTGTTATACTCATTGTCGTGCTTGTTATAATCATATTCGTGGTTGTTATAATTATGGTCATGGTTGTTATAATCATGGTCGTGGTTGTTATAATCATGGTCGTGGTTGTTATAATCATGGTCGTGGTTGTTATATTCGTGGTCGTGATGTTTTAATCATAGTCGTGGTTGTTATAATCATGTTCGTTCTTGTTATAATCATGGTCGTGGTTGTTTTAATCATAGTCGTGGTTGTTATAATCATAGTCGTGGTTGTTATAATCATGGTATTTGTTGTTATAATCATGGTCGTCGCTGTTATAATCATAGTCGTGGTTATGATCACAGTCGTGGTTGTTAAAATCATAGTTTTGGTAGATATAATCATGGTTGTGATTGGTATAATCATGGTCGTGGTTGTTATAATAATATTCGTGGTTGTTAAAATCATGGTCGTGGTTGTTATAATCATGGTCGTGGTTGTTATAATGATGGTCGTGGTTGTTATAATCATAGTCGTGGCTATGATCATAGTCGTGGTTGTTATAATATTAGACGTGGTTTTTATACTCATGATCGTGAGTGTTATATTCATGGTCGTGGTTGTTATACTTATGGTCGTGGTTGATTTAATCATGGTCGTGGTTGTTATATTCATAGTCGTGGTTGTTATAATTATGGTCGTGGCTGCTTTAATCATGGTCGTGGTTGTTATAATCATGGTCGTGGTTGTAATAATCATATTCGTGGTTGTTAAAATAATGGTCGTGGTTGTTATAATCATGGTCGCGGTTGTTATAATCATGGTCGTGGTTGTTATAATCATAGTCGTGGTTGTTATAATCATGGTCGTGCTTGTAATAATCATGGTCGTGGTTGTTATAATCATGATCCTGTTTGTTAATATCATGGTCGTGGTTGTTATAATCATGGTCGTGGTTGATATAATAATGGTCGTGGTTGTTATAATCATAGCCGTGGTTATGATCATAGCCATGGATGTTATAATCATAGTCGTGGTTTTTATACTCATGATCGTGAGTGTTATATTCATGGTCGTGGTTGTTATAATCATATTCGTGGTTGCTATAATCATGGTCGTAGTTGTTTTAATCATATTCGTGGTTGTTATAATCATATTCGTGGTTGTTAAAAATCATGGTCGTGGTTGTTATAATCATAGTCGTGGTTGTTATAATCATGGTCGTGGTTGTTATAATCATAGTCGTGGCTATGATCAGAGTCGTGGTTGTTATACTGTAATCTTAGACGTGGTTTATATACTCATGATCGTGGCTGTTATAATCATGGTCGTGGTTGTTATAATCATATTTGTGGTTGTTATAATCATGGTCGTGGCTGCTATAATCATAGTCGTGGTTGTTATAATCATGGTCGTGCTTGTAATAATCATGGTCGTGGTTGTTATAATCATGGTCGTGGTTGTTATAATCATAGTCGTGGTTGTTATAATCATGGTCGTGGTTGTTATAATCATGGTAGTGGATGTTATAATCATGGTCGAGGTTGTTATAATTATGGTCGTGGTTGTTATAATCATGGTCGTGGTTGTTATAATCATGGTCGTGGCTGTTATAATCATAATCGTGGTTGTTAAAATCATGGTCGTGGTTGTTATAATCATGGTCGTGGTTGTTATAATCATGGTCGTGGTTGTTATAATTACATTCGTGGCTGTTATAATCATGGTTGTGGTTGTTATATTCATAGTCGTGGTTGTTATAATTATGGTCATGGCTGCTTTAATCATGGTCGTGGTTGTTATAATCATGGTCGTGCTTGTTATAATCATAGTCGTGGTTGTTATAATCATGGTCGTGGTTGTTATAATCATGGTCGTGGATGTTATAATCATGGTCGTGAATGTTATAATCATGGTCCGTGGTTTTTATAATCATGGTCGTCGTTGTTATATTCATGGTCGTGCTTGTTATAATCATAGTCGTGGTTGTTATAATCATGGTCGTGGTTGTTATAATCATGTCGTGGCTGTTATAATCATGGTCGTGGTTGTTATAATCATATTCGTGGTTGTTATAATCATGGTCGTGGTTGTTATAATCATGGTCGTGGTTGTTATAATCATGGTCGTGGCTGTTATAATCATGGTAGTGGTTGTTATAATCATATTCGTGGTTGTTATAATAATGGTCGTGGTTGTTATAATCATGGTCGTGGTTTCTATAATCATAGTCGTGGTTGTTATAATCATGGTCGTGGTTGTTATAATGATCGTCGTGGTTTTTATAATCATGGTCGAGGTTGTTATATTCATGGTCGTGCTTGTTATAATCATAGACGTGGTTGTTATAATCATGGTCGTGTTGTTATAATCATGGTCGCGGTTTTTATAATCATGGTCTTGGTTGTTATATTTATGGTCGTGCTTGTTATAATCATAGTCGTGGTTGTTATAATCATGGTCGTGGTTATTATAATCATGGTCGTGGATGTTATAATCATGGTCGAGGTTGTTATAATTATGGTCGTGGTTGTTATATTCATGGTCGTGCTTGTTATAATCATAGTCGAGGTTGTTATAATCATGGTCCTGGTTGTTATAATCATGGTCGTGGTTTATATAATCATGGTCGTGGTTGTTATAATCATAGTCGTGCTTGTAATAATCATGGTCGTGGTTGTTATAATCATGGTCGTGGTTGTTATAATCATAGTCGTGGTTGTTATATTCATGGTCGTGGTTGTTATAATCATGGTATTGGATGTTATAATCATAGTCGAGGTTGTTATAATTATGGTCGTGGTTGTTATAATCATGGTCGTGGTTGTTATAATCATGGTCGTGGTTGTTATAATCATAATCGTGGTGGTTATAATCATGGTCGTGGTTGTTATAATCATGGTCGTGGTTGTTATAATCATGGTCGTGGTTGATATAATCACATTCGTGGCTGTTATAATCATGGTCGTGGTTGTTATATTCATAGTCGTGGTTGTTATAATTATGGTCGTGGCTGCTTTAATCATGGTCGTGGTTGTTATAATCATGGTCGTGCTTGTTATAATCATAGTCGTGGTTGTTATAATCATGGTCGTGGTTGTTATAATCATGGTCGTGGATGTTATAATCATGGTCGTGAATGTTATAATCATTGTCGTGGTTTTTATAATCATGGTCGTCGTTGTTATATTCATGGTCGTGCTTGTTATAATTATAGCCGTGGTTGTTATAATCATGGTCGTGGTTGTTATAATCATGGTCGTGGCTGTTATAATCATGGTAGTGGTTGTTATAATCATATTCGTGGTTGTTGTAATCATGGTCGTGGTTGTTATAATCATGGTCGTGGTTGTTGTAATCATGGTCGTGGCTGTTATAATCATGGTCGTGGTTGTTATAATCATATTCGTGGTTGTTATAATAATGGTCGTGCTTGTTATAATCATGTTCGTGGTTGTTATAATGATCGTCGTGGTTTTTATAATCATGGTCGTGGTTGTTATATTCATAGTCGTGGTTGTTATAATTATGGTCATGGCTGCTTTAATCATGGTCGTGGTTGTTATAATTATGGTCGTGCTTGTTATAATCATAGTCGTGGTTGTTATAATCATGGTCGTGGTTGTTATAATCACATTCGTGGCTGTTATAATCATGGTCGTGGTTGTTATAATCATAGTCGTGGTTTTTATAATTATGGTCGTGGTTGCTTTAATCATGGTCGTGGTTGTTATAATCATGGCCGTGCTTGTTATAATCATAGTCGTGGCTGTTATGGTCATGGCCGTGGTTGTTATAATCATGGTCGTGGATGTTATAATAATATTCGTGGTTGCTCTAATCATGGTCGTGGTTGTTATAATCATGGTCATGGTTTTTATAATCATGGTCGTGGTTGTTATATTCATGGACGTGCTTGCTATAATTATAGACGTGGTTGTTATAATCATGGTCGTGGTTGTTATAATCATGGTCGTGGTTTTTTAATGTCAGGGTCGTGGTTGTTGTATTCATGGTCGTGCTTGTTATAATAATAGTCGTGGTTGTTATAATCATGGTCATTGATATAATAATTATGGTCGTGGTTGTTATATTCATGGTCGTGCTTGTTATAACCATAGTCGTGGTTGTTATAATCATGGTCGTGGTTGTTATAATCATGGTCGAGGCTGTTATAATCATGGTCGTGGTTGTTATAATCATAGTCGTGGTTTTTATAATTATGGTCGTGGTTGCTTTATTCATGGTCGTGGTTGTTATAATCATGGTCGCACTTGTTATAATCATGGTCGTGGTTGTTATATCAAAGTCGAGGTTGTTATAATCATGGTCGTGGTTGTTATAATCATATTCGTGGTTGTTAAAATCATGGTCGTGGTTGTTATAATCATAGTCGTGGCTATGATCATTGTCGTGGTTGTTATAATCTTAGACATGGTTTTTATACTCATGATCGTGAGTGTTATATTCATGGTCGTGGTTGTTATAATCATATTTGTGGTTGCTATAACCATGGTCGTGCCTGCTATAATCATGGTCGTGGTTGTTATAATCATGGTCGTGGTAGTTATAATATGGTGGTGGTTGTTATAATCATGGTCGTAGCTGTTATAATCATAGTCGTGGTTATGATCACAGTCGTGGTAGTTATAATCATAGTTTTGGATGTTATAATCATGGTTGTGAGTGGTATAATCATGGTCTTGGTTGTTATAATCATATTCGTGGTTGTTAAAATCATGGTCGTGGTTGTTATAATCATGGTCGTGGTTGTTATAATGATGGTCGTGGTTGTTATAATCATAGTCGTGGCTATGATCATAGTCGTGGTTGTTATAATCTTAGACGTGGTTTATATACTCATGATCGTGAGTGTTATATTCATGGTAGTGGGTGTTATAATCATATATGTGGTTGTTATAATCGTGGTCGTGGCTGCTATAATCGTGGTCGTGGTTGTTATAATCAAGGTAGTGCTTGTAATAATCATGGTCGTGGATGTTATAATCATGGTCGTGGTTGTTATAATCATAGTCGTGGTTGTTATAATCATGGTCGTGTTTGTTATAATGATCGTCGTGGTTGTTATAATTATGGTCGTGGTTGCCTTAATCATGGTCGTGGTTGTTATAATCATGGTCGTGCTTGTTATGATCATAGTCGTGGTTGTTATAATCATGGTCGTGGTTGTTATAATCTTGGTCGTGGATGTTATAATCATATTCGTGGTTGCTATAATCAAGGTCGTGGTTGTTATAATCATGGTCGTTGTTTTTATAATCATGGTCGTGGTTGTTATATTCATGGTCGTGCTTGTTATAATCAGAGTCATGGTTGTAATAATCATGGTCGTGGTTGTTATAATCATGGTCGTGGTTGTTATAATCATGGTCGTGCTTGTTATAATCATAGTCGTGGTTGTTATAATCATGGTCGTGGTTGTTATAATTATGGTCGTGGATGTTATAATCATGGTCGTGGTTGTTATAATCATGGTCGTGGTTTTTATAATCATGGTCGTTGTAGTTATATTCATGGTCGTGGTTGTTATAATCATAGTCGTGGCTATGATCATAGTCGTGGTTGTTATAATCTTACACGTGGTTTATATACTCATGATCGTGAGTTTTATATTCATGGTAGTGGGTGTTATAATCATATTTGTGGTTTTTATACTCATGATCGTGAGTGTTATATTCATGGTCGTGGTTGTTATAATCATATTTGTGGTTGCTATAACCATGGTCGTGCCTGCTATAATCATGGTCGTGGTTGTTATAATCATGGTCGTGGTAGTTATAATATGGTGGTGGTTGTTATAATCATGGTCGTAGCTGTTATAATCATAGTCGTGGTTATGATCACAGTCGTGGTAGTTATAATCATAGTTTTGGATGTTATAATCATGGTTGTGAGTGGTATAATCATGGTCGTGGTTGTTATAATCATGGTCGTGGTTGTTATAATCATGGTCGTGCTTGTTATAATCATAGTCGTGGTTGTTATAATCATGGTCGTGGTTGTTATAATTATGGTCGTGGATGTTATAATCATGGTCGTGGTTGTTATAATCATGGTCGTGGTTTTTATAATCATGGTCGTTGTAGTTATATTCATGGTCGTGCTTGTTATAGTAATAGTCGTGGTTGTTATAATCATGGTCGTGGTTGTTATAATCATGGTCGTGGTTGTTAAAATCATGGTCGTGGTTGTTATAATCATAGTCGTGGCTATGATCATTGTCGTGGTTGTTATAATCTTAGACATGGTTTCTATACTCATGATCGTGAGTGTTATATTCATGGTCGTGGTTGTTATAATAATGGTCGTGGTTGTTTTAATCATAGTCGTGGATGTTATAATCTTGGTCGTGGTATTTGTAATAATGGTCGTGGTTGTTATAACCAGGGTTGTGGTTCTTATAATCATGGTCGTGGTTGTTATATTCATGGTCGTGGTTGGTTTAATCATAGTCGTGGTTGTTAAAATCATGGTCGTGGTTGTTATAATCATATTCGCGGTTGTTAAAATCATGGTCGTGGTAGTTATAATCATGGTCGTGGTTGTTATAAATCATGTTCGTGGTTGTTATAATCATGGTCGTGGTTGTTTTAATCATAGTCGTGGTTGTTATAATCATGGTCGTGGTTGTTATAATCACATTCGTGGCTGTTATAATCATGTGTCGTGGTTGTAATAATCATTGTCGTGGTTGTTATAATTATGGTCGTGGTTGCTTTAATCATGGTCGTGGTTGTTATAACCATGGTCGTGGTTTTCATAATCATGGTCGTGGTTGTTATATTCATGGTCGTGCTAGTTATAATCATAGTCGTGGTTGTTATAATCATGGTCGTGGTTGTTATATCACAGTCGAGGTTGTTATAATCATGGTCGTGGTTGTTATAATCATACTCGTGGTTGTTAAAATCATGGTCGTGGTTGTTATAATCATAGTCGTGGCTATGATCATTGTCGTGGTTGTTATAATCTTAGACGTGGTTTTTATACTCATGATCGTGAGTGTTATATTCATGGTCGTGGTTGTTATAATCATATTTGTGGTTGATATAACCATGGTCGTGCCTGCTATAATCATGGTCGTGATTGTTATAATCATGGTGGTGGTAGTTATAATCATGGTGGTGGTTGTTATAATCATGGTCGTAGCTGTTATAATCATAGTCGTGGTTATGATCACAGTCGTGGTTGTTATAATCATAGTTTTGGATGTTATAATCATGGTTGTGAGTGGTATAATCATGGTCTTGGTTGTTATAATCATATTCGTGGTTGTTAAAATCATGGTCGTGGTTGTTATAATCATAGTCGTGGCTATGATCATAGTCGTGGTTGTTATAATCTTAGACGTGGTTTATATACTCATGATCGTGAGTGTTATATTCATGGTAGTGGGTGTTATAATCATATTTGTGGTTGTTATAATCATGGTCGTGGCTGCTATAATCGTGGTCGTGGTTGTTATAATCAAGGTAGTGCTTGTAATAATCATGGTCGTGGTTGTTATAATCATGGTCGTGGTTGTTATAATCATAGTCGTGGTTGTTATAATCATGGTCGTGTTTGTTATAATGATCGTCGTGGTTGTTATAATTATGGTCGTGGTTGCCTTAATCATGGTCGTGGTTGTTATAATCATGGTCGTGCTTGTTATAATCATAGTCGTGGTTGTTATAATCATGGTCGTGGTTGTTATAATCATGGTCGTGGCTGTTATACTCATGGTCGTGCTTGTTATAATCATATTCGTGGTTGTTATAATTATGGTCATGGTTGTTATAATCATGGTCGTGGTTGTTATAATCATGGTCGTGGTTGTTATAATCATGGTCGTGGTTGTTATATTCGTGGTCGTGATGTTTTAATCATAGTCGTGGTTGTTATAATCATGTTCGTGCTTGTTATAATCATGGTCGTGGTTGTTTTAATCATAGTCGTGGTTGTTATAATCATAGTCGTGGTTGTTATAATCATGGTATTTGTTGTTATAATCATAGTCGTCGCTGTTATAATCATAGTCGTGGTTATGATCACAGTCGTGGTTGTTATAATCATAGTTTTGGTTGATATAATCATGGTTGTGATTGGTATAATCATAGTCGTGGTTGTTATAATCATATTCGTGGTTGTTAAAATCATTGTCGTGGTTATTATAATGATGATCGTGGCTGTTATAATGATGGTCGTGGTTGTTATAATCATAGTCGTGGCTATGATCATAGTCGTGGTTGTTATAATATTAGACGTGGTTTTTATACTCATGATCGTGAGTGTTATATTCATGGTCGTGGTTGTTAAAATTATGTTCGTGGTTGATTTAATCATGATCGTGGGTGTTATAATCATATTTGTGGTTGTTATAATCATGGTCGTGGCTGCTATAATCATGGTCGTGGTTGTTATAATCATGGTCGTGCTTGTAATAATCATGGTCGTGGTTGTTATAATCATGGTCGTGGTTGTTATAATCATAGTCGTGGCTGTTATAATCATGGTCGTGTTTGTTATAATCATGGTCGTGGTTGTTATAATTATGGTCGTGGTTGATTTAATCATTGTCGTGGGTGTTATAATCATGGTCGTGCTTGTTATAATCATAGTCGTTGTTGTTATAATCATGGTCGTGGTTGTTTTAATCATGGTCGTGGCTGTTATACTCATGGTCGTGCTTGTTATAATCATGTTCGTGGTTGTTATAATCATTGTCGTGGCTGTTATAATCATGGTCGTGGTTGTTATAATCATCGTCGTGGTTTTTATAATCATGGTCGTCGTTGTTATATTCATGGTCGTGCTTGTTATAATCATAGTCGTGGTTGTTATAATCATGGTCGTGGTTGTTATAATCATGGTCGTGGCTGTTATAATCATGGTCGTGCTTGTTATAATCATAGTCGTGGTTGTTATAATCATGGTCGTGGCTGTTATACTCATGGTCGTGCTTGTTATAATCATATTCGTGGTTGTTATAATTATGGTCATGGTTGTTATAATCATGGTCGTGGTTGTTTTAATTATAGTCGTGGTTGCTATAATCATGTTCGTGGTTGTTATAATCATGGTCGTGGTTGTTTTAATCATAGTCGTGGTTGTTATAATCATGGTCGTGGTTGTTATAATCACATTCGTGGCTGTTATAATCATGGTCGTGGTTGTTATAATCATTGTCGTGGTTGCTAATAATTATGGTCGAGGTTGCTTTAATCATGGTCGTGGTTGTTATAATCATGGTCGTGGTTTTTATTATCATGGTCGTGGTTGTTATATTCATGGTCGTGCTTGTTATAATCATAGTCGTGGTTGTTATTATCATGGTCGTGGTTGTTTTAATCATAGTCGGGGTTGTTATAATCATAGTCCTGGTTGTTATAATCATGGTCTTGGTTGTTATAATCATGATCGTAGCTGTTATAAGAACATAAGAACATAAGAATGGAGGAAACTGCAGCGGGTCTATTGGCCCATACTGGGCCGTCCCTTTTACACCCAACCCCTATTGCTCATATGAGCATCCAACCTATGTTTGAAGCAATTCAGCGTATTCGAGTTAATGATGATATTTGGTAACTTGTTCCATTCATCTACTACTCTGTTTCCAAACCAGTGTTTACCTATTTCACGCATAAATCTAAATTTGTCCAATTTAAAACCATTGTTACGAGTTCGCTCCTGGTTGGATAATTTGAGTACCTTTGTAATGTCCCCTTTGTTTAGCCCTGCCTTCCACTTATACACCTCTATCAGGTCGCCCCTCGCTCTACGTCTCTCAAGGGAGTGCAAATTAAGATGCTTTAACCTGTCTCTATACTCAAGGTTCCTAATACCCGGGATTAGTCTTGTCATTCTCCTCTGAATTCTTTCCAAGGATTCTATATCCATTCTGTAATACGGTGACCAGAACTGGACTGGGTAATCCAGGTGTGGTCTCACAAGAGCAAGATACAGTTTTAGGATGACCTCGCTAGTCTTGTAACTAACACTCCTTTGTATGAACCCAAGTACTTTATTAGCCTTGTTACGAGCAAAAACACATTGTTTACTTGGCTTAAGGTTCCTACTTATCATTACTCCTAAATCTCTCTCGCAGTCGGATTTCTCTATGGCATCGTTGTTCATCTGGTATCTGGTTTCCCTGTTTACATTTCCTATACTGAGTACTTTACATTTGTCAATGTTGAATTTCATCTGCCATTTTTCAGACCATTCGAAAAATTTGTTTAGATCCTCCTGTAGTTTTGCCGAGTCCTCGTCAGATTTGATAACACGTCCTATTTTAGTATCATCAGCAAATTTACTTATGTTGCTGTCTATGCCGATATCTATGTCGTTTATGTATATAATAAACAACAATGGTCCAAGTACTGAGCCTTGGGGAACTCCACTTGTGACGTTGCTCCAATGGGACTTAGTGCCGTTAATGCTCACTCGCTGTTTCCTGTCCTGTAACCACGCCCTAATCCATTTAAGGATGTCACCTTTGATGCCATGAGCTTCTACCTTTCTAATTAGTCTTTCGTGGGAGACTCTGTCGAAGGCTTTGCTAAAGTCGAGATATACCACATCATAATTGTGCCCCTCGTCCACTGATTCGAAAACTGATGAAAAGAATGTTAATAGATTAGTTAGGCAAGAACGTCCGCTTGTGAAGCCATGCTGGGACTCATTGATCAATCGGTGCTTCTCCAGGTGATTTCGAATAGAGTTTGAAATGATTGCTTCCAGTAATTTGCTTGCTATTGATGTTAGACTGATTGGGCGGTAGTTAGAGGATAGTGATCTATCCCCCTTCTTGAAAATCGGTATTACATTCGCTATCCTCCAGGATTCTGGTACTACACCTGTTTTTAAGGACATGTTAAACAACTTTGCTAAGGGCATACTAAGCTCTTCCTTACATTCCTTTAATACTCTGGCAAATATCTCATCAGGACCAGGTGACTTATTAGGCTTTAGTTTGTCTATTTGCTTACTAACATCGTTACTAGTCACTACTATCTCACTTAATTTGTTTTCTTCACTATCTCTGAATAGAGTCGGTGCCTCGGGTATCATGTTTAAATTTTCGGTGGTGAAAACTGTTGAAAAATATTTATTCAAATTATTGCTCATTTCTCCGTCGTTATCAGTGAGCTCGCCCGAGTCTGACCGTATTGGTCCAATCTTTTCTCGTGTTTTAGTTTGATACATTTGGTAGAATCCTTTGGGGTTTGTCTTCGCCTCCCTTGCTATCCTTACCTCATTATTCCTCTTTGCTTTCCTTATCTCGGTTTTAACCCTACTCGCCAATACCCTATAATAGTCCCAGAGGTGAATTTCGCCACGATTTATCCTTCTACCTATAGCCTTCCTTTGGCCAATGATGTTCTTTAAATGATTACACAGGACAACAAATTTTTTATAATTCCCAGTTGCATGAGATTTCTTTACTGTTTCTTACCATTTTTGATCTGCTGATTTCATATTTGAAACCAGTTTTGTTCTGCATGCTCCAGTTTTCATGAAATTTGAGGTTTTACATTCTAGCCGTTTGCGGTCAAATTAATTAATTACACGATTATGGTATCAATAGGGAGATATAATTTTGTCTGTTTTTTCTTTCAGATTTGGTCATGGCTACAAAGAGAAATCAATGTGTGAACAAACCTGATGCCTTCTGTTATATTTGTGGATACTTCACGCTTATTCGTCAGAGGCGCAATATAACATCGTTTGTGAGGCGCGGCTATAAAGCGTACTTCGGACTTACTCTTGGCGACCAAGACAAAAAATGGGCTCCACATGCTGTGTGTCATAACTGCGAAGAAATGCTGCGTGACTGGACAAAAGGAAAACGTAAGGGCTTACCGTTCGGAATTCTCATGACCTGGCGAGAACCGAAGGACCACACAACTGACTGCTATTTTTGTCTGATCAATACGAAGGGTGTTGGCAAGAAAAACAGACATAAAATATCGTATCCTAGTATCCCTTCAGCAATTCGACCTACTTTGCACTCTGATGAGCTACCAGTTCCAGTTTTTAATGGGTTGTCTCCAGCTGAAGAGGAGGGAAGCGACAAAGACCAAGAGAGTGAACATGAAACTCAAGAAATACTTGCAGATTCCGACGATTCTTCTGATGGTACACCAGAGTCATCAACCCCTCAGAAGTTTAGTCAGCCAGAGCTGAATGACCTTGTGCGTGATTTGGGTCTCTCCAAAAATGCAGCAGAAGTTCTAGCTTCTAGGTTGCAAGAAAAGGCTCTACTGAACCAGACCACAAAAGTTTCAGACTTCAGAAAGCGGGAACAGGATTTTGTGCCATTCTTTACAGAGGAGAATAAGTTTGTTTACTGTCATAATATCCCGGGTCTTCTCCAGGAATTAGGGATTCCATTGTATAGTCCAAATGACTGGCGATTATTTCTAGATAGTTGTAAGCGTAGCCTGAAGTGTGTGCTACTACATAATGGTAATGTCTATGCAGCTGTTCCAGTGGGTCATTCTGTGTGCTTACGAGAGGAGTATAATGACATTAAAACTGTGATTCACCTGCTAAAATACCATGAGCACAACTGGACAATTTGTGTTGACCTCAAAATGGTGAACTTCCTTCTTGGCCAACAAAGAGGATTTACAAAGTATCCCTGCTTTCTTTGCATGTGGGACAGCCGAGCTAGAGACAGGCATTGGAACCTGAAGGAGTGGCCCTTACGTGAGACTCTGGAAGCTGGTATGCCAAACATTGTCAATGATCCAATCGTCAGTCGAGAAAAGATCATATTTCCTCCTCTCCATATCAAGCTGGGCCTGATGAAACAGTTTGTCAGAGCATTAAATACTGATGGTGAATGCTTCCAACACATAGTCTCTGCTCACCCTGCTTTGTCATTTGAGAAGATAAAGGCAGGTGTGTTTGATGGACCACAAATTCGTGCACTTGTACGTGATCAAGACTTTGTCAGAAAGATGGACGACAAGGAAAGGGGTGCATGGCTTTCATTTGTGGCGGTAATGGAAAACTTTCTTGGTAATAAAAAGGCTGACAACTATGAAACCCTTGTAGCAACCATGTTGTCAGCCTTTCATGACCTTGGATGCAATATGAGTGTCAAACTCCATTTCCTATATAGTCATCTTGATAGATTCCCTGAGAACCTAGGGGCAGTAAGTGACGAGCAAGGCGAGCGGTTTCATCAGGATCTCAAGACCATGGAAGACCGCTACCAAGGGAGATGGGACAAACATATGATGGCAGACTACTGCTGGAGCATTAAACGAGAGTGCCCTGAGACATTTCACAAACGCAAGAGCTTCAAGCGCAAATTCCTACCTGGCTAAAATGTGATTGGGCTTTGTCTCCTCATAGTAACAAATTTCTTACCTAACAATGAGTTTTATACAAATTTCAACCTTTGTTTTAGATGGAACATGTTTCAAATTGTGTTGTTGAATAAATTTAGAATATGTAATATTTTATTGTTTATTACCCAGCTAATTTAATGACAGTTTAATGACATATTTTTCAAGATAGACGACGAGGTCAATAAGACGAAGACGAAATTTTGAAATTTCAAAATACCTTGATTGCAACAAAACTAGAGCTTACAGAAAGAAACTAACTTCAGATATGAGATCAGCACACCCAAATTAGGTAGAATCAAGTGTTTATAGCAATGCAACAAAAACTTTGTTGACCAGTGTTATTTATCCATTTAGGGTCATTGTTGTCTGATCTGAGTTTTTTGTATGGTATGTTCTGCCTTTGTGCATTAAGTAACTCACTATTTAAATTGTCGTGGAACTCGGCAATCTCAGATCTCGTTATCAGGTCGGTGTCATCTGTCAGGTTCACGGCCAAGCGCGACACCTCCTCTCTCAGCTGCCTCTTTAAACTGTCAAAGTTTGCCCTTCTGAAATCTGGTACTTTAGTGGAATTTTCCTTACGTCTGCCCTGAAAATCTAACTGGAATCGAATTTCTTTGTGATCACTGTTTGCAAGTTCGTTCCCTACCTCGACATTGCTAATGAAGTTTTCTCTCTTTGACAAAACTAAATCCAATAAATTATTACCCCGTGTGGGTTCGGTTATATGTTGACTTAGGAAACAGTCCTGGATCGTCTCGAGAGAATCCTCTGATTCTGAGTTACCCGTAAGGTCGGTCCAATCTATTTGGCCAAAGTTAAAGTCGCCTACTATACAGACTTTGTTGTGTATGGAAGCCCTGCGCATTTCATCCCACATAAGTCGCTCATTGACGCTATCAAGATTGGGGGGTCTATATATTACTCCTGTGATTAATTTTTCCCGACCGTCGCTTAATTCTATCCAAATTGTTTCTGTATTCCTCTCAGTTTTTATGTCCTTATTTATTTCACACTTCAGATTATCCCTAACATAGATTGCTACTCCGCCTCCTTTCCTGGTCTGCCTATCGGTATGGAACAGTTTGTAACCCGCAATTTGGTATTCGACTGGTAATTCACGTGTGTCTAGGTTGATCCATGTTTCAGTGAATGCAATTATATCGATTTCTTCGGTACATACCAAGGCCCTAATATCATCCATTTTGTTTCTCATACTTCTACTGTTCGCGTAATATACATTTAAGTTAGTCGTGTTCTGAGTCCTCCCCTTACCGCGTTTAGTTTTAAACTCCCTGTCTAATTTAGTTTTGTCATCATTCCTAACACTATTTCTCTGTAATCTTTCGCCTTGTTTACCCTCTCCCACTGCAGTCTCCTCCACCCCCGTGCCCATATGTTCTCTTAGCAGTTTAAAGACTTCGATATCTTTTGAACTGCCCCCTCTAGAGCCCCAGCCAGGGTTGCTACTCCATCCCTAGACAGGTGCACCCCATCCCTAGCATAAAGGTCCCTTCTGCCATAGAAGTTGTCCCAGTTGTCAATGAATGGGACTGATATTGACTTGCAATATCTGTCAAGACGGTCGTTAACACCAACTGCCCTTGACAACCATTCACTGCCAACTCTCCTTCTAGGCAGGACACGGCATATGATAGGGATCCCTCCCTTAGTCCTAATACGATCTATGGCTGCCTTGAACTTATCAAGAAGCTCCTCGCTCCTACACCGGCCAATATCATTGCCTCGTGCACTGAGGCAGATAATGGGTTTGTTCCCATTACCAGACAAGATATTGTCCATCCTGTCAATTATATCCCCCACCCCAGCTCCTGGCAAACACACCCTCATCCTATTTTTGTTTTTGCCACAAAAGGCCCTGTCCATGTACCTTACTTGTGAGTCACCAACAATTAAAGTTTTTATACCTTCCTTGTCATCCCTGCCCCTGACTGTACTAACGTCCAATTTGTCTATCAAGGGACTGAACGGGTTGGTACACTTAGCTGTTGTTGTCGTTGTTGTCGTATCCTTCGTGTGCTTCTTCACCACCAGCTTTGTCTTTACACAACTCACAATTTTCCACTCGCTTGATTTTTCGTCAGACACTGGCTTTACTCGTCCAGCCTCTCCTTTTAAGATCGCCAGCTCTTTCCTTAATTTCAAGTTCTCCAACGTGGCCCTCTCAATTTCTAACTTGGCCCTCGCCAATTCTTCAGTGGACCACTCCAATTTGGTCAACAAACTCTCATACCCAAGACCGCACATAGCTCTGGCCATATCTGATAATTATCCATCCGGAGCTAACCCTGCCGTGACCTTTCCCCTAGTCGTGGTTATGATCACAGTCGTGGTTGTTATAATCATAGTTTTGGTTGATAAAGTCATGGTTGTGAGTGTTATAATCATGGTCGTGGTTGTTATAATCATATTCGTGGTAGTTAAAATCATGGTCGTGGTTGTTATAAACATGGTCGTGGTTGTTATAATCATGGTCGTGGTTGTTATAATCATAGTCGTGGCTATGATCAAAGTCGTGGTTGTCATAATCTTAGACGTGGTTTTTATACTCATGATCGTGAGTGTTATATTCATGGTCGTGGTTGTTATAATCATATTTGTGGTTGCTATAACCATGGTCGTGTCTGCTATAATCATGGTCGTGGTTGTTATAATTATGGTCGTGCTTGTTATAATCATGGTGGTGGTTGTTATAATCATGGTCGTAGCTGTTATAATCATAGTCGTGGTTATGATCACAGTCGTGGTTGTTATAATCATAGTTTTGGTTGTTAAAATCATGGTTGTGAGTGGTATAATCATGGTCGTGGTTGTTATAATCATATTCGTGGTTGTTAAAATCATGGTCGTGGTTGTTATAATCATGGTCGTGGTTGTTATAATCATGGTCGTGGCTGTTATAATCATGGTCGTGGTTGTTATAATCATATTCGTGGTTGTTATAATTATGGTCGTGGTTGTTATAATCATGGTCGTGGTTGTTATAATCATGGTCGTGGTTGTTATAATCATGGTCGTGGTTGTTATATTCATGGTCGTGGTTGTTTTACTCATAGTCGTGGTTGTTATAGTCATGGTCGTGGTTGTTACAATCATGGTCGTGGTTATTATAATCATGGTCGTGGTTGTTGTAATCACATTCGTGGCTGTTATAATCATGGTCGTGGTTGTTATAATCATAGTCGTGGTTTTAATAATTGTGTTCGTGGTTGCTTTAATCATGGGCGTGGTTGTTATAATCATGGCCGTGCTTGTTATAATCATAGTCGTGGCTGTTATAATCATGGTCGTGGTTGTTATAATCATGGTCGTGGATGTTATAATCATGGTCGTGGTTGTTATAATCATGGTGGTGGTTGTTATAATCATTGTCGTAGCTGTTATAATCATAGTCGTGGTTATGACCACAGTCGTGGTTGTTAAAATCAGAGTTTTGGTTGTTAAAATCATGGGTGTGAGTGGTATAATCATGGTCGTGGTTGTTATAACCATATTCGTGGTTGTTAAAATCATGGTCGTGATTGTTATATTCATGTTCGTGGTTGTTATAATCATAGTCGTGGTTGTTAAAATCATGGTCGTGGTTGTTTTAATCATAGTTGTGGTTGTTATAATCATAGTCGTGGTTGTTATAATCATGGTCGTGGTTGTTATAATCATAGTCATGATTGTTATAATTACAGTCGTGATTGTTATAATCATGGTCGTAGCTGATATAATCATAGTCGTGGTTATGATCACAGTCGTGGTTGTTATAATCATAGTTTTTGTTGATAAAATCATGGTTGTGAGTGTTATAATCACATTTGTGGTTGCTATAACCATGGTCGTGCCTGCTATAATCATGGTCGTGGTTGTTATAATCATGGTCGTGGTTGTTATAATCATGGTCGTGTTTGTTATAATCATGGTGGTGGTTGTTATAATCATGGTCGTAGCTGTTAAAATCATAGTCGTGGATATGATCACAGTCGTGGTTGTTATAATCATAATTTTGGTTGTTAAAATCATGGGTGTGAGTGGTATAATCATGGTCGTGGTTGTTATAATCATATTCGTGGTTGTTAAAATCATGGTTGTGGTTGTTATAATCATGGTCGTGGTTGTTTTAATCATAGTCGTTGTTGTTATAATCATGGTCGTGGTTGTTATAATCACATTCGTGGCTGTTATAATCATGGTCGTGTTTGTTATAATCATTGTCGTGGTTGTTATAATTATGGTCGTGGTTGCTTTAATCATGGTCGTGGTTGTTATAATCATGGTCGTGGTTGTTATATTCATGGTCGTGCTTGTTATAATCATAGTAGTGGTTGTTATAATCATGGTCGTGGTTGTTTTAATCATAGTCGAGGTTGTTATAATCATGGTCGTGGTTGTTATAATCATATTCGTGGTTGTTAAAATCATGGTCGTGGTTGTTATAATCATAGTCGTGGCTATGATCATTGTCGTGGTTGTTATAATCTTAGACGTGCTTTTATACTCATGATCGTGAGTGTTATATTCATGGTCGTGGTTGTTATAATCATATTTGTGGTTGCTATAACCATGGTCGTGCCTGGTATAATCATGGTCGTGGTTGTTATAATCATGGTGGTGGTAGTTAAAATCATGGTGGTGGTTGTTATAATCATGGTCGTAGCTATTATAGTCATAGTCGTGGTTATGATCACAGTCGTGGTTGTTATAATCATAGTTTTGGATGTTATAGTCATGGTTGTGAGTGGTATAATCATGGTCGTGGTTGTTATAATCATATTCGTGGTTGTTAAAATCATGGTCGTGGTTGTTATAATCATGGTCGTGGTTGTTATAATCATGGTCGTGGTTGTTATAATCATAGTCGTGGCTATGATCATAGTCGTGGTTGTTATAATCTTAGACGTGGTTTATATACTCATGATCGTGAGTGTTATATTCATGGTAGTGGGTGTTATAATCATATTTGTGGTTGTTATAATCATGGTCGTGGCTACTATAATCATGGTCGTGGTTGTTATAATCATGGTCGTGCTTGTAATAATCATGGTCGTGGTTGTTATAATCATGGTCGTGGTTGTTATAATCATAGTCGTGGTTGTTATAATCATGGTCGTGTTTGTTATAATCATGGTCGTGGTTGTTATAATTATGGTCGTGGTTGATTTACTCATGGTCGTGGGTGTTATAATCATGGTCGTGCTTGTTATAATCATAGTCGTGGTTGTTATAATCATGGTCGTGGTTGTTTTAATCATAGTCGTGGCTGTTATACTCATGGTCGTGCTTGTTATAATCATATTCGTGGTTGTTATAATTATGGTCATGGTTGTAATAATCACGGTCGTGGTTGTTATAATCATGGTCGTGGTTGTTATAATCATGGTCGTGGTTCATATATTCATGGCCGTGGTTGTTTAAATTATAGTCGTGGTTGTTATAATCATGTTCGTGGTTGTTATAATCATGGTCGTGGCTGTTTTAATCATAGTCCTGGTTGTTATAATCATGGTCGTGGTTGTTATAATCACATTCGTGGCTGTTATAATCATGGTCGTGGTTGTTATAATCATTGTCGTGGTTGTTATAATTATGGTCGTGGTTGCTTTAATCATGGTCGTGGTTGTTATAACCATGGTCGTGGTTTTTATTATCATGGTCGTGGTTGTTATATTCATGGTCGTGCTTGTTATAATCATAGTCGTGGTTGTTATAATCATGGTCGTGGTTGTTTTAATCATAGTCGTGGTTGTTATAATCATAGTCCTGGTTGTTATAATCATGGTCTTGGTTGATATAATCATGGTCGTGGCTGCTATAATCATAGTCGTGGTTATGATCACAGTCGTGGTTGTTATAATCATAGTTTTGGTTGATAAAATCGTTGTTGTGAGTGTTATAATCATGGTCGTGGTTGTTATAATCATATTCGTGGTTGTTAAAATCATGGTCGTGCTTGTTATAATCATGGTGGTGGTTGTTATAATCATGGTCGTAGCTGTTATAATCATAGTCGTGGTTATGATCACAGTCGTGGTTGTTATAATCATAGTTTTGGTTGATAAAATCATTGTTGTGAGTGTTATAATCATGGTCGTGGTTGTTATAATCATAGTCGTGGTTGTTATAATCATGGTCGTGGTTGTTATATCATAGTCGAGGTTGTTATAATTATGGTCGTGGTTGTTATAATCATATTCGTGGTTGTTAAAATCATGGTCGTGGTTGTTATAATCATAGTCGTGGCTATGATCATTGTCGTGGCTGTTATAATCTTAGACGTGGTTTTTATACTCATGATCGTGAGTGTTATATTCATGGTCGTGGTTGTTATAATCATATTTGTGGTTGCTATAACCATGGTCGTGCCTGCTATAATCATGGTCGTGGTTGTTATAATCATGGTCGTGCTTGTTATAATCATGGTGGTGGTTGTTATAATCATGGTCGTAGCTGTTAAAATGATAGTCGTGGTTGTTATAATCATAGTTTTCGTTGTTAAAATCATGGTTGTGAGTGGTATAATCATGGTCGTGGTTGTTATAATCATATTCGTGGTGGTTAAAATCATGGTCGTGGTTGTTATAATCATGGTCGTGGTTGTTATAATCATGTTCGTGGTTGTTATAATCATGGTCGTAGTTGTTTTAATGATAGTCGTGGGTCTTATAATCATGGTCGTGGTTGTTATAATCACATTCGTGGCTGATATAATCATGATCGTGGTTGTTATAATCATTGTCGTGGTTGTTATAATTATGGTCGTGGTTGCTTTAATCATGGTCGTTGTTGATATAATCATGGTCGTGGTTTTTATAATCATGGTCGTGGTTGTTATAATCATAGTCGTGGCTATGATCATAGTCGTGGTTGATATAATCTTAGACGTGGTTTAAATACTCATGATCGTGAGTGTTATATTCATGGTAGTGGGTGTTATAATCACATTTGTGGTTGTTATAATCATGGTCGTGGCTGCTATAATCATGGTCGTGGTTGTTATAATCATGGTCTTGCTTGTAATAATCATGGTCGTTGTTGTTATAATTATGGTCGTGGTTGTTATAATCATAGTCGTGGTTGTTATAATCATGGTCGTGTTTGTTATAATCATGGTCGTGGTTGTTATAATCATAGTCGTGGATGTTAAAATCATGGTCGTGGTTGTTATAATCATGGTCGTGGTTGTTATAATCATGGTCGTGGATTTTATAATCATGGTCTTGGTTGTTTTAATTATGGTCGTGGTTGCTTTAATCATAGTCGTGTTTGTTATAATCATGGTCGCGGTTATTATAATCATGGTCGTGGTTGTTATATTCATGGTCGTGCTTGTTATAATCATAGTCGTGGTTGTTATAATCATGGTCGTGGTTGTTATATTCATGGTCGTGGTTTATATAATCATGGTCGTGGTTGTTATATTCGTGGTCGTGCTTGTTTTAATCATAGTCGTGGTTGTTATAATCATGGTCGTGTTTGTTATAATCATGGTCGTGCATGTTATAATCATAGTCCGGGTTGTTATAATTATGGTCGTGGTTGTTATATTCATGGTCGTGCTTGTTATAATCATAGTTGTGGTTGTTATAATCATGGTCGTGGTTGTTATAATCATGGTTGTGGTTTTTATAATTATGGTCTTGGTTGTTATATTCATGGTCGTGCTTGTTATAATCATAGTCGAGGTTGTTATAATCAAGGTCGTGGTTGTTATAATCATGGTCGTGGATGTTATAATCATGGTCGTGATTGTTATAATTATGGTCGTGGTTGCTTTAATCATAGTCGTGTTTGTTATAATCATGGTCGCGGTTATTATAATCATGGTCGTGGTTGTTATAATCATGGTCGTGGTTGTTATATTCATGGTCGTGCTTGTTATAATCATAGTTGTGGTTGTTATAATCATGGTCGTGGTTGTTATAATCATGGTCGTGGTTTTTATAATTATGGTCTTGGTTGTTATATTCATGGTCGTGCTTGTTATAATCATAGTCGAGGTTGTTATAATCAAGGTCGTGGTTGTTATAATCATGGTCGTGGATGTTATAATCATGGTCGTGATTGTTATAATTATGGTCGTGGTTGCTTTAATCATAGTCGTGTTTGTTATAATCATGGTCGCGGTTATTATAATCATGGTCGTGGTTGTTATATTCATGGTCGTGGTTGTTATAATCATAGTCGTGGTTGTTATAATCATGGTAGTGAGTGTTATAATCAAGGTCGTGGTTGTTATAATCATATTCGTGGTTGTTAAAATCATGGTCGTGGTTGTTATAATCATGGTCGTGGTTGTTATAATCATGGTCGTGGTTGTTATAATCATAGTCGTGGTAATCTAGGTGGTGTATAATCATAGTCGTGGTTGTTATATCATGTCGTGTTGTAAATCATGGTCGTGGTTGTTATAATCATGTCGGTTGTATAATATGCGTGGTGTATATCATGTCGTGTTGTATATCAGGTCGTGGTTGTTATATCATGCGTGGTGTTATATCTGTCGTGGTTGTTATAATCAAGTCGGTCGATTGCGGTTGTATAATCTATGTGTTACCTGCGTGTGTTATAATCATGGTCGTGGTTGTTATAATCATGGTCATGGTTGTTATAATCATGGTCTTGGTTGTTATAATCATGGTCGTAGCTGTTATAATCATAGTCGTGGTTATGATCACAGTCGTGGTTGTTATAATCATAGTTTTGGTTGTTAAAATCATGGTTGTGAGTGGTATAATCATGGTCGTGGTTGTTATAATCATATTCGTGGTTGTTAAAATCATGGTCGTGGTTGTTATAATCATGGTCGTGGCTGTTATAATCATGGTCGTGGTTGTTATAATCATATTCGTGGTTGGTATAATTATGGTCGTGGTTGTTATAATCATGGTCGTGGTTGTTATAATCATGGTCGTGGTTGTTATAATCATGGTCGTGGTTGTTATATTCATGGTCGTGGTTGTTTTACTCATAGTCGTGGTTGTTATAGTCATGGTCGTGGTTGTTATAATCATGGTCGTGGTTATTATAATCATGGTCGTGGTTGTTGTAATCACATTCGTGGCTGTTATAATCATGGTCGTGGTTGTTATAATCATAGTCGTGGTTTTAATAATTGTGTTCGTGGTTGCTTTAATCATAGGCGTGGTTGTTATAATCATGGCCGTGCTTGTTATAATCATAGTCGTGGCTGTTATAATCATGGTCGTGGTTGTTATAATCATGGTCGTGGATGTTATAATCATATTCGTGGTTGCTATAATCATGGTCGTGGTTGTTTTAATCATGGTCATGGATTTTATAATCATGATCGTGGTTGTTATATTCATGGTCGTGCTTGCTATAATCATAGTCGTGGTTGTTATAATCATGGACATGGTTGTTATAATTATGGTCGTGGTTGCTATATTCATGGTCGTGCTTGTTATAACCATAGTCGTGGTTGTTATAATCATGGTCGTGGATGTTATAATCATGGTCGAGGCTGTTATAATCATGGTCGTGGTTGTTATAATCATATTCGTGGTTTTTATAATTATGGTCGTGGTTGCTTTATTCATGGTCGTGGTTGTTATATTCATGGTCGTGATTGTTTTAATCATAGTCGTGGTTGTTATAATCATAGTCGTGGTTGTTATAATCATGTTCGTGGTTTTTATAATCATAGTCATGATTGTTGTAATTACAGTCGTGATTGTTATAATTATGGTCGTAGCAGATATAATCATAGTCGTGGTTATGATAACAGTCGTGGTTGTTATAATCAAAGTTTTGGTTGATATAATCATGGTTGTGAGTGCTATAATCATGTTCGTGGTTATTATAATCATATTCGTGGTTATTAAAATCATGGTCGTGGTTGTTATATACATGGTCGTGGTTGTTATAATCATATTCGTGGTTGTTAAAATCATGGTCGTGGTTGTTAAAAACATGGTCGTGGTTGTTTTAATCATGGTCGTGGTTGTTATAATCATAGTCGTGGCTATGATCATAGTCGTGGTTGTTATAATCTTAGACGTGGTTTTTGTACTCATGATCGTGAGTGTTATATTCATGGTCGTGGTTGTTATAATCATATTTGTGGTTGCTATAACCATGGTCGTGCCTGCTATAATCATGGTCGTGGTTGTTATAATCATGGTCGTGCTTGTTATAATCATGGTGGTGGTTGTTATAATCATGGTCGTAGCCGTTATAATCATAGTCGTGGTTATGATCACAGTCGTGGTTGTTATAATCATAGTTTTGGTTCTTAGAATCATGGTTGTGAGTGGTATAATCATGGTCGTGGTTGTTATAATCATATTCGTGGTTTTTAAAATCATGGTCGTGGTTGTTATAATCATGGTCGTGGTTGTTATAATCATGTTCGTGGTTGTTATAATCATGGTCGTAGTTGTTTTAATGATAGTCGTGGTTGTTATAATCATGGTCGTGGTTGTTATAATCACATTCGTGGCTGATATAATCATGGTCGTGGTTGTTATAATCATTGTCGTGGTTGTTATAATTATGGTCGTGGTTGCTTTAATCATGGTCGTTGTTGTTATAATCATGGTCGTGGTTTTTATAATCATGGTCGTGGTTGTTATAATCATAGTCGTGGCTAAGATCATAGTCGTGGTTGATATAATCTTAGACGTGGTTTTTATACTCATGATCGTGAGTGTTATATTCATGGTCGTGATTGTTATAATCATATTTGTGGTTGCTATAACCATGGTCGTGCCTGCTATAATCATGGTCGTGGTTGTTATAATCATGGTCGTGCTTGTTATAATCATGGTGGTGGTTGTTATAATCATGGTCGTGGTTGTTATATCATAGTCGAGGTTGTTATAATTATGGTCGTGGTTGTTATAATCATATTCGTGGTTGTTAAAATCATGGTCGTGGTTGTTATAATCATAGTCGTGGTTATGATCATTGTCGTGGCTGTTATAATCATAGACGTGGTTTTTATACTCATGATCGTGAGTGTTATATTCATGGTCGTGGTTGTTATAATCATATTTGTGGTTGCTATAACCATGGTCGTGCCTGCTATAATCATGGTCGTGGTTGTTATAATCATGGTCGTGCTTGTTATAATCATGGTGGTGGTTGTTATAATCATGGTCGTAGCTGTTAAAATCATAGTCGTGGTTATGACCACAGTCGTGGTTGTTATAATCATAGTTTTCGTTGTTAAAATCATGGTTGTGAGTGGTATAATCATGGTCGTGGTTGTTATAATCATATTCGTGGTGGTTAAAATCATGGTCGTGGTTGTTATAATCATGGTCGTGGTTGTTATAATCATGTTCGTGGTTGTTATAATCATGGTCGTAGTTGTTTTAATGATAGTCGTGGTTGTTATAATCATGGTCGTGGTTGTTATAATCACATTCGTGGCTGATATAATCATGATCGTGGTTGTTATAATCATTGTCGTGGTTGTTATAATTATGGTCGTGGTTGCTTTAATCATGGTCGTTGTTGATATAATCATGGTCGTGGTTTTTATAATCATGGTCGTGGTTGTTATAATCATAGTCGTGGCTATGATCATAGTCGTGGTTGATATAATCTTAGACGTGGTTTAAATACTCATGATCGTGAGTGTTATATTCATGGTAGTGGGTGTTATAATCACATTTGTGGTTGTTATAATCATGGTCGTGGCTGCTATAATCATGGTCGTGGTTGTTATAATCATGGTCGTGCTTGTAATAATCATGGTCGTTGTTGTTATAATTATGGTCGTGGTTGTTATAATCATAGTCGTGGTTGTTATAATCATGGTCATGTTTGTTATAATCATGGTCGTGGTTGTAATAATCATAGTCGTGGATGTTAAAATCATGGTCGTGGTTGTTTTAATCATGGTCGTGGTTGTTATAATCATGGTCGTGGATTTTATAATCATGGTCTTGGTTGTTATAATTATGGTCGTGGTTGCTTTAATCATAGTCGTGTTTGTTATAATCATGGTCGCGGTTATTATAATCATGGTCGTGGTTGTTATATTCATGGTCGTGCTTGTTATAATCATAGTCGCGGTTGTTATAATCATGGTCGTGGTTGTTATATTCATGGTCGTGGTTTATATAATCATGGTCGTGGTTGTTATATTCATGGTCGTGCTTGTTATAATCATAGTCGTGGTTGTTATAATCATGGTCGTGTTTGTTATAATCATGGTCGTGCATGTTATAATCATGGTCCGGGTTGTTATAATTATGGTCGTGGTTGTTATATTCATGGTCGTGCTTGTTATAATCATAGTTGTGGTTGTTATAATCATGGTCGTGGTTGTTATAATCATGGTTGTGGTTTTTATAATTATGGTCTTGGTTGTTATATTCATGGTCGTGCTTGTTACAATCATAGTCGAGGTTGTTATAATCAAGGTCGTGGTTGTTATAATCATGGTCGTGGATGTTATAATCATGGTCGTGATTGTTATAATTATGGTCGTGGTTGCTTTAATCATAGTCGTGTTTGTTATAATCATGGTCGCGGTTATTATAATCATGGTCGTGGTTGTTATAATCATGGTCGTGGTTGGTATATTCATGGTCGTGCTTGTTATAATCATAGTTGTGGTTGTTATAATCATGGTCGTGGTTGTTATAATCATGGTCGTGGTTTTTATAATTATGGTCTTGGTTGTTATATTCATGGTCGTGCTTGTTATAATCATAGTCGAGGTTGTTATAATCAAGGTCGTGGTTGTTATAATCATGGTCGTGGATGTTATAATCATGGTCGTGAATGTTATAATTATGGTCGTGGTTGCTTTAATCATAGTCGTGTTTGTTATAATCATGGTCGCGGTTATTATAATCATGGTCGTGGTTGTTATATTCATGGTCGTGGTTGTTATAATCATAGTCGTGGTTGTTATAATCATGGTCGTGAGTGTTATAATCAAGGTCGTGTTTGTTATAATCATATTCGTGGTTGTTAAAATCATGGTCGTGGTTGTAATAATCATGGTCGTGGTTGTTATAATCATGGTCGTGGTTGTTATAATCATAGTCGTGGTTAAGATCATAGGCGTGGTTGTTATAATAATAGTCGTGGTTGTTATAATCATGGTCGTGCTTGTAATAATCATGGTCGTGGTTGTTATAATCATGGTCGTGGTTGTTATAATAAATAGTCGAGGTTGTTATAATCATGGTCGTGTTTGTTATAATCATGGTCGTGGTTGTTATAATCATGGCCGTGGTTGTTATAATCTTGGTCGTGGTTGTTATAATCATAGTCGTGGTTACTGATCATTGTCATGGTTGTTATAATCTTAATCGTGGTTTTTATACTCATGATCGTGAGTGTTATATTCATGGTCGTGGTTGTTATAATTTTGGTCATGGTTGTTATAATCATGGTCTTGGTTGATATAATCATGGTCGTAGCTGTTATAATCATAGTCGTGGTTATGATCACAGTCGTGGTTGTTATAATCATAGTTTTGTTTGAAAAATCATGGTCGTGGTTGTTATAAACATGGTCGTGGTTGTTATAATCATGGTCGTGGTTGTTATAATCATAGTCGTGGCTATGATCATAGTCGTGGTTGTTATAATCTTAGACGTGGTTTTTATACTCATGATCGTGAGTGTTATATTCATGGTCGTGGTTGTTATAATCATATTTGTGGTTGCTATAACCATGGTCGCGCCTGCTATAATCATGGTCGTGGTTGTTATAATCATGGTCGTGTTTGTTATAATCATGGTCGTGGTTGTTATAATCATGGCCGTGGTTGTTATAATCTTGGTCGTGGTAGTTATAATCATAGTCGTGGTTATGATGATAGTCATGGTTGTTATAATCATAGTCGTGGCTTTTATACTCATGATCGTGAGTGTTATATTCATGGTCGTGGATGTTATAATTTTGGTCATGGTTGTTATAATCATGGTCTTGGTTGTTATAATCATGGTCGTAGCTGTTATAATCATAGTCGTGGTTATGATCACAGTCGTGGTTGTTATAATCATAGTTTTGGTGGATAAAATCATGGTTGTGAGTGTTATAATCATGGTCGTGGATGTTATAATCATATTCGTGGTTGTTAAAATCATGGTCGTGGTTGTTATAAACATGGTCGTGGTTGTTATAATCATGGTCGTGGTTGTTTTAATCATAGTCGTGGTTGTTATAATAGGGTGTGTCATAGGCGGGAAGATCAGCTAAAACTAATGGCCCATCACTTTTTTGGTAGATTTTAGTGTATATGAACAGAAAATAATTTCAGTTTCAATATTTTGCAACCTTTTGCTAGGTAAATTTTAGCGTGAAATTTATCTAAAATCTAACGTACAGCTGCATTAGTGCATTACAATTAAATAGTGAACATTGCTTTCTGACTTCATTCTTTAACAACCCAACTAACAATATTTTTTTCTGTTTCAGATTCTGATGCATTTATAAGTTGATAATATTTGCGATGGCTGCTTGTGTCAGGACGAGGAACCAAAAATCCAGCCATCTCAGTCACTATCTTGGGTCTGGGAGAGAGCTCCTGAAGTCGGAGTTGCCTACATTGAGAGATGCTTTGAGATACGGTGTTTTAATCAGGCAAATCAGTGAAAAGAACCAAAGAACTTACACAAACAAAGACATTGCCAGTGATATGATCAAAGCTGTCTTGGCACAGTACACTCTGGCTAACGCTCAGTTCAAGCCTCCAGTCATAACAAGTCAGAAGAAGATTAGTGAGAGACTGCTAGCCAGTTGGGAAAAGGCAAGAGATATCTCTCTTGGGAGAGGAAAACTTGCAGTTAAGGACAGCTTTGCCAAGCAACTGGACCAGTTATTTGACATAATTACTTGCAAGTGCACAATTGTTCTCTGTCCTGAGTTTGGATGCGATCGTGACTGTAAATCCGAGGCCCACATCTCCTGTATTTGCAAGCGTGAACTGAAGATTCCTGTGATCGAACTGGCATTTGTCAAAGCACATATATATACTTCATTTTTAGTCCATTTAACACGCGGACTTTGAACATATAATGAAGTATATATATGTACCTCGCGTTTCATACCAGCTGGATTCGGTAAAATGCTACTGACACCACATACGAGGCACGGGCAGTTTCCTAATGAGGTTCACGGCGCCATCAGCTCGATGAACAGGCTTTGTGTGAAATATAACAGAGTCTAGAACTGCTTTTAGTGTCCTTGTGGGCTAGCCGGTAAGCGTTCCCTAGGGCCACCCAGTAGGTCGAGGGTTCGATTCCTTGCTGGTGAGGTCGTTGATTATATGTTCAAAGTCCGCGTGTTAAATGGACTAAAAATGAAGTATTTATATATATATATATATACACCTAGACCCCGACTTAGGACTACGTGGACTTACGACCGCCTCAGATATAGATAAAAAAAAAAAAAAAAAAAAAATTTTTAAATGATACACGCATTTTCTATACCGAAACGTTTCCAGTTAATGTTGTCTCCATGTATAATTAGAAAATTATGGGGGCCCCATGTGCATTCAGCTGACTACATTAAAGGTTAAGTGCTCAGTCACACTGTATCCATTCCTTATTATTTATTACTTTCACTGTACTGTATCCATTCATCATTATTCATTACTTTTACTATACTGTATTTCATTGTAGATTTTTTATTAAAAAAAAAAAAAAAAAAAAAAAAAATTTTTTTTTTTTTTTTTTATCTATGTCGGACTTACGACCATGTCGGACTTACGACCTGGATTTGGGTCTCTAACCCCGTCGTAAGTCGGGGTCTAGGTGTGTATATATATATATATATATATATATATATAATATTCAGAAATTTCAGAGTAATTTCGAATGCCCCGCCATTGGCAACACTGAGCGTTCAAGGTCATGGGAGGGGAGAGAGCGCTTCCTGCTCATAGTGAGAGATGGTGGAACTAAGCCTATATGATATTAAATGTAGTTTACCGATTTAATAATGATGAGATTCATGAAGTAAGGGACTATTATTGAATTTTAAATTATTATAGATCGTTTAGCAGTCTGAATAATGTTACGAGTGTCCCAAGGAGTTATTAGTTAGGCGGAAAATATGTCACGTACACCTAAGCTAACGCCTTGAGAGGACGCGACCCAGCCTCTCTCTCAGTCCCGGAGAGCACTCACACAAACAAGACGTCCCTGCGCGTCTGTCCCAGAAATAGTCACGTGGCCTAGTCACCGTGCTGCATTATTGCAGTATAACAAGTAAGTCTCATTCGATCTCAGACAGGGTTAGATAGGGCAGTGATAAAGTAAACTAGAGCTAACAGTGAGTTCATTTCAGGGTTTCCGTCAGAACCCACTTGACAGGAGTTGACTGCGAGAGATTGACTGCCGTTTGAGACTGCGGCTGATGATTGAGGGTGGCGATTGTCGCCATTGGACCGATCAAAGTAGGCCTGTCACTGTTTAGCGGGGTAGCAAAGGATCTCTTGAGTGAACGAGTGCTCCCGACAACTAAAACGATACGGGACCAGCATCAGCAGTGGGTGATCAGTTCTTACCACTCCGGGCACATCACCACATGTCCCGAGCTGCTAGTGAAACCCTCTTGCTAACGGGAAGTTAAAGCTTCTCTCAACTGTACAAGGTCTGATTGGCTCACTCCCTTCCGCTTTATGGACGCACTGGGAGTACACTGAGGTTATCTGAGTAGACTAATGGTCACACACTGAGACCGTGAGTCTAGGTCTCTAGGAGACACCTAGAGGAACATTTTCCCTCCCTTATTACGGGTGTAGTTTAATAGTTTCTAGATAATTTTGATAATATTGTTTTGAATGTTTGTGCCATCAAGTGGAACCAGAGTGATACTGTGATTTGATTCTTTTAATGCCTCTGATTGTTCTTCATAATTCTGATCTCAGGTATAACCTTGTTCCCCAGAGTAGTGGTTAGGTTAGGTTAGGAAGTGTGCATCTGTTGGGGTGCTATAATTTTGTTGAGTGCCCTTAAGGCCTATTCATTGTAGAGTATTTAATTTCTTATTTTTATTACCATTTCCTCATTGACTGATATAATTTTGTTTGAGTGCCCTTAAGGCCTATTCATTGTAGAGTATTTAATTTCTTATTTTTATTACCATTTCCTCAGTGACTGATATAATTTTGTTGAGTGCCCTTAAGGCCTGTTCATTGTGCAAGCAACATTTCTTAATACTCCAAATTTATTGTTGCCTGAGTTTCTAATAATTTCTAGATCCTGTATAACTTATATTCCCCAGAGTAGAGTTTAAGTTCAAGTTAAGAGGTGCGCATATTGGTGTACCATTATTTGATTGTGTTTGTAGTGTTGGAGGGAATATAAGTGTCTAAATTTAACAGTGTGTCTCATTCATCCCAGTCACAGACGCTATCCTTCCACGGGTCACTGACAATTTATTTGTTTAGTAGTTTTAAGTGTTCTTGTGCTGGTTCGGGATTTTTCTCAAAGGGGCGCTTCCACTGCCATTACCATCTATTAATTTTAAATAAACCCCAAGTCAAGTGAGAAATTAAAGTCCAGTAAATTCCGACCGGTTACACACATATATATATATATATATATATATCTTGATAAAATCAACACGGGAAAAATGGAAAACAACGGAGTACCTTAGCTGTTCGTGTGTGGTGTATTTTATGCAAACAATGATATTCAGATATCAGACACCATAGCTAGGAAGATGATTACCCTATTAGGGTGTGTCATACGGAGGCGAATTTTTTTTTTTGAGTTTGAAAAATCGGCCCATGGTATTAATGATGTAGTTCTATGTGCAGAATCATGTGATATCTTCATATTTGAAAAGTTTTTATTTTTTGCTAGGTAAATTTTAACTTGAAATCTTATGAAAATTCAGTATTCCCACCCTTTTACCAACACCTACTAAATAGCTTATTTAAAGTAAAGTAAATGTATCAGGTTAATTTATTAGGATGAAAATGATCCAGAATATTGAAACGAATGATCTTGACACATTTATTAAATTTAATATTCCTTTAGAAAACAAAACCATCAAATACAAAAACCGGTTTTACTACTACGACCCGGTGTTGCTGCACACCATAGAGAACATGTCTTTCTTGCTTCTGTTTCTACTCATCACCTCCCTGCTGACCACCTGAGCTCGGATGTAGCCTTCCCTCCTCTCCTGGCTGTACACGTGACTGCTGGCCTCGCTCACTTGCTGTACACAACGCACTATACTCTGGGTGTGCGAGGGCCAGGCAGGGACATGCATGGGGTTGTCCAGGAAAGCTCTGACTTGAACATTGGTGAGGCTGCAGGTAAGGGGGGGCTCACTGCCAGCCTCGATGTTATCCAGATCTATGAGATCAGTGAGGGTCTTGGCACCTAGATTGACTTCAGGAGTCTTCCTGACCCTGAAGGAATCGTCACCAACTGATTCGTCATGCCCAGATCCTCTCATAATTCTCATAGCCAAGATCTTTTTGACTGCCACTCTTCTCTCCTCCTCATCCTTACTGCAGAGCATTGTCTGCAGAACTGCCTCGGGATGAGCATACCAGGAAGATCTCCTCACAGTCTGCTCCACAATCTGAACAACCTTCCTTGGCTGACTCCTCAGGAGCTCAAGCTGGAAGAGAACATGCCTCGGACCTTCGGAGAACGATGACTTGACCTTGGTGTTGAACCAATTTGGCAAGTAGACACTCACGATGAATTGGACAATAAGTCTCAGGTTGTGAAGCTGGTTCCCTTTCAGTTTATGATGAGCGACCCAAATTCTGCAGAACCTGAGAGCCGTTGTGAGCCACCTAGAATGTGAGACTGGACCTATCTGCAGGTAAGCAAGTCTATCAGGCATGACCCCAGTTTTGATGGCACTGCAAATCATGTAACCATAGTACTGGTCAGTACTCAGGTCGTCAATGACAGTATGTGCAAGCTCAACGAGTGAAGGGCCAACTGTGATTTTTTCAAAGCTCGGACTTATTTCTAACTCAGTGGCAGAGTCCAGCATCTTGCCAAGAGGACAAGACCATATGTTGTTTGAAAGAGTCTTGCCATCCAGCTCCTGGATCAGATGTCTGAGTGGCAACTCGTTGGTGTGGAGGTCACAAACAATCCAGACCAGCTTCCTCCCAATCTTACGCTCTATCCACTGTATGGCCCCCCCTTGCCACCCTGTGCTCGTGTTGGTGCTGTCCCCTCCAATGGCCTGCAGGGTCTGGTCTACGTTCCTCTCTCTGAGCCAGTTCACAATGTTATCTGCCACTATCTCAGCTGGTTTCCTGATGTCATCTTTCTCTGGAGTGAAATGCCACAAATACTTCCCTCCTGGTTCACTGCAGCAGGAGTAGTGTTCCTCCTTCACCATGGCAGGGAACAACTTGTCAGAATCTCCAACTTTCATGAACACTTTAGTGTCATCCCTTCTCCCATCAAAGAACACACAATTGATTCCATTTTCTCTTATCCCCTTATCAAACTCCTCTTCTAGGTTGCTGATAAGTTTCTCCTGAGCTCTCCTTACTTTGTTATGATCTATCACCAGGTGAACATCATCAGGTGTTATCAAACCACCGTCAATCCAGGCAGCTGTTGCTATCTCTGCAGTTTCTCTGAGACCAGTGTGGTGTCGCATGCTGGCCAGAGCTATGCTCGGGATATCTTTCCTATTTCGAAACTTATGCCTGGAAGGTTTGGGATCATTATTTTCTGGGTTAGGGACAAAGTCACCATTCTCCTGGTCAGCACTCGGATCAGCCATGGGGAAGTCATTAAACTCTGAATCAGCTTGACTCCAATCATCGGCCTTTTTTACCTCACCCTGGGCCTTCTCAAGTCTCTTTTCCTCGGCAATTCTTCTCCTCTTCTGTCTCTCTGTGGCAGCCTCCTGTCTCTTGGACTCCGGAATATCTTGGCTAGAAATCATGAGAACCCCTATACTGCCAGTCTTCTCTCTCTGTGCTTTGACAAATGCCAGTTCGATCACAGGAATCTTCAGTTCACGCTTGCAAATACAGGAGATGTGGGCCTCGGATTTACAGTCACGATCGCATCCAAACTCAGGACAGAGAACAATTGTGCACTTGCAAGTAATTATGTCAAATAACTGGTCCAGTTGCTTGGCAAAGCTGTCCTTAACTGCAAGTTTTCCTCTCCCAAGAGAGATATCTCTTGCCTTTTCCCAACTGGCTAGCAGTCTCTCACTAATCTTCTTCTGACTTGTTATGACTGGAGGCTTGAACTGAGCGTTAGCCAGAGTGTACTGTGCCAAGACAGCTTTGGTCATATCACTGGCAATGTCTTTGTTTGTGTAAGTTCTTTGGTTCTTTTCACTGATTTGCCTGATTAAAACACCGTTTCTCAAAGCATCTCTCAATGTAGGCAGCTCCGACTTCAGGAGCTCTCTCCCAGACCCAAGATAGTGACTGAGATGGCTGGATTTTTGGTTCCTCGTCCTGACACAAGCAGCCATCGCAAATACTATCAACTTATAAATGCATCAGAATCTGAAACAGAAAAAAATATTGTTAGTTGGGTTGTTAAAGAATGAAGTCAGAAAGCAATGTTCACTATTTAATTGTAATGCACTAATGCAGCTGTACGTTAGATTTTAGATAAATTTCACGCTAAAATTTACCTAGCAAAAGGTTGCAAAATATTGAAACTGAAATTATTTTCTGTTTATATACACTAAAATCTACCAAAAAAGTGATGGGCCATTAGTTTTAGCTGATCTTCCCTCCTATGACACACCCTACTCTCCTATGCTGTTCTTCGTTTGTTATCCTTTGTTCACATCTGATATATATAAATCGTAGACATTTATTTTGTATTGTTTGTAGTTTCTTGATTCTTGTGTCAGTGAATGCGTTGATTGGTACAGGTAGGGAGCTTATTATTGTTTATTTTAGTGCTGAATACAGTTTTAGTTTCTTTTGTGTATTTAGGTTTTGGAATCTCCTATTTTTTTTCTGCATAGTTTGTTGTCCTTTTCTCTAATGAAGCTTTGGTATCCGTCTTTTTTTGTGATTTTGAGATCCTAGTATGGTACCTTCATTGGCAAATGGGTATATTTCTTCATCAACGATGGCTGGTTCAACCTTTTTCTTAGCAATTGGTATGCTTTTAAATTCTAAATATTTGTTTTAATCTTCCATTTTTTTTCGTATTCATTTATGTTTTTATTGCATACGCTGTATGTCGTGCCATCATTGCTTTTGACTTTCCAAGGTATGATATGATTTGTGTGATGTCATCTGCGAAGATGATATGTTTGCTATGTTGTGTTGGTTCTGGTAGAATGTTTGTATACAGTATCTGATGAATTGTGTTGGGGACAGGACGCCCCCCTGGGGCACTCCACTTTCGAGGTCTAGGGTTGGGCCTAGAGGCTTACCAATTTGCAGATGTGCTCTTCTGTTTCGAAGGTAAGCACACAGTATTCTCTCGCTTTCTGCGGGCAGGTGTACTTGTAAGATTTTGCACTTTCAGCATGTGTGCCACACTTTATCAAAGGATTTTGCCATGTCTCTCAGGAAAAGGTTTACTTGGTTTCCATGCTGTTTTTCTTTGGCGATGATTTCTGTTATTATCGCTATTTCAGATTGGGCTCCTCTCCCTCTCCTGAAGCCATGTTGGGTTGTGTTTATTATTTGTATCCAGGAATTTTTGTAGCCTGTCGTTTATTATGCGCTCTAGTTTGCCAGTTATTTCCAGTAAAGATATCGGTCTGTAGTTGCTTTTTGTTTTGGATCCTTGCCTTCTTTGGGAATGAAGATCATTTTAGAGCATTTAAGGGCAACGGGGAAGTAACCGGCTGATAGGGCTGAGTTGTATATATTTAGGAGTGCTTGTATTGGTCTGTTAGGTAGGCTTAATAGCATATTTCGAGTTATGCCACTTATACCAGGGTATTTTTTTTTAAATTTGCGTAAGCTGTGTAGTAGTTCGTCGTGTCCTATGACTCTACAGTATTGGGTTTTTGTCTATTTGGATTTCCTGCATGGTAGGGCGTCAGTCTATTGTTTCGCTCTCTTAGCCAGTCGTTAATGGCTTCTTCGTGGTCGTTGTGAAAGTTCTTATTTTCTTCTTCTGATATTTTGAATTTATTTTCCCATTCTCTACGAAAGGCATCTTCGTTTTCCTGGTCTGTATAAAGTTTTTCTCCGTTTTGGTGCTAAGTAATCTGTTAATGTTTTGTCAGAATGTTTTTATGTCCTTTGCCGTATCTATGTTAGATATTAGACTTCCATTTTTCGTTGCTAATGTTGATATATTCTTCTTGGAGTGCAACCTGAATTTCCCTTTCGTTTTGGAGTTGTTCTCTAGTGGGTCCTGCTTGTTTTATATGTCCTTGTATTACTGTATTGTACTTGCAGCCTCTTTAATACTTCAGTGGGTTTATTATTTGGAAGAGTTCTGTATGTCATTACTGAGGTTATTTGGTTGATTGCTTGTTTTAAGGCGTTGTGTAGCTTATCTAGTTCTTCGTCGATTTCTTCAAGTGTTGCTTGTTTTACAATCAGTAGTGGGGAATTTTCCAGTAGTTCCTTGCACTTTTTCCAGTCTGTTTTGCTCATCTGGAGTCTTGGTGGTATTTTTATTTGCATCGGGCTAGATGAGATTGTGAATTTTATCTGGCTATGATCATAGAGTAATGGGGCCTTGCTGTATGTGGTAGTTTAGGAAAGTTTTGTTGTTACACAGGATTTTGTCGGGTGTTGAGACGCTGTTTGGTCCCATCCATGTGATGAAGTTCGGTCCCAGATGTGGTAGTCATCTGGTGTTTATTATTTTTTCTAGTGCTGTATCTATTTTGTTATTGTTGCCATTGTTAAATATGCGAAGTCTAGCATTAAAATCTCCCAGGATGTACATTGGGATATTGTAGTTTATTAGTCTAAAGAGGTCCTTGATAGGGAAGAATGGTCTTCTCGGGGGTAGGAAAGTTGTTGCAATTACTACTTCGCCATAAGTTGTCTGTACTATTGCTTGATACCAATAAATTCACTGTTAAAGTTGTCTATTACTATATATTTGATTCCTTTTTTCGCCGATACTGCCACTCCGTCGTGTTTTTGCCCGCCTTTGTTCGATTGGTGAGTGTCATAGTTGAATATTTTTATTTATTTTTTGTCAGGTTCGCCATGTGCACTTATTAGAATCACTGATTTTGTTGTATATGTTGCAAAGTGATGGTTTGGACAGACATTGTGCTGCAGGATCTTGAGTGTTTTCAATTGAAGATGATCCATTTTTTCTTTTTCTTTGAGGGTTGTAGTTGAGGCGGTGATCTCATTTCGCGAAGTCCCGAAGTTTTCGTATTTAGTTCTGCTGGTGAGATTACAAAGAAGTCTCTTGTGCCAAATTTTATTTTGTCTTTCTTGATCATTCTCCATACGGTGTCTTTATCATACCGTTCATCGGTGTATTGCCTTACAATATCATTTGATGTAACTAAGTCCTCGATGAGTTTTCCTGGGGTTTTTTAAGTGGTGGGATTGATAATCTTGATATTTGATTGAACCTAAGTCCTATATCTGGTGCTTCTTCAGGTATGGGGGGGGGGGGGGGGGTAGGTGTTGTTTCGTAATGAGCTTGCTCCTTTTTTTGGCCATTGTTTTCCTTCTTTGTCCCGTGCCTTGTGGAATTCTTGGGTCTCTTGGCTTCTCGTTTATTTCTCCGGGTTGTATGGCTTTTTCAGGCTCGGTATCGGGGGTTGCTGGTGTTGCTGTTGTTTCTTTGGAAACGTCTAATCTTTGCCTAAAGTATTCAGTAAGCTCTGGAATGCTGATGGCGTGTAGGAGGTTTGCTGATTTTGGGTTTGTTGGGAAGTTTAGTCGTGGCATGTTGTTTATTTCCAGCATTCTATTTAGTTCACACGAGCAACATTAAATATCATCGGCGTCTACTTTGTCTACAAGCCACGATAACACATTGCCATCTCACATACGTTTGAAGCTCGAGACAAACACACAAAAAGAATACCCTGACAAAAAAAAAAAAAAAGGCGCACATCAAGGCAGTGTCCTGGAGATAATGGAGACACTCTCCGCAACCTCCGTATCTCTCATCTCACCCAATAAGATTTTTCCTTTCGTTTTAACATTGAAATGGTTTTAGCTTTCTGTCACCGTCCTCTAGCTTAACACGCTCCTGTACAGCTACCATTCCCGTTGGTCGCACTACACATTTAGGTACGGCATATAAGAGAATTTTACTTTCATCTCAGTTTTGTAACACGTCCATATTATTTTACCAAGAAATGTAGTGAGAAATCATTTTGCAACGGACGGCCTTTATCTTCATTGTTGAATTTGGTTACACATGTCATCATTAACAATTAGTTTAGTTCTTAGCAGATCCAATTTTCATAATAACAGTATTTGTGTCGTTACAGGCTCAATTTCTTCTTAGCACACATGAAGTGAATCTTTTTCTAATCTTTTTGTTCCATCTCCCATGTGACACTTACCAAACGAAGGCAATCACTCTCTCTCTCTCCTCCCTTCGTCAGAAATACCACTGTTCTTGATTTAATGCTATTTCTGTGTTGCACGATCTACATGGTTCTCAGTTGTTTTACACAGTATTTAATTAACAATGGTGTCAATGACAACATTGTCTATCCCGTGTTTACATGTTACCTAAAACTTGCCTCGTCCTTGTCGATTTTTTTTTAACTTCCTCAAGGCTTAAAAGTCCCTAAAATGTTGAACGCGTTGCAGAATGACGTTTCCGACCGTTTACCTGACTGGTAAAATTCTACCTGTTGGTTATTATCTTGTAAGCCATATATTTTACTTAATCATTTGATTATTTTGATGTAAACCTAACCTAACCTAACCTAACCTAACAGAGAAACTCATAATCTTTCTCACCTCGACTAATCAACACTCATCGCTACATGCTCATATGCCTGGGGACTAAAACCATTGTAAGTCAACCCTGTAATTAACCTTCTGGACCATCTTGGGTGTCTCTCAGTTGATGCATACTCAAAGTGATGCAGAGAGGCAGTGTAACATATAACACCAACTATATTTTCTGGTTTCACTAATATTTTCTTACATGTTTCTCTCACCTCATTTAGCATTTACCGACCTTTCAATAATCAATGAGAGTGGTTAATACTTTTGTGATACGCCTGTATACAGTACTATTAGATGGTATATGTATATGATTATGTATGTTAATAATATGGTCTTCACTGAATTACGTTGCAGTATTTTCTCCCGTTACTTACCAATAATTTGTCTGCTGTCCTTTTTTAAAAAAAAAAGTGATTGTCTCTTACCCACTGATAAAAAAGATCCCCACAATAGTGTTCACTTAACAGGGGGTACCAGTTCGTAAAGTGCTAACGTCTTCGGTATTTGCAATTATATCCTTATTCGTGTGCAACTGTACTCTATCGGCCATTTTTTGAAACGCTCGGGGCAGCAAGTCCGAAGAGCAATCCCGAATATCAATCCCAAACATCGGTTACTATATATTAACGAGAACGCCGCAACTCGAGAGGGTTGGTAAGCCTTATCCAAGATAAATGTAAGCAAACCAGGTCGATCTGTGCACTAAAATTGAAGAAGAAACACGAGTTGTGGATATAAAATTTCCTCTTCAAGGGAGAAGGCAGTCACCACCACCAATTATGCCAGCGTCTGCACCTGCAGGAATACTTGGATCAACTGATCCAACATCAGTATCACCCGTCCCACCACCCCCAGCAACAGGAGGTCCACCTCAAACAGTACCAGCAATAGCAGCATCAACATCCAGTCACAGGGGAAATAACAGGAAGCAGGTGAACACGAGGAATGAATACTTCAGTGCCATCAAGGACAGTACACAAGAACTGAATAGTGCTATATATTGGAGGCCTTAAAGACCTTCATTAGTATGTGCAATCTGTGCATACTATATTTAGAGCAAGCATTAGACTTGTTGACCAGTGGCATATGTCAAAAGTGCAGCCATAATTCCACCTCTGTGGGCAATTAAGTTAAATTATGGAGACTTTGCCATGGGTGTCATAATTGATAATGTATAACCTGTGATTTATTTTCTATCTCACTCTGTTTACTGTTTTTTTTTTTTGCACTTAATGAAGAATATGAAATCATATTTTTATGTTCTAACATTCGATACGATTTTTTGTTCTTTTAGTTTTTGTGAAAACAATTAGATTCGACATATTTTTTGCTAGAATTTCATATACAATATACAGTGTATTATACACTCATAGTTATTGGAGAATTTAAATCATTATTTTGCTTCACATTTCTTTTGTACTTCAATTACAATTTCAATACAGGTACATTACAGTACTTCTTAAATCTTTCAAGAATGATAATTGCTATTACTGTATTTGCAATTACAAACTAAGTATGATTACTATTAACATATTTACCGTACTGTATTCTGTACAGGTATTGTGATAAATATGGTTTTACTGCTTGTTCTTATTTAGAGGAACTAAAAACGATTTTTCAATTAAAATTAAAGAGAGATGTGAGAGTCTTTGTTGTCCTATTTCCTACTGTTTATGTTTGGATAGTTGCCATTTAATTAAGAATCTAAATTACGGCTTCACTTAATTTTTTAAATTATATCAGTGGCATTTGACAAAGTATCTATTATAAATCATTAAATAATAGGTGCAAAATTACTTACGGTAAAAGAATATTAAGTTTTCAGTGTGATCTACAGTAGTTTATAAATAAAGTAGTTAAAAAAAAAGACTAGGCATCATGCACAACGCTGGCCCTCTGTAAAGTTGCTATATTGATGAACATTTAAATAATTAGCAAATATTTTTAATTTATATGACCCGTTTGTTATTTCAAATAAAACAGAAAACTGAATAACTCTCCCAAGTGAAAAAAAAACTATAGCTGAAAGCGGACTGTAGGGTTATTTAGAAATATTAAAAATAATAATGTGGACCAGCTGACGGAGAGCCGCTGTAGCAGTTAAAAGGGAAGTCTACGTAAAAAAATAAGTGTTTGCCCAACATATCGTACGGCACTCCCGGCAGAACGCTCTGAGATTCCGCGGTGAGCAGAGCTGGTGAGTGACAACTGATAGTAGCGTTGTATAGTACTGTATTTGACATCCATGCTTTTGGATGTATAATAATTCAATTGATTAATTGAGTTGTTGGAAGTGAAAATGCAGTGAAGCCAGAAATATTATACAATATCTTTATATATAAAACAAAGAAGTATGTCTGTGTGTTTGTGTGTGTGTGTGTGTCCGCACGAGAATCTCTGGAACAACTTTACCGATCTGTAGTGATGATGGATGGTGTTATATGTAGTGATGATGGATGGTGATATATGTAGTGATGATGGCTGTTGATGTTATATGTAGTGATGATGGATGTTGTTATATGTAGTGATGATGGGTGGTATATGTAGTGATGATGGGTGGTGTTATATGTAGTGATGATGGGTGGTGTTATATGTAGTTATGATGGATGGTGTTATATGTAGTGATGATGGATGGTGTTATATGTAGTGATGATGGATGATGTTATATGTAGTGATGATGGGTGGTGTTATAGGTAGTGATGATTACACAATAAAATAATATTTTAATGATAAAAAAATATACTTTGCTGTACCGTTGTAGTGAAAAACATTGTGGAACTTACAAACACCGTTAATGAACTATTGATGAAAGAATAAGTTTTGGGGACTGAACAGTGAGACAATGTGGAGCCTCCCGGAGGGTGGCGTCCTACCATGGCCTAGCGTGTGCGTGTCCGCACGAGAATCTCTGAAACTACTTTACGGATCTGTAGTGATGATGGATGGTGTTATATGTAGTGATGATGAATGATGATGTTATATGTAGTGATGATGGATGGTGATATATGTAGTGATGATGGATGGTGTTATATGAAGTGATGATGGATGATGTTATATGTAGTGATGATGGATGGTGTTATATGTAGTGATGATGGATGGTGTTATCTGTAGTGATGATGGATGGTGTTTTATGTAGTGATGATGGATGATGTTATATGTAGTGATGATGGATATTGTTATATGTAGTGATGATGGGTGGTGTTATATGTAGTGATGATAGATGGTGTTATATGTAGTGATGATGGATGGTGTTATATGTAGTGATGATGGATGATGTTATATGTAGTGATGGTGGGTGGTGTTATATGTAGTGCTGATTAGACAATAAAATAATAACAGTTTAATGCTAAAAAAATATACTTTGCTGTACCGTTGTAGTGAAAAACATGGTGGAACTTACATACACCGTTAATGAACTATTGATGGAAGAAGAAGTTTTGGGGACTGAACAGTGAGACAATGTGTAGCCTCCCGGAGGGTGACGTCCTACCGTTGCCCAGCAGATGAGCCACCCGGAGGGCGGCGATTCTGCTCGTAATAATAAAGTGAAATAAATAAATACCAGTCCAGTGCATAAGTGGTATAATAGGCTAGTAAACTCTGATAATACAAACAACTACAGGTAATATAGTTTTGAAAATAGAATTTACTGGTAAACATATGTAAATTTCTTGAATGCTCATTTGTATGATAAAGCGATATGGTGTGAGGTCATTATGAAAGGGAAAAATATACTAATTGGTGCTGTGTATAGAGCTCCTATTACAAGTCGTTAGAAGAATCTTTTATTGAATTACCTAACCAAGTTGTTTCCTTTCCTTGTAGATGTATTGTTAAATATTCTTGTTTTGTTGTACTAAGAAACTATTCCTGTTGTAAATATGTCTTCTCGTGGATGTTTGAACAAGCCAAACGTATTCTGCTACATACAGTATGTGGGTGCTTTGTTGTGCATAAGCAACGACAAGAAATAATCGCATTCGTGGTAAATGCATATTTGGCCTACTTTGGAGTGAAAATAGGTGTTTTAGATAAACCTTGGGCACCGCATGAAGTATGTCGCATTGTGTTGAAATACGGTAAGAAAAAAAGTTATGCCATTTGGAGTCCCTATGGTATAGCGGGAGCCTAAAAATCATGGTGATGACCGTTATTTTGCTCTGTGAAAATAGAGGGATATAATGCAAAAAATAAACAAGGAATTCATTTATCCCAAGATTCCATCTGCCATGAGACCAGTGCCACATGGTCCTGAGGTTCCAGTCCCATTCCGTCAGATGTGTTGCAGTCCGTGTCATCAGAATCTGACCGTGATTCATCGTCAGGTAACGGAAATGAAGATATTAGTGATGTTCCGGAGGTATTTACCCACAGTGAACTTATCGATCTGGTTAGGGATTTGAATTTACCAAAGGAGTCTGTTGAACTTTGAGGATCTAGGTTGAAATCAAAGAAGTTATTGAGCAAAGGCACATATTTTTCATGGTATAGGCAACGTGAACAAGAACTATTTTTTTTTTTCTGAGGAAGGCTCCTTAGTCTATTGTAATACTGTGTCTGCTTTAATTAACTATTTTGGCATTACCTATGCAGCTACTGATTGAAAGTTGCTCATTGATTTTTCAAAAACAAGTCTCAAAGGAGTTTTACTTCATAAAGAAAATGTATTTTCATTAATGCCTGTGGCTCACTCTGTTCATCTTAAGGAAACTTATGAAAATTTGCAGATTCTTCTAGAGAAAGTTCATTATAAAGATCATGGATGGTTGGTTTTTAGAGATTTCAAAGTCAATGCTTTGTTGCTTGGTCAACAAAGTGGATATACGAAAATGTCATGTTTTTTATGCGTGGGACAGCAGAGCCACCTAGACAGACTCTTGTGCCAGGTTCAAAATATATTCTACATGAACCATTGATTGACCCTAAGAAAATGCTGTTGCCTCCTCTGCATATTAAATTAGGGTTAATGAAACAATTTGTAAAAGACCTAGATAAGGAAAGTGGTTGTTTCAGGTACATCTGCAGGAAATTTCCTCCAGTCACATATGAAAATATCAAAGCTGGCATTTTCGTGGACCCTTAAATCCGAAAGTTAATGTTGGACCACCAATTTGAAGAATCGATGAACCAGTGTGAGAAAGAAGCATCGAACAGTTTCAAGAATGTTGTGTATAGTTTTTAGGCAATAGAAAAGTTCTAAATTATCAAAACATTTTTGAAAATATGTTGAATAACTTTAAAAACATGAGTTGCAATACGAGTGTAGAAGTGCATTTCTTACATTCCCATCTTGAGTATTTTTCTAAAAATTTTGGTAGTTTAGGTGAAGAGCAAGGTGAAAGATTTCACCAAGACATTAAGGAAATGGAAAAGAGGTATCAAGGAAGGTGGAATGCGAACATGATGGCAGACTACTTCTGGATGATGAAGAGAGATTGTGACAGTGAAATGTTTGCCAGAAAATCGGAAAAAAGTGAGTTTCACCCATTCTAGAAGCCTAATATTATGTTCATACATATTCATATATTGTATATCATTTCTTTCTGTATTTGCAGACAAATAGCCTTAATCACAATAATCTTTAGGTTTAGTTAACTTTGAAGCCTAAGGAATTGTCTTATTTGTATTACCTTGTCATATTTGTATATTTTATATGTATATGTATAAGTTATATTATCTTGGTAATAAAGTGTGACGTGCTAGAGCAAACAAAGTTTATTTTTCAAATCCTTGATAAAAAGCGAATCAGAATCACGTCTTAGTTTTAAAACATCCCGCCTTTTCTTTAAATGCAGACCGGTGGGAAATCAATCTTACACTTGGTCCATACATCATAAACAAGCACACCCACACCTTCCTTCCAGCCTGGTATATATGGGTTCAAAATGCTCAGAATAGGGAGATCTAAATGTTTATAACTTTCGGGCGCGCTATGTCCTAAAGTAAAATATATATATATATATATATATATATACCTAAGGGTAACACTCCTGACCTTAAGGTAACACTCACTAAACTGTATTAAAATAATATGATTTAAGCAATACCAAACGTATAAGCACGTACATGTCGGGAATGCATGTCCATCATCTAAGTAGAACTGACTTCAACTGCGGAGCAACGTCAACCGACTGCTGTCCGCTGCTGTCCGAATGAGTCGTAAGTCTGGCACTTCATTTTTGCCTAGCGCATCACTTGTAACTGCTACACCCGTACTCTACATACCTCTCGACAAGCGAATGCAGTTTTCGAAGTGCATGCATTTGTTCCCATTACATTAACCGAAACCTTATTAAATAGCCACTCTTATGGAGGAACAACTCTTGGGTAATATAATATCACTGTATAACATAAGACTTCATGCTTATTAAGGGAAAAAAGTATAAAATTTTACTAAAATGGCTCAACATCCTTATGACCCAACACAATAAAGTTCATTTAGAATGTTATTGATAGGATGGTTATTCGTATATGTCCATTGAGGGTATGCCGCTTATCCTTCTGTGTGCATTGAAGGACGCGGAGTCTCCTCGACTTTCCTGAGTGAAAACTGTGAAGAATCTAATACTAAATCTGTATTATTGAAGATACTATTTAAAACTTTATTTTGCTTTCTACTAGGTATGCAGTGCATGCATTGCATTTATTAAGAATACGCCACTGGCCTGTGATTGTGTGGGGGCAGGAGTGAGCAAAGAGTTTCGAAACGCCGGGAGAACCAGTGCTGCTGCAAATCCGTAGCATCAATCCATGATAACTGTTATCGCCGCTGGCTTATAAATGCTGGTGTCAGTTGTTGACGATCGCTACCTTCATCGAACAAACGTTGGATCTCTCAGCCCCCCCCCCCCCCCCCACGCCCCCCCCCCCCCCCTCACGTGGCCTGTTGCTTCGTGAGATGTGGCGATTGGGGAAGGGGGGTGGGGGTGGCGGTGTTTACGGATAAGAGTTCCTGATTCTGCTGTTTTTTTTTTGGGGGGGGGGCACCCCCCCTACATCCTTTTGTAAGGTGAAGCGCAGAAGCGTTATAGCGCCCAACAGGGAAGCATGCTAAGTTCATGCTTGCCTTTATGTCTCATGAGTTAAGGGCGTAGAAGCCTAAGAGTCTAGGGCGTAGAAGCCTGAAGAGTCTAGGGCGTAGAAGCCTGAAGAGTCTAGGGCGTAGAAGCTTGAAGAGTCAATGGTTTATGTCTAAGCAAGTTATTAGAAGCACCAACAACTTGTTCCTGAATACGAATTCGCAACTTTCGTTTTACAGCAGGTACCTACTTTGCTGCTAGGTGTGCTGGCACCCTGGGAGTGTTTTCACCGCTGGCGTCAGTACTGACGAGTGAGTATTGGCGTGTGAGTGCTGGCGTTTGCTGCCCTACCAGAACAAAGATGGGGGGGGGGGGGGGGTGTTTACGGAGAAGAGGTCCTGATTCTGCTAAATTAATGGTTTAAAAGGGACGTGGCTGCCTGGACTCCAGGAGATCGCTCACTCGAGTGATGCTGTGAGGACCAGCCCTCGAGTGATGTTGTAAGGAGCAGCCTTCTGCTCGCACTGATAAATACCACACAATCCTGTCCAAGAATTTGTGCTGAGACAATTTACGCAGTGCTGTTGTCTATTGGAACACCATACTGATCTGCATTGACCCGCACTTGTAAGGACAGCATAAGTGAAGACATACCCCTCGGTACTGAAATATTGTTGACTAATTACGTCTACTCGTTTCTGCCTATCTTGGAGTAAAAAGACAATGCAGAATGAAGCAAAGCTAAGATTAATAGAGTTTTATGAACTTTGTATCATGTCACTATGCTCAATAATCAATTATAATTAAGACAAATTGTGTGAGACTAACCAATTATGTATCATGTAGATCACCATGTAATACTAATGAACGCCTTGTTCTCTGCAGGTTTTGACCACATCAATAAATATTGAATGCGTCAACAGGCGGGTTTCAATCATTCCCTTTGACTTGCCTGTCACCTGAACATCCTTATTCCCAAGGCGTTTATAATAACAGTAGTAACACCATAACTGTAGTACCATCACATAATGGGAACACCACAACCACTACAATGCCAACACCTGGTAACAATATGTTATATCCACAATAACACTATTTCTTTACACGCAAAATCATTCCCTCATTGGGTTCAAATAGTGTGTAACCAACCACCTTGCTCGCACGCACATTCGCTCAAGGTTATTGAGGATTTTACAGTTTATATATATGAAGACTATTTCTCTGTTTCCTTTAATTAAATTCACCTTAGAAAAAAGACGCTATGCATCAGTATTGGATGTCAGAAGAGACAACAACTCCATTGCAAAATGTCCAAAACATTTATATTTTGCATCTCTCTCTTCATTTAAAATGCTAATGACATGCTTATAATATTTCTGAACGTCACGTTTGGGTTTTTTTCATTTCTTCTGGAAACTGGTGCCATGGAATAGATCTCCACTGATCATCCAATGCCTGCTTATCATAGTTGTTAATACGTGGTACTTCATTCACTAAGTCACGTCATGACGGCATTTATGCACATACATTCTTATCAATGACTCTTTTGGGGTATAAATATGCCTCAAGTCTCCACAACTTATTGTTTAGTTCGAATCTTTTCCGTATTTCCATACACACTCCTACTAGAAATTTCTGCACCACATCTTTGTCAGTGATCATGTAATTGCTATCCCAAATATATCTGATTGACTGGTACTTATAGGCAATCATCGGTTGGATCAATATCATGCATTTGGAGTTTTGACACAATATGTGAAAGGCAAAAGGAGCAACAGACACTTGTACAACCGTAAGCAGCCGGCAGTGGCCTACCACTTGTAACACTGTAAGCAACCGGCAGTGACCTGCCACTTGTAATACCAGAAGCAACCCACAGTAACCTGTTACTTGTAACACCGTAAGCAACCGGCTGTGTTCTGCCGGTGATCTACTATCGTCAAACATAAATACAAGCAGCAGCTGCACCACCGAACACAAATACAGACGGTGAGCAGTGGTTCATCGAACAAACTTTGAGACCTAACCGGAGCTGCAAATAAATCTCAATAAAAGGACAAGAGGTCGAGGAAATGGATCCAGAGCGACGAAAGAGAAATGTGAACATGGATGAAGGTGACCGACACTCAGAGGTAGAAGTTGTCCCTCCAGAGCTGAAAGACCACGACTTTACGGCAACAGAAGCTGAAGGGGGTCACCCTTTGCCTGAGTCTGAATGCTCAGCACCTGACCCAATTACCGGGTCCAACATGATGGCAGAAATGCGACGAACTGTGACTGAAATGCTGGGCGTATTTCAGAAACGGGGGAGAAAAGGAAGCAGCATAACGTTTGGAGTCTGGGAACGGCAAATCCGAACAGTCCGAAAATTTCTCAGAGCAATTGTGGGGACCCAAGTCTTGGATGAATACCGACTGCAGACGCTATTTTGTGAAGTGGAAGCAATCATATCATATATAGTCGACCCATTACCCCTGCCTCGAGTGACGTGAGAGACCTGGAAACGCTTACACCAGCCCACACCCTCTCATGGTGGCTCACATGTTGGTCTGCCACTGGGAGGATGTCTTTTGAAGGACTCATATCAACGACGTTGGCGGCACGTGCAGTTCCTAGCAGACCACTTCTGGAAATGCTGGGTGAGGGAGTACCTTGCACTACTCCGCAAAAGACAGAGGTACATACTGTATGTATATTATGTATGCTGGATTATATATTATGTATGTATATTATGTATGTGCTCCATTTATGTAGCTAGCAGCGTGTGGCAATGTTATTACCATATCCCACATGCCTAATTAATGTGCCTGGCGACGTATGGAAGCTGCTAATGTATCACTTGCCATACGTCGTCTATAGCAGTTGACCAGCAGGAGCCTAGCCGGGGAGAGTGCTGCTCCCCTTTGTGTACATACTCTTATCCAGTAAACCGAACCTACAAAACTATACAGGTGTTTGTGTTCTCTCCTGTATATAGAACTTATTATTCAGAACCTAACACATACAACCAACCCATAATCTCCAGGAAGGAGACCTTGCCCTCCTTCACTAGAGAAGATTTTCCTCTGAAGAAATGGCCATTGGGCAGGGTCACGACAGCAGTTTCAGGAGCCGATGGTGTAGTGCACCAGGTGCATGAGCGAACCGTATCTGGGGAGTTCCGAAGGCCAGTGACCCGTGTATGCCTTTTTGAACACGACACATCGTAAAATCTTAGTCGATTTCCCAATGCCGGAAGTGTTTTTGCCGCTGGCTTCAGCTAAACAGTGCTGGCATTTGCTCCCTTTATCACCTCCACTCAGCACTGAGTGCCTCCCAGCACCTTACCATTATGTCTACGGGTGTCAGCCTACGACCACGTACGCAGCGATTTCCCTTGTAGACTGTAAAGTCCCGTCCACACGATCGAGCATTGCCCGACGGGCACTCGCTTAATGCCCGTTGTTCGGGCAAAATTGACAGGCAAACCAACGGAGTGCCCGTGCCAGTGGTCGAACGAAATCACCAGATAAGGCCGTCTGCCTGGTGGTTTGACCGTTTGCTGTGAGAAGTCTATAGAAGGTGTTGGGGTCCATTCTCATGTAGTTAGTGAAGTCTTTCTCATGTTCACCATGCAGTTCACATAAAATCATGGCATGACTTCGCCTTAACTTTTCGTTGAGATAATCATTCCTTGCACCATTCCCTTTTCTGTTTTTTCTTCTTTTTGCACACTGTAGCAATTATTATACACAGGGCTATAGTCTTCGATTTAACTGTCCTGCGACACACCATGGTGATAGTACCGCAGCAGCTACTGCCGACTACCTACTAGCTACCAGCGGCAGAGTGTGACTGCTGCCAACCAGCACCTCCGTGTGTACGACGACACACAGGCTTTGCCCGGTAAACGGCAAAGTCAGCCTGGCACTGTTCGATAGTGTGGACGGGGCTTAAAGGTGTTGTGATTCCCAGATGTTTGTAAACGTCGCAGCCATAGAACAAACGTTTCGGAGTGTTACCGCCCGCGGGAAACCACGTGGACAGTGTTAAAAAATTTTTGAAGTAGTTTAGTTAGGAGAGTATTGAAGTTGTAAGAGAGGGGAGTGGAATGAGCTGGGGGAGGGGGGGTGTTTACAGCCGAGCGGTCCTGGTTTCTGCTGAGTAAACAGTTCTGCATGTGAGGTGATTGTCTGGCCTCCTCTAAAGGCCCGTCCACACGATCGAGCAGTGCCAGGCGGGCACGCTCTAAATGCCAGTTATCTCGCAAAATTGGCTGGCAAACCAGAGTAGTGCCCGTGCCCGTCGTTGAGCCTGCCTGATGATTTACTGCCGGATATGGAGCGACGACTCTGCCAGACAAACGAGTTGATCCTGGGACCACTTCACAAATATTAATGTTTTAACATCATTTTCATTATTAATAATCGATAAAACCGGAAAACCGACATTCCTATAATATTTTCATTAATATTCAACATTACACAAGCCTGCAATAAAAGACACATGTTATTATTGGAACCTCACGTGACTGTCAAAAACAGCTGATCACTTCGCCACCGCAGACCTCGGGGGTCGGGTCTTCAAGTCGGTGGGGTATGAAGACAGATACTGACAGAACGTATGCTAACACTTTGTAAAACCTGAGTCAAGTACTGCAAATGTGATACGTATATGTTCCCAGCTCGCTCCAGATGTCCAGTGTATAACCAAATAAGCTTATGCAATGTACATTATTGGCGTGAAAATAAACGGGAGATTGTTGATGTATTGTGTAATGAGGACATTCGTGTGTGTTCTTCGTTCCTGCCGCTCTCCTCACTCTAGTCCCATAGCTTCCTGTCTATGCATATCATAATTCTAACATTATTCAATGAATTTTTATGTACTACAAATCTCACCTGCAAGTAATCTTCCTTGAGTACTTCATACATGACTTGACAAGTTGCAGGTATTATGTCAGACAAACTTTGTTTTGATATCCTCGTTCTATACTGAAGTGACGTGAAGGTACACCCAGTTGAAAGATATATAAGCGTTGCCTCTAGACGAGTCTCTGCAGATATACTCTCCCTCATATACAGTAGGTATCCTGTTTTTTGTATATATGGTTCCACTTTCGCTAGAAGTATGTAAAATGTGTTGGGGTCCATTCTCATGTAATTGGTGAAGTCTTGCTCATGTCCATCTTGCAGTTCACGTAAGATCGTTGCATGACTTCCCAATACTTTTCTTCGACCTAACCACTCTTTGTGCATTTGGTTCTTCTTTTTGCACATAGAAGCAATTATTATAGTACACAACGCTATGCTCTTCGCTTCAACTGTCCGGCGATTATTCCTGCGACACACCATGGTGATCGTACCGCACCCGCCACTGCCGACCACCTACTAGCTACAGACGCCAGACTATGACTACACCGCCAACCACCCCAGTGTGTACAACAACACACAAGCTTTGCCCGGTAAACGGGCAAAGCCCGCCGGGCACTGCTCGATCGTGTGGACGGGGCTTAACTCTCAGATCAAGTCTTACAGCGATACTGCGAACATCCTCCACCCTCTGCTGGCAGTAGTGAACACACCAACTCACAATCCTGTCCCTGAGTTTCGTGCTAAGACTTTTTACGCAGTACCGTTGTCTCTTGGAACACCATATTGATTTACATCGACCCTCACTTGTAAGTACAGCCTACGTGTTGATGTAACCCTTAGTTCTGAAATATTGTGGACTAATTATGCCTACTCGTTTTCTGCTTTATCTGGTGCAATAAGACAAAGTGGAATGAATCACTACTAAGATTAATTGAGTTATGTGCTTTGTATTCTGTCACCATGTTTATTTGACAATTATGTAGTTAAGATAAAATTGTTTGAGACTATCAAATTGTGTATCAGATGGATCACCATATAATACTAATGAACCCCTTGTTCTCTGCAGGTTTTTGACCATATCAATACAATAAATACCGAGTGCGTCAAAATGTGGGTGTCAATCATTCCCTTCAACTTGCCCGTCACCCTACCGTCCTTAACTAAGGCGGTTACAGGATAATTCAGCAGGTCTTTGTGCCCTGAAAACATATTCCTTTTCCTTTCAGAGGCACAGGAAATATCTACTTCTAAAATAATATAATTTTGACAATTCCTCGTAATTAAAATTTAAGGCGGTGTAGGCTGTCACACATTTTTTTTATGGATATGTACAACCGAGATTCTACCACATTTACCATATTATATTAACTCACAGTGACAGTTAGAAACAGGAAAACTTATAAGTTAGTGTCAGGAAGATTCATAGTAAGAATATTCACAAAAAATTACTGCTATGAAGACTCACAGAGTTATCGTTCCAGTCACATACAGTGAGACTTACTGCCATCGTGACTGATAGTATGACTTTTTAAGTGGCAGTATTGCGCTCACTCGACGAGTTATTATTATGGAACTCGTGATAAAAGTTATTACTATGGAGACTCCTGATATAATTTATCAGTGAGGATTCATAATAAGATTCGTTTCAATGGAGATTCAAAATAAGAGTTATTAATATTGTAAAGGCCTGGGGACTTAGGGATAGAAATCCCTTACCAGACTAATCAGGTTCTTAATAAAGGAAAGTCAAGGACCATGGTTTTCCGAGGAATAACAAACAACCGTTAGAGATTGGCATCTCTTTACTATAAAAATATAACACAAAACTCTGACACCACTCAACAAACAAATAACAATTACGGGAGTCAAACAATTAATGCAGTAAACAATTAATGGAATCAAATAATTAATGGAATCAAACAATTAAAGGGGGTCGACAACTGATAGAATCCAACAATGGAAGGGGAGTCAGCAATTAAAGGAATCAACAACAAAAGAATCAAACAATGAACAGATATATCCTATGGCAGTGGCCCTGGGGGAAGGTTCTGGAACACGGTGATCCACACAGGGGAGGAAGCGTCCACTCAACTCCACACTCGAGCGACAGTGGCCGATGTCTTGATACAGCAGAAACAAACACCGGGGCACAGACGGTGTAGAACAGCTGGCGGTCGTGGCGGCAACGGTAGTGGTTGATAACCAGATAATTGACAGTCGATAGGTGAAGGTCTGGGAAAACAGCCCACGAGTCCAGGACCTATGATGAGATTACAGCCAGAATTTGACGAACAGCCCGGTAGCTAGATAGTGACTGTATGGCGGCTGGGGTGAATCTGCCGGTGACACAGGTAGTCGCTGCCGTTCTCACCTCTGTCCAACCCCCCCAACTGTTGGTCGCACCAGCAAACGAGAGAGTTAGCAGTGGTAACGAGCAGGAAGATCGTTTCCGCCCTTACAAATATGGAAATTCAAAATAAGAATAGTTACTATGGAAATACCCAATAATAGTTATGACCATAGGTAGTATAGAGACTCACGAATATAATCATCACTACATACTGGAGATTCCAAATAAGAATTATATAATATGGAGACTTACGAAACTCATGAAAACACTTTTCAGTATCACCAAGGATCTCTTCCATCAACAAGGTGTCGTTCCACTCCCCTTAATCATCATATTATTGCTTGCGTTTGTGGTGGGACAGCCTTGTGTTTTGTGTCACCACCAGCACTTTGTTTTCCTGAAACTGAGGTCATATCTTGAGGTCGGACTCTTGTTAACTGTTCCCAAGAGATGAGTTTATGACATTGTAAAACCTATATGTCACCAAGAAAAGTTTATCTTTCCATTTATGATGAACTATTAGCCATCGTGGCTTTGGTCTGCTACAGTAGGTTCGTGGCTTAAAAGAGTATAATACTGGTTTTATGGAAATTCAATAATTATTTTTATTCACTATTTTCATGAAAACAATATCGATTTCCTGAATTAGTAACTAATTACTGTGCTCATACAGAAATAACTGTTGAATCCCCCAGCATGTAGGCTAGAAAATCCTCCCATTTAGATTCTGTTGTGTTGTAGAAAAAATAAATGGAAATTGACTATAATGGTTTTAGCCTAAGTCCGAAATCTTAATCATTTTGGGGGGTCTGATTATAGACAAGTTAACATTGTATCATACTGTACATTCCACCACAAGAAACAACTCTATATAGTGGCCGAATTCCGTTACCAATTTAAAATACCTGGGATGGGTATTGAATTCCAATGTTTGAACCCCCAATGAGGAGGTTGAAAGTGAATAGTCGGTAAACACGCAAAGTCACCGCTTCACAAGCAAAGTTTTTTTTTATATATAATAGAGTGAGGTATGAGTGACTTCATAGTTCATAATCAACTTTTTCTACTCCCTTTACTTAGTATTCTGATGAGAAAGGGTTTGGCGTATCGATTCTCATTAACGTCATCTCTTGCCCTTTGTTAAGAAGAGCTGTGATGTTCTCTCCAGGAAAATTCACAGGTTACAGATTCTTCTAAGGTAAACTTGAAATATTCATAAATTTTAGGATCATTCCCTGTAATAAAGATTATGCAAATATATCAGATATAATATCGAAGAATTTTAATTCACAACTCTATAGGTATACATTACCCAACTCATGCAGATTATGACATCTTACATTATAAAAAAGGGCACCCAACTAACGTGGCATAACTAGACAACACAAAGAATCATAATTAGCAACCTGGCATTACAAACCCATAATAATGTATCCAAACATTACAAAAGAAGATATTACAGCCTAACATAATATATACTGGTAACTTACTATACACCCCAAAATACAGAGAACTCGTTTCACTACCTAACAGGATATAATATGTGTATAATAAATATATTCCTAAAAGGATAAATCATAAGGCAACCTTCCCTAGCCGTATAACATCGTATAACCAGAGACAATACCTATAAGTACAGTCACGGTCAAAAGTAATCATCCATCCCTCCTACTACCATACCAGCGAGCTCAAGGCCCTTCTGCAGGACGAGTCATAAGAGGGTTGGGAGGTATTGATGGGAGGGGGGGCAAGCTAAGGGTGGCAGATCCGTGTAGAGTAAGATGGCACAAATCAAGGGCCATGTACCTATATTGAGGCTACGCAGTGTGTTCGAGTTAAGGATGAGGTTTGGTAACGTGTTCCAGTCATCCAATACCCGATTTCCAAACCAGTGTTTACCTTTCTCGCGTCTAATTATAAATTTGTCTAATTTAAAACCGTTGCTACGAGTTCGCTCCTGGTTGAATAGCTTGAATACCTTTGTTATATCACCTTTGTTTAGAGACTTCCATTTATACATCTCGATCATATCGCCCCTAACTCTACTTCTCTCGAGAGAGTACAAATTAAGATGCTGCAACCTGTCTATGTACTCCTCTGAATTCTTTCTAGGGATTCTATATCCATTCTGTAGTACGGTGACCAGAACTGAACCGCGTAATCCAAGTGAGGTCTCACAAGTGCAGGATATTGGTTTAGGATAACTTCGCCAATCTTGTAATTATCACTGTTTTGTATGAACCCAAGTACTTTGTTAGCATTGCTTCAAGCAAATACTCATTGTTGTTTTGGTTTAAGAATGCTACTTATCATTACCCCTAAATCTTTCTTACAGCTGAATTTCTCTTTAACCACGTTGTTTATCTGATATCTGGGCCGGTATACACAAAACTTTTAAGTGCTAACAAACAGTTGTTAAGGTTGACATTTTCCTGTTAAGCACTAATAGTACATACATAAAACTTTTAAGGGCCTTAATAGTACTGTTAAGTTAAAAGACCCCTGGAGCACTTTTAAGTCCCGTAATAGTCGTCTGTCAGTTGATACCATGGCGAACCAACAACAACATCAGCGATTCTGAACTCATCATGCGACACCGACTGGACCGTGCAGGTATCATGGCAGTGACTGATTTAGTGAGGGAAACACTACAAAGTAGAACTGGGAGGAATAGAGCTCTAACTCCAGAGATAAAAGTGGCCAGAACCTTGAGTTATTTAGCAACTGGAAGAATGCAACTGTATAGCAGTGATGATTTTGGAACCATTCAGCTTACTATCAGCCGTACTATAACTCAGACATTGAATGCACTAACTTAATCAAACATTTTTTATCAGTTTGTGAAATTCCCACTCACCCAGAGAGAAATTCAAAGAAAGCAGCATTGACTCTCATGGTGATTTCCAGCCCTGCCCTCTTTTTGTCTTTATTATTCAGGAAAGGCTTGAAGCAGCCATTCAATATTAACTTTTTCTCTTCAATAGCATCCACCAATAACAAAGTCTGGTCTGTTGTCCAGTTGGGCTTCCTTTTCTTTCGTGGGGTTGAGGCTTCCATTTCCATGATGTTCATCTTGTCCGCTCCTCAATAACATGTTTGTTTACAAGCATCACGGCAAGGCCAAGCCACCGATCACTATCCTTGGTTAATATATCCTCCTTCAAACAACATACTGTAGATTACATTTTTTTTTATTAACAAAATGTAAATGAATGTAACTATTGAAAGTAATCTTCATAATTTTATTGAGGTTATTCAACCATAAGACCATTTTATCTGATGAACTCCAGCTATCCTTAGCGTTGTTTAGCGGTACTTAACAAACAACTATTTGTGCTGTAAAAGTTTGCTAGTTAAGCTTTGTGTATAACTTTAAAATTTTGCTGTTAGCTAAGAGACTATTAATATCATTAGCAGAAAATTTTTGTATACATCTATTAGGCTAAGTAATTTAATTTTTTTCCAAAGTAAATTTTATCTACCATTTTTCAGACCATGCTATTTTTGTTTTACATCTTCATGTAGACCTCGTCAGATTTAATTACACGCCGTATTTTAGTGTCATCAGCAAATTTGCTTATGTTGCTGTCGATGCCTTTATCTATGTCGTTTATGCATATGATAAATAGTAATGGTCCAAGTACTTAACCTTAGGGTAGTGACGTTACCCCAATCGAATTTTGTGCCATTAATTCATACTCTCTGTGTCCTGTCCTCTAACCACCCCCTAATCCAACTTAGAATATCTCCTCCAAATCCATAAGCCTTCACTTTACATAAGAACATAAGAACATAAGAATGGAGGAAACTGCAGCGGGCCTATTGGCCCATACTGGGCAGTCCCGTTTACACCCAACCCCTATTGCTCATATGAGCATCCAACCTATGTTTGAAGCAATTCAGCGTATTCGAGTTAATGATGATATTTGGTAACTTGTTCCATTTATCCACTACTCTGTTTCCAAACCAGTGTTTACCTATTTCACGCCTAAATCTAAATTTGTCCAATTTAAAACCATTGTTACGAGTTCGCTCCTGGTTGGATAATTTGAGTACCTTTGTAATGTCCCCTTTGTTTAGCCCTGCCTTCCACTTATACACCTCTATCAGGTCGCCCCTCGCTCTACGTCTCTCAAGGGAGTGCAAATTAAGATGCTTTAACCTGTCTCTATACTCAAGGTTCCTGATACCCGGGATTAGTCTTGTCATTCTCCTCTGAATTCTTTCCAAGGATTCTATATCCATTCTGTAATACGGTGACCAGAACTGGACTGCGTAATCCAGGTGTGGTCTCACAAGAGCAAGATACAGTTTTAGGATGACCTCGCTAGTCTTGTAACTAACACTCCTTTGTATGAACCCAAGTACTTTATTAGCCTTGTTTCGAGCAAAAACACATTGTTTACTTGGCTTAAGGTTCCTACTTATCATTACTCCTAAATCTCTCTCGCAGTCGGATTTCTCTATGGCATCGTTGTTCATCTGGTATCTGGTTTCCCTGTTTACATTTCCTATACTGAGTACTTTACATTTGTCAATGTTGAATTTCATCTGCCATTTTTCAGACCATTCGAAAAATTTGTTTAGATCCTCCTGTAGTTTTGCCGAGTCCTCGTCAGATTTGATAACACGTCCTATTTTAGTATCATCAGCAAATTTACTTATGTTGCTGTCTATGCGGATATCTATGTCGTTTATGTATATAATAAACAATAATGGTCCAAGTACTGAGCCTTGGGGAACTCCACTTGTGACGTTGCTCCAATGGGACTTAGTGCCGTTAATGCTCACTCGCTGTTTCCTGTCCTGTAACCACGCCCTAATCCATTTAAGGATGTCACCTTTGATGCCATGAGCTTCTACCTTTCTAATTAGTCTTTCGTGGGGTACTCTGTCGAAGGCTTTGCTAAAGTCGAGATATACCACATCATAATTGTGCCCCTCGTCCACTGATTCGAAAACTGATGAAAAGAATGTTAATAGATTAGTTAGGCAAGAACGTCCGCTTGTGAAGCCATGCTGGGAATCATTGATCAATCTGTGCTTCTCCAGGTGATTTCGAATAGAGTTTGAAATGATTGCTTCCAGTAATTTGCCTACTATTGATGTTAGACTGATTGGGCGGTAGTTAGAGGATAGTAATCTATCCCCCTTCTTGAAGATCGGTATTACATTCGCTATCCTCCAGGATTCTGGTACTACACCTGTTTTTAAGGACATGTTAAACAACTTTGCTAAGGGCATACTAAGCTCTTCCTTACATTCCTTTAATACTCTGGCAAATATCTCATCGGGACCAGGTGACTTATTAGGCTTTAGTTTGTCTATTTGCTTACTAACATCGTTACTAGTCACTACTATCTCACTTAATTTGTTTTCTGCACTATCTCTGAATAGAGTCGGTGCCTCGGGTATCATGTTTAAATTTTCGCTGGTGAAAACTGTTGAAAAATATTTATTCAAATTATTGCTCATTTCTCCGTCGTTATCAGTGAGCTCGCCGGAGTCTGACCGTATTGGTCCAATCTTTTCTCGTGTTTTAGTTTGGTACATTTGGTAGAATCCTTTGGGGTTTGTCTTTGCCTCCCTTGCTATCCTTACCTCATTATTCCTCTTTGCTTTCCTTATCTCGGTTTTAACCCTACTCGCCAATACCCTATAATAGTCCCGGAGGTGAATTTCGCCACGATTTATCCTTCTACCTATAGCCTTCCTTTGGCCAATGATGTTCTTTAAATAATTATTTATCCATTTAGGGTCATTGTTGTTTGATCTGAGTTTTTTGTATGGTATGTTCTGCCTTTGTGCATTAAGTAACTCACTATTTAAATTGTCGTGGAACTCGGCAATCTCAGATCTCGTTATCAGGTCGGTGTCATCTGTCAGGTTCACGGCCAAGCGCGACACCCCCTCTCTCAGCTGCCTCTTTAAACTGTCAAAGTTTGCCCTTCTGAAATCTGGTACTTTAGTGGAATTTTCCTTACGTCTGCCCTGAAAATCTAACTGGAATCGAATTTCTTTGTGATCGCTGTTTGCAAGTTCGTTCCCTACCTCGACATTGCTAATGAGGTTTTCTCTGTTTGACAAAACTAAATCCAATATATTATTACCCCGTGTGGGTTCGGTTATATGTTGACTTAGGAAACAGTCCTGGATCGTCTCGAGAAAATCCTCTGATTCTGAGTTTCCCGTAAGGTCGGTCCAATCTATTTGGCCAAGGTTAAAGTCGCCTACTATACAGACTTTGTTGTGTATGGAAGCCCTGCGCATTTCATCCCAGATAAGTCGCTCATTGACTCTGTCAAGATTGGGGGGTCTATATATTACTCCTGTGATTAATTTTTCCCGACCGTCGCTTAATTCTATCCAAATTGTTTCTGTATTCCTCTCAGTTTTTATTTCCTTATTTATTTCACACTTCAGGTTATCCCTAACATAGATTGCTACTCAGCCTCCTTTCCTGGTCTGCCTATCGGTATGGAACAGTTTGTAACCCGCAATTTGGTATTCGACTGGTAATTCACGTGTGTCTAGGTTGATCCATGTTTCAGTGAATGCAATTATATCGATTTCTTCGGTACATACCAAGGCCCTAATATCATCCATTTTGTTTCTCATACTTCTACTGTTCGCGTAATATACATTTAAGTTAGTCGTGTTCTGAGTCCTTCCCTTACCGCGTTTAGTTTTAAACTCCCTGTCTAATTTAGTTATGTCATCATTCCTAACACTATTTCCCTGTAATCTTTCGCCTTGTTTACCCGCTCCCACTGCAGTCTCCTCCACCCCCGTGCCCCTATGTTCTCTTAGCAGTTTAAAGACTTCGATATCTTTTGAACTGCCCCCTCTAGAGCCCCAGCCAGGGTTGCTACTCCATCCCTAGACAGGTGCACCCCATCCCTAGCATAAAGGTCCCTTCTGCCATAGAAGTTGTCCCAGTTGTCAATGAATGGGACTGATATTGACTTGCAATATCTGTCAAGACGGTCGTTAACACCAACTGCCCTTGACAACCATTCACTGCCAACTCTCCTTCTAGGCAGGACACCGCATATGATAGGGATCCCTCCCTTAGTCCTAATACGATCTATGGCTGCCTTGAACTTATCAAGAAGCTCCTCGCTCCTACACCGGCCAATATCATTGCCTCCTGCACTGAGGCAGATAATGGGTTTGTTCCCATTACCAGACAAGATATTGTCCATCCTGTCAATTATATCCCCCACCCCAGCTCCTGGCAAACACACCCTCATCCTATTTTTGTTTTTACCACAAAAGGCCCTGTCCATGTACCTTACCTGTGAGTCACCAACAATTAAAGTTTTTATACCTTCCTTGTCATCCCTTTCCCTGACTGTACTAACGTCCAATTCGTCTATCAAGGGACTGAACGGGTTGGTACACTTAGCTGTTGTTGTCGTTGTTGTCGTATCCTTGGTGTGCTTCTTCACCAAAAGCTTTGTCTTCCCACTACTCACAATTTTCCACTCGCTTGATTTTTCGTCAGCCACTGGCTTTACTCGTCCAGCCTCTCCTTTTAACATCGCCATCTCTTCCCTTAATTTCAAGTTCTCCAACGTGGCCCTCTCAATTTCTAACTTGGCCTTCGCCAATTCTTCAGTGGACCACTCCAGTTTGGTCAACAAACTCTCATACCCAAGACCGCACCTTGCTCTGGCCATATCTGATAATTATCCCTCCGGAGCTAACCCTGCCGTGACCTTTCCCCTAGTGAGGTCAGAACACAACATAATAGTTTTTCAAGAGGGACTCTGTCCAAGGCCTTGCTAAAGTCGAGATAAACTACACCATAATCGTGCCCTTCGTCCACTGATTCAAAACAGTTAAAAATAATGATACTAAATTTATTGTTTCCAGTAATTTCCATACAATTGATGTTAAACTGATTGGACGGTAGTTAGAGGATAGTTAGCTATCTCCCTTCTTAAAAATCGGTATCACATTTGATATCCTCCAGGATTCTGGTACTACACCTGTTTTTAATGACATGTTAAACAAGTTTGCTAAATTCTTCCTTATATTCCTTTAATACTTTAGCGAATATCTCATCGGGACTTGGTGACTTGCTAGGTAAAATGTCAGTTTCTGCATTGTATCCATGTTACAATACATTTAAGATGTTATTTTAATGAGAGTGAATTTGATGTGAAACCCCCGTTGGTTTTTGTAATCATTTATTCAAAGATGTCTTATGTTCAGCAGTACAGCATGATACAGATGGCTGACACGGGTACAATGAGACAGGGACCGTGTAGGACCGAATGAAATTAAAGCAGTTACAGGGGGGAGGGGGTTTAACTTCAAATTCACTGTCATTAATACAACATCTTAAATGTATTGTAACATGGCCACTATGCAGAAACTAACATTTTACCATAGACACATTGTGGTTTAGAATTATCCAAGGATTTCGTCCTCCAATTTACTGTACTCTTTGCTGAATCACCCTGTATATCTTGCCCTTGTGAGACCTCACTTGGATTACGCAGTTCAATTCTGGTCGCACTATAGAATGGATATAGAGTCCCAAGTAAAAATTCAGAGGAGAATGACAAGACTAATCCCGGGCATTAGGAACCTTGAGTTCAGAGACAGGTTAAAGCATCTTAATTTGCACTCCCTCGAGAGACGTAGAGTGAGGGGCGATATGATCGAGGTGTATAAATTGAAGTCAGGGCTAAACAAAGGTAATATAACAAAGGTATTCAAACTATCCAATTGAGGCACCCGCATGCGTGCGTAGTGTCAACAAAGGCTGCAAGAGACTGCTCCTTAAAAGTCGAATTTCTAACGAATTCAGCGAGTCTACCAATCCCAGCCTGTGCAGACAACTATAGTAAGACCCAGTTATCAGCACAGTGGCATCTATTTTTTTTTACTTGGGACTTTGTCATTTTTTGGGGATAAGACATCTGACCCTACCACCCGATCCCTCTGAGCAAAGTTTTTCAAGTTTGCGCATGCGCAATATGATAGTGTGACCAGCAGTGACGTCATTACCACTCCACCTGACTGCAGTGTTGCCAACGTGCCCTATGCCCGCCGTTAAACGCTCCCGTTCGTTGGAAACGGAGGCAGTAGGTGACAGTGATGCTGACGACTTTCTTCTTGAAGACAAGTCAAAGAAGAAGCAGAAACCTCAGAAGTCAGGGTCTCCAGCAGGGGCCACGACTCCCCCTCGCACCCCTTCTGGGGTTGTAGAGGGTGGACTCCTCCTGTCATCGGGGTCCCCAAGTGAGCTTACATGTGGCTCAATGACCGACCCTCCGCCGACGATGGACATAGGGGATTCCCTTTGTCTCCCTGCCTCGTCGCCCCTTCGTCGTCTCGCCTTTCTCGGGACTTGCCTCTGAGCACACGGACGACCTGGTTCTTCCGTCACTGCTCTCCACTTCAGGACTCAACACTTCGCCTCCGCCGAGGTCCCACAGCCGTGATAGTCACCACACAAATGGACGAGATGGTACGCCTGCTCACTCAGGTGGACTTTCCTGCTCCCCAGGGGGAGGTGATGCTAAAGTTCACCACCATCACCCCGGAAACTCGTCGTACCAAGGTAATGGTTCGCCACGTACCCTGGGAGATCCCTATCGACGATCTTCGCCCTCTTCTCCCACAACTACTGGACATGGAGAGCCGCATCAACCCGGTTTCCAAACGTCCATCCAACGAACTCATCGGCTGGTGGGTGGGCCCCCTCCCTCCGAAGGTGAATGTAGGACCAATTCACAACTGTCCTCTCGACCGATTTATCGGAACCCCGAAAATCTGTGGACGTTGCCAATCGTGGAAACACCGCACCTGGGTGTGTCAATTGCCATGGCAGTCACCACGCCTGGAATGCCAATTGCGCACAGCGTCCTGGCACTCGCCCGGGGAAAACTGACCTTGTACCACCGCCTTCGTCTCTGATGAAGCCCCTGTCAACCAAACCTCACTCATATCCACCACCGCCTCTTCCATCCACCAAGGATTTCCCATTGATCTCGTCTCCTCTACCATCCCCCCTATCACCCCTACCACCCATCCTTTCTCCCCTCCCTCCCTCTCCCTACCGTTCTTGGAACAAGGTCGTTGCCGGCCCTGCCACACAGTCACCACCACCTCCTGCCCACCCGGACACCCGCTGTCTCTCACCAGCACCAGCACCACCACCTATTACTCACCTGAACCCTCACCGTCCCTCTCCATCGCTACCACCACCACCTGACCAGTCGGGCCCTCGGCATTCCTCGCTGCCACCTCCAGCTCCTGCACAGGTACACCAAGTTGGTTCTGTGGAAACAATCACTCTCCGTCTGGATCGCCACTCCAAGCAAATCAACCTTCTCTCTGCCCAACTCGACTTGTTTGTGAAAACAATTGCGACATTGCAGAGGCAACAGCAACTCATTCTGGATACCCTGACCCAACAAGGGCGCACTTTGCAAGCCCTGATGATCCGCCTCCTTCCATCTCCCGAGATGGAGGATCCATCCCTCGCTCTCCCACTCCTCCCTCTCCATTTTCTCAAGAGAATTTGGTACCTCCTCTGGAGCCCTGTCTAGCCCCACCGACTCATCTCACACCGGAGGCCGTTCCCTCCTCTTCTTACAATGGAACATCCAGGGCCTTAGACCTCGCCGGACAGACCTAGCCCAGTTTGTGCTCTCCCATCAAGTAGATGTTGCTCTGCTTCAGGAAGCCATCACAGACGATGTTACTCCACTCCGCCTCTCTGGCTATACTGTTTACACCCTGCCTCGGTACCGTGGGCAGGCTCGTGGCCTCCTCACCCTTGTGCGTAACACTATTCCATCTGTTCGTCTCCCTTCACCTGACTCACATGGACCCCCGTCTGAATTGCTTTCTGTCTCCCTTACTCTTGGTGACCGGACCCTTCGTGTAGTCAATGTTAATTTCAAGAGTGATTCTCTGGACCCCCAGGTTCTTCACGACCTCTATGATGGCGTTCCCACTATTGTTCTTGGCGATTTTAATGCCCGCCATCCCACTCTTACTCCGGATTACATCTCTCACAGTTTCTTAATGGGGATGATGATGTTCGCATTCTTTGACCTGACGATCCTACTCGCCTCCCCCATAGTTTCCTTGATGTTGGCTTACTACTGAACGGTCATACCTCCTTTCATCCTACCGTCTGCACCGAGCCTGCTCTGTATAGTGACCATCTTGCCGTTACTACCCATCTCAGGCTCTCCTTCTCTGCCCCGACATCAGCTCCTTATCGATCCCCTCGCCTTCGTCTCACACAAGATGCTGTTCCTTCCTTTATCCAATACCTTTCTACCTGGGCGGATTCCTATGTTGTTCCCCAGTCGCTTGACTCTTACAGCGCTGATTTTGTTGATGCCGTGTATGACTCTGTCAATCGCGCTACCCCTCCACGCCCTCCCCGTCACCCCAAGAAGTGCCACCAACTACTGGTATCGTATCCCTGCCATGAGACATCTCCGGCAGGTAACCCGTGATCTCCACTCTGCCATACGGGGGTCTCGCTCTCCAGAGGACTGGGAAGACTTAAAAAATTGGTGCTCCTTTGCAACTGAGGAACGTCGTCGGATTCGTGAGGCGGACTGGCTCTCCTTCACGGGGTCTCTATCGTTCCAGTCGTCACCCTCTTATGTATGGAATCGGATTAATGCTATACGGGGTACTCGACGGAGGCCTCCTCCCCACCCTGACCCCGCCTTCCTTGCCTGCTCTTTAATGGAGGACTGGGCACGAGCTTCCTCCCCTGAGGCACTTCCAGATCCAATGCAGGAGGCAATGCAGGCTCGCATCGATGTTTATGAGCCTGTTGTTCGTGCTGCTCTTACCTCCCCTGCCCCCACTGATTATCCCATCACACAGTTCGAGCTTGACAGTGCTCGTCACTCAAGAAAAGGCACCTCTTTTGGGGATAATCAGATAACCTACTCCGTCCTCAACGCCTGTACTAATATTCCTAACGGGCCCTTGCTTGCTCTCTACAATATGTCTTATGAACATGGGGTTCTCTCTCCTAACTGGAAAAATGCCAGTTGAATACGTGTATAACACGTGTGTAGAAACGTGGTCCAGTGTCAGCCATTTCAGAAAGAACTGGTCTCGGTGCAAAATTGTTCGTACGGGCGCGCGGGAGTGTTATCGTTCATTGACAGAGTGGACTCTGGGTCAGTAATATTCGTACGAACACGCGGGAAAGACAGTGTTTCAAAGTGTACAGACAATTAAGTAACTTTGTGTGAGTATTGATGGCCCTATTACAGGTTGAGAATACGAAATAGAATACATTCAATGAAATATATCTATTTCAGTATTCAAGCAAGGACGTCGCTCGTGTATGACATCACTGTGGTTGTGTGACATTACTCGTGCGTAGTGCACGTCACGCGTTTGAGAGACGTCGCTGGTGTGTCACCACTGTGGTCGTGATTGTATGACATCGCTTATATTACTTCAGTTGTATGACATCGCTTATATGACTTCAGTTGTATGACATCGCTTACATGACTTCAGATTGTATGACATATTCAAAAAGGGAGACAGAGCATCAGCGTCAAATTACCGGCCGATCAGTTTGACTTCAGTAGTGGGGAAATTTCTTGAATCAATTATATCAGATAGCATCCGATCGCATCTAGAGAAAAGCAAATTAATCTACGACTCTCAACAAGGGTTTACAAAGGGAAAATCTTGTCTAACAAATCTGCTAACGTTTTTTAGGAAAGTCTTCGAGGTAGTAGATAATGACGAAACTTACGATGTTATTTACTTAGACTTTAGCAAAGCACTTGAAAGAGTACCGCATCAGAGGCTTCTGAGAAAAATTAAGGCTCATGGTATCGAGGGGAAAGTTTTAAATTGGATAAAATCATGGCTCACCGATAGAACGCAGAGGATCAGCGTAGCTGGTGTTAAATCTGAGTGGGACCGTGTAACCAGTGGGGTTCCCCAGGGGTCAGTACTAGGCCCACTCTTGTTCATAATCTACATAAACGATCTAGATACTGGGATCAGCAGTGACATAAGCAAGTTTGCGGATGACACCAAAATAGGGCGGCAAATTAATTCAGGGCAGGATGCAAATGCATTATAGGAGGATCTAAATAAACTGCAGAGGTGGTCGGAAAAATGGCAAATGAAATTCAACACCAGTAAGTGCAGCGTACTTAATATTGGAAGAACAAATACTTATAATGTATACAGCCTTAACAACATCAACCTAGAGAAGTCGACTTGTGAAAGAGACCTAGGGGTACTTGTAAGCCCGGACCTACGGCCTAGAAAACAGTGCGTTAATGTTCGAAATAAGGCAAACAGAGTATTGGGTTTTATATCTAGAAGTGTAAGTAACAAGAGTGTAGAGGTTTTATTGCAATTATATCTTGCGCTAGTCAGGCCACACCTCGATTATGCGGTTCAGTTCTGGTGCCCCTATTATAGAATGGATATATATTCACTAGAGTCGGTGCAGCGAAGAATGACAAAAATGATTCCGCGACTTAGAAACCTTTCATATCAGGATAGGCTAAAGAAACTTAACTTGCATTCCCTAGAAAGACGAAGAGTGCGGGAAGATATGATAGAAGTATTTAAGTGGGTGAAAGGAATCAATAAAGGGGATATAGCTAAAGTTCTTATAATATCCGAGCAGGATAGGACTCGGAGCAACGGATTCAAGTTGGATAAGTTTAGGTTTAGGAGGGAGATAGGAAGAAACTGGTTCACAAATAGGGTGGTGGACGAGTGGAACAAACTTAGCAACTTTGTAGTAAGTGCGGGAACTCTGGAAAGTTTCAAAAGGAGGCTAGATAGATTCATGGATGATAGAGAGTGGTAGTAACTCTCGACAGGAGCTGCCATGCACAGGCCAACCGGCCTATTGCAGACTCCTTATTTTCTTATGTTCTTATGTTCTTATGACATCACTTGTATAACTTCAGTTGCAAGGCATCGCTTCACCATTCATGGAAGGAAACAAGGCAAAGACAAGCCTAGCCAGGTAGAAGACCTGGAGGCCCTGAACGACGGAGATGCTATCCGGTTACTCATTCAGCCAGGGCAAAGTAGAGAAACGCTTTCATCCGAGAGAAGGATGAAACAACAGGCCGATTAAATAGGGTAATCGGGGGTTATCAGCAGACGCTCACCCAGTTGACGGCAATGATGCAGAATATGAAAGATCATCCGGGGCAACTTCAGACTCTAGGAGATAAGGAGAACTTTGGTGAGATGCTGTCGTTACCAGGAGGAAAGCCCTTTCTGGAAACGAGTGAAGGGATGACATCCGCAACGAGGTATGCACGAGACACACGTTGTCAACCGCCGGAATCAGGAGTGTCTAGCTGCTACACCTCGACACCCACCCAAGGAGGGTTCCCAACACTCAGCGCTTCAGAATCGGGAACATCCCATAAGGGGAAGAGGGAACATGTTTCCACCAGTCATACCCACTTTCCTGAAGCATTGACACCAACAGGAACCCAGGAGAAGGAAAACCAATTACAAGATATACAGCGAGAACACCACATGGACTTGGAAGGGAATGAGTCAAAATTGAGACGGGGCAGCGATGATGCAGAACGCCACCGAAGTTGTAAGGGCGGAAACGATCTTCCTGCTTGTTACCGCTGCTAACTCTCTCATTTGCTGGTGCAACCAACACTTGGGGGGGTTGGACAGAGGTGAGAACGGCAGCGACTACCTGTGTCACCGGCAGATTCACCCCAGCCGCCATACAGTCACTATCTAGCCACCCCGCTGTTCGTCAAATTCTGGCTGTATTCTCATCATAGGTCCTGGACTCATGGGCTGTGTCCCCAGACCTTCACCTATCGACTGTCAATTCTCTGGATATCAACCACTGCCGCTGCCGCCACGACCGCCAGCTGCTCTCCACCGTCTGTGCCCCGGTGTTTGTTTCTGCTGTATCAAGACATCGGCCACTGTCGCTCGAGTGTAGAGTTGAATGGACGCTTCCCTACCCTGAGTGTGGATCACTGTGTTCCAGAACCTTCCCCCAGGGCCACTGCCGTAGGAAATATCTGTTCATTGTTTGAGTCTATGGTTGTTTAATTCCATTAATTGCTGACTCCCCTATATTGTTCGATTCTATGAGTTGTTGACTCCCATTAATTGTTTGATTCCATTAATTGCTGGCTTCCATTAGTTGTTTGAATCCTTTAATTGTTTGCTTCCCTTAATTGTTTAACTCCATTAACTGTTGACTGCATTAATTGTTTGACTCCCGTAATTATATGATGTTTGTTGAGTGGTGTCAGAGTTTTGTGTTATATTTTTTATAGTAAAGAGATGTCAATCTCAAACGGTTGTTTGTTAGTCCTCAGAAAACCATGGTCTTTGACTTTCCTTTATTAAGAACCTGATTAGTCTGGTAAGGGATTTCTATCCCTACGTCCCAGGCCTTTACAGAAGGCATGAATCGACTACAAAGTAGTCGAGCAGTACCATAGGCCGCAAGCAGAGGGAAGGAAGAACCGGAACTCCCAGACAATAAGAAGCTTGCCGAACAGCGATTGGCTGGACTGAGAAATGCCTCCTAAAGAACCCAAGGCTCTGTCAGAGGTATCACGAAGAACATAAGAACACAAGAAAGTGGGATACTGCAGGAGGCCGACTGGCCCATACAGGGCAGATCCCTTTCACACCCATCCCAGCACTTCCATGTGCCTATCCAACTTCGTCTTGAAGCTCCCTAGCGTCCCCGATCCTACTATAGCACTCGGTAGCCTATTCCACATATCCACAACTCTATTACCAAACCAGTGCTTGCCTATATCCTTTCTGAATCGGAATTTATCTAATTTAAAGCCATTTGTTCTAGTTATTTCGTTATTACTGAGCTTCAGAACATCTTCCATTTTACCCTTGTTAATCCCACTTACCCACTTGTACACCTCTATCATATCTCCCCTAACTCTACGCCTCTCTAATGAATGTAAGCCTAGGCTTTTCAGTCTTTCTTCATATGGAAGGTTTCTAATATTATGGATCATTTTTGTCATTCTTCTTTGTACTCTCTCCAAAGAATCTATGTCCATTCTATAATAAGGACACCAGAACTGAACCGCATAATCCATGTGTGGCCTCACTAATGCTAGGTAAAGTTTCAAGATAACGTCAGCAGTTCTGTTACTCACAGACCTAGATATGAACCCAAGAATCCTGTTTGCCTTGTTGCGAACGCTAATACATTGTTTTCTAGGTTTCAAGTCGTTGCTAACAAATACACCTAGATCTTTTTCACAAACTGAGTTTTCTATTTCCGTGTTACCTAGTTTATACTTAACGTTTGTATTCGTCTTCCCTATCTATAGTACCTTGCATTTATCAGTATTAAAATTCATTTGCCAGTCTACTGACCACTCATGTAAGGCATCTAGATCTCTTTGAAGGTGTTCAAAGTCACTGTCTGAATTTATCACTCTCCCCATTTTGGTATCATCTGCAAATTTACTAATCCTACTAGTTATGCCTAAATCAAGATCATTAATGAATATAACAAACAGCAGAGGGCCTAATACAGATCCCTGGGGAACTCCGCTTTTGACCGCACCCCAGTCTGACTTTAATCCATTTATGCTGACTCTTTGTTTCCTACCAGTTAACCATGACCTAATCCATTTTAATAATGATCCACCTATTCCATGTGCTTCTACCTTCCTTATCAATCTCTCATGAGGGACTCTATCGAATGCTTTACTGAAATCTAAATAAATTATATCATATGACTTATCATTATCTACCGCTTCATATACTTCTGAGAAAAAGCTAAGCAAATTTGTGAGACAAGAACGTCCCTGGGTGAACCCGTGCTGAGAAGAATGAATTAAGTTGAATGTTTCAAGGTGGCTTCTGATTTTTGTAGCAATAATTGACTCTAGCAACTTGCCTATGATTGACGTGAGACTAATGGGACGGTAATTTGATGCAATTGATTTATCACCCTTTTTGAAAATCGGAACTACATTTGCAAGTTTCCAAGCTTCTGGCACTAGGCCCGATTCTAATGACTTATTAAATAAAACTGCTAATGGATTACTCAACTCATCTCTACATTCTTTTAATATTCTAGCATATACCTCGTCTGGACCAGGCGATTTATGAGGCTTCAGTTTGTTAATTACTTTAAGCACATCGTTACTAGTAATATTGATATTCATCAACATATTTTCTATACTGTCGTTATATACCTTATGAACTTCTGGAAACTGTGCTAGGTTTTCATTTGTGAATACGGAGAGAAAATGACTATTTAACGTACTACACATTTCTAACTCATCATCAGTCATTTCTCCTGTCGTAGTTTTAAGGGGACCTATTGTATCTCTAACCTTTGATTTATACAGTTGATAAAAAGCTTTGGGGTTATTTTTCGATTCGTTTGCTACCTTGATTTCATAATTTCTCTTTGCTTTCCTAATTTCTGTTTTTACCTGTCTTGTTAGGTTCTGATAGTAACCAAGTAAGTGATTTTCGCCTTTCTTAACTTTTCTATATACTCCTTTCTTTTTCCCTAGAAGATCTAAGAGTCTATTATTCATCCATTTTGGTTGGTTCCGTATCGATCTGAATTTTCTTTTAGGGATGTGTTTATTTTGAGCATTATTGATTGTCGCAATAAATTGTTCATAAGTAACTGCTAAATTAAATTCGGGGTTATCCCGTCCTAAGTTGACAGTTTCCGGAGGTGTGGGGGGGATTAATCTTTTGACCATAGGGTCATCCCTTAGGTCTCTCCTTAAGCTACCGTAATTAGCCTTCCTAAAATCCGGGATCAAGGCCGAATTTTCCTTCTTCCTGCCATCCCATATTATGTTAAAATATATGGCTTTATGATCACTGTGTCCTAGTTCGTCTCCAATCCCAACATCTTTTACTAGATTTTCATTATTACTGAGAACTAAATCGAGGATATTATTTCCTCTAGTGGGCGAGTTTATGAATTGATATAAAAAACTATCTTGTACTACTTCTAGAAAATCTTCAGATTCATTATCGCTAAGTTGATTTTTCCAATCTATGCCTGAAAAGTTGAAATCGCCTAGAATACATACATTGTTTCTATCAGATGCCTTCTTTATTTCCTCCCATAGCAATTTACCATCGTTCCTACTCAAATTAGGCGGTCTATATATAACACCAATGACTACGGATTCACTGCCCTCACCAATCTCTACCCAAATACTTTCATTGTCGCTATTTGTTTTAATGTTTGATTTATTGCAGCTTTTTAATGACACCCTGATATACACTGCTACACCGCCACCTCTCCTTCCTACTCTGTCAAATTTAAATAGGTTATATCCTGGAATATGAAATTCTGCTAAAAAATGTTTGCTGTTTGAATTTATCCATGTTTCCGTTATTGCAATTATATCTATGTTCTCTTTACTAACAATGGCCCTGAGCTGGTCCATTTTGTTACACAGGCTTCTACTATTAGTATAATAAACACTCAATATATTTCTTCCGTTTCTATCTGTTTTACATTTATTACTTTGATGTTTGTTATTATGACTAACTATATTTTCAGCATTATCTACTTCTGTTTCACTACTTCCCAGGACCTGCTTGTTTTTTGACTCCCATTTTCCCCGACCCCTCTCTACTGGCGAAACCCCCCCTTCGGAGTGACAATTTCACGCTCCAGGGATGCAGACAACGTCTTTACCCCCTCACGAGACAAGTGTACTCCGTCGCGACAGTACAGGTAGTCGTTGCCATAAAATCGTTGCCAGTCATCAATGAATGCCCAACCATTGTTTGCACAATGTTTTTCCAGTCGGCAATTAATAGCAATTGCCCTGGACAGCCATTCACGACCAACCCCTCTTCTAGGCAAGACACCACATACTATCGGGATCCCTCCCCTATCTCTAATCTTCCCCAGCGCCTCCCTATACCTCTTGAAAAGTTCCTCACTCCTAACCTTACCTATGTCGTTTCCTCCCACACTAAGACACACTACTGGATTGGTACCCTCCCCTGACAAAACCCTGTCTAACCTCTCGGCTTCATGCCCTATCCCAGCCCCAGGAAAACATACCCTAGTCCTACGTTTCCTATCTCTCCCACAAAAAGCCCTATCCATAAACCTCACCTGGCTGTCACCAACTACCACGACCTTACCTGTGGGCAGGGTTTGTACAACTGCCCTTTCCTCTCCTTGATCCATACCGTCCTGCCTCTTCTCTTCCTCTCCAGCTTCCTGCAGCACCTGGTAAGGGTTACTGCACTCCACACCCTGGTCAGCTTTCCTAAGCCTGACCCTAGTCCCCTTGGAGACAACCACTCTCCACGCCTGCTCCTCCTTCGCAGGTGTCCTGCTAGGCAGGACACCTACCTGAAGGAGTTCCGTCCTGGGGGCTTCATTTTCCCCCTTTAGAGTGTCAACCTCACTCCTCAACTGCCCCAACTGCCTTAACAGCGTGGCAAGGAGGTCGTCTTTCCCCACACTCCCCTCCTCTTCCCCCACGGCACAACGATCCAAAGCGGCCATTTTCCTTGGTCTCTAGCGGGAGCACAACGGCACGACCTTCTCCAAGCTGGGTCAGAGGTCAACTTTGATCTAGATGTATGATAGTTATTTTGTGAGACGTCTAGTTGACGAGGGACATGCTGAGCGAGTCCCACATCAAGAACTCAGTGTTACACCCGGGAAGACCTGGTATCTCTCACACCACCCCGTGTTAAATCCCAACAAGCCAGAAAAGGTGAGAATAGTTTTGATTGTGCAGCCGAATATGAGTTGATGTCATTGAACAGCCAGGTGATGCAAGGGCCAGACCTTAACAGCAATTTGATGGGAGTCCTCATCAGATTCAGACAAGGAAAGGTGGCACTCATGGCTAATATCGAGGCAATGTTCCACTAAGTGCGAGTAGTACCCGAACATCGAGACGCCTTACGATTCTTATGGTGGACGGACGACCAGCTGCCAGGGGCCCCGCCACTTACCAAATGACAGTTCTTCTCTTTGGAGGTATGTGTAGCCCTTCAGGCGCCTGGTATGCGCTACAACGAATATTCCAAGATTGCAGGAAAAGTCTCCATGGCGACATCAAGAACGCAAATGTAACTTCTACATTGACGATCTGCTTCTCTCAGTAGATTCGCCGGGGAAGGCAACGATAATTACCCATTGACTGAGACAGCTGAGGAAGAAGGGCGGATTCAGACTTACGAAGTGGGTCTGTAATCACAGGGAAGTCCTCAAGGCAATTCCATAGACAGAGAAAGCCGTGGGAGTAAAGGAAGTCATTTGAAAGACTACAGGCTCCCCACTGAACGAGCGCTGGGAATATTTGCTCCAGCCGCTCCCACGGACTGACTTCACAAGACTGGTGGACGGAAGCTACCTGACGGAGCGCACAGTTCCTGCAGATGTGTCAACCGTCAAAAAAGGGTTTAAAAACAAATCACCTGGTCAAAGTCACATTAACAAGAAGATCCTGGCTGAACTCCCCGACAACATGATAGAGAGGCTTGCTCATGTATGCAAGGCCTGCCTCGCATCTGGATACTTCCCTAAGATGCTCAAAATCGCCGTTATTCGCCTCATGCCAAAAGCAGGGAAGCCTCCAAATATCGCTGCGAGAGGTACCTGCCAAAATCTTCGAAAAAATAGTAAACAAGCGATTGCGGATGTATCTGGAGGACGAAGACGTACATAACCCCCGCCAGTTCGGCTTCCGCCAGTACCGAGGCACATCCACCGCCATAGCCGAGAAGGGTATGCCCGTACAGCTCGTGGATATCCCAGACATCAACGGCATTCCATTTAAAATGATTGCCTACAAGTGGGACAACCTGAAGCTGGGAGTAATCTCCCACGCCGAAATTGCCCACGTGGACCATGCAGAGCTGAATGAGCTCCTCAAGGGGCAACTCCAAGTTGTGAGGAAGCTGTCCGACACCACTGCCCTCATCGGACACCACACAACCTTACCCAAGGAGGCTCAACTGGCGTGGGTAACTGTGCCAGTCAAGTCTTACTGCAGACCGAAACGCTGTTACAAATGCCAGCACTACGGACACACTGTCAACAAGTGTGAGGCGCAGGAGGACACCTGCTCCCTGTGCGGCAGCCCCGGACACCGCTACACGGTCTGCCCCAACACAGTAAAAAAATGCGCTGCCTGTGGCGGCCCACACTCCTCCGCCGATCGGACCTGCCCGAAATGGAAGGAGGAATGCAGGATAGCCAAGGCTCGACTCGACAAGAAACTGAGCTACAAAGAGGCCCTCCTTTTTGTACGCTCCCAAGACAAGAAAAAACCAGCAGAAAAAAAAAACAAGAACAGAAAACCCAAGAAAAGAAAACTCAAGAAAAGACACCCGCCACACAGAATCAAGAACACCACGAGGCCCGTGGAGCTGAAGCCCACGTGGTCAGCCTCACCGTCTCCGACTTCTTCCACACCTATGAGGACTTAAGACACGAGGAAGACGAACAACAAGACCCAAACACGAATGAATGGACACTTCAAGAGAGCAAGAAGAGGAGGAGAGTTAGAAGAAAATCTACATCAAGCTAAGAAGAATACCAAGACAGAAGACCAAGACATTTCCTCCACACAAGAAAACAACACACACAATCTAGCCGACCAAGCACTGAGATTCCATGGCCCAACCCAACACGCACCTGACGCTTGACCTGACGCTAGCCTTACTCTGACCTGTCGCCTCCTGGCCGCGTCCAGGCGAGTTGCTGCTGCCTCCAACTTATACTCCCTCACGCAAGCGGTGTTTAGCCACTGCACCTATTCTCTCCTCCTAAAATTCACTTCAATCCTCGCTTTATTCTTCCCCTGAACCTCCTTCCCCCCTGTCACTAGCTTTTCATGTCATGTCATGCTCAGGCCTACGAGCATATCGCCAATGTCATGACTGGCCGCCAGCCGTGCAACATAGTACTGAGGGACGTCAGCAAGGTGTTTGACAAAGTTTGGCGCGCAGGGCTGCAGTATAAGATCATACAACTGGGGCTACCCGAAAATCTGACGCGCCTGCTGTGCAACTTCATTACGGACCGCAGAGCCAAAATCAAGATGCAAGAACATTTTGGAGAAGAATTCTCACTATCGAGCGGCGTCCCTCAGGGCTCTTATCTCTCACCAACCCTTTACACACTCTACACGGCTGACCTGCCACCCCCAATCGTCGGCAGTGAGTACGTCATGTATGCCGACGATGTAACACAAATCATCACCTGCCCAGGATGGTCCACAGCAAGGATGGCGCGACTTACTGCTCGGGCAATAGAGGGTATCTCGGAGTATGATAATAAATAGAAAATAAAAACAAACAAAACGAAATTCGAGGTCATACCCATAGCCAAATTCAAGCCGGCGCCATAGATGATCGACAACGAAGAGATTGAGTACTCTAAGCAAGGCAAGTTGCTCGGCCTCATCATCTCTCGGACGGGCATCATTCCCCACGTGAAGGACAGACTAAATAAAGCCAAAGTCGCCGCAGCCAAATTAAAACGTTTTAAACTGATGTCTGAGAAGATACAAGTTCACCTGTACAAGGCACTGGTGAGGCCTGTGTTGGAGTACCCACATATACCACTCGTCACACTCGGGAAGACTAGACTACAACAAGTACAGAGCTTCCAAAACAAGTGTTTGAGATCAGCCAGTGGCCAAGCGACACCCTACCAGGAGACAGTGGAAACCATCCACCTAAGAAATAAAACAGAGGCCCTCAACTTCAGGTTCCATCGCCTAGAAAAGAAGGTTTGGGACAAGCTCATGGACGACCCTCACAGCCCAGACCACCTACGCGGGGAAGACATCAACTGAGGGCGACCCCACGCCTGTTGGCCCAGGAGTCTGCCCGCACTACAACAACCCAACCCGCGACCCATCTATGTCCGCCACAGTGATCCACCTTAGATTAAAACTTAGATGATATAAGTTCACATTTAACAAGTCACAATCTAGTGAGTCCATAACGTAATACAGTATAAGATTTTAATAAACTTGTAATTGTAAAATCAATCTAGTCATTGTCTACTAAAATAACCATTGTGCAACCTCATCCTAAATCCTAGATTATCTTAGTTAGCCAACAAACTCTGTAATATGTAAAACAAGGGGTGTCGTCCCCCTCTGTTTAACTCATTAAACTTCTTTTCCAACCTTTCCTCTCACGACTATATGTTGTGACTTCTGTATCCTCATGTTTGGCCGTGCCTTGAGCCCCAGCATGCCTACCATTCATTCCCCACCTTAACCTAAAAAAAAAAAAAAAAAAAGTAGGACCTGGAAAAGGACGAACTAGCGGGCGGTCCGGGTCCACATCCCTAAGAAACCAGAGACGAAATGACGCCTTCTGTGTATGGTCAGCTCCATATATGACCCACTGGGAATCGTCGCTCTGAGCGTCACAAGAGCCAAAATTATATATTCCAAGATGAGTGTAGACGAGGTATTGGGTGGGATGAACGAATCTCCTTCAAACATAGGTTGGATGCTCATATGAGCAATAGGGGTTGGGTGTAAACGGGACTGCCCAGTATGGGCCAATAGGCCCGCTGCAGTTTCCTCCATTCTTATGTTCTTATGTTATGTGTGGCAAAGCCAAGCTAGCCCCTCTGAAACAGCAGACCATACCTCGACTCGAGCTCTGCACGACAGTACTGGCTGCCAAGGCAGGCAAACACATACGACGAGAACTTGAATTACAAATAGACAGATCAGTGATCTGGACAGACAGTACAGCAGTCCTTCAGTACATACTAAACAATACACGAGGACTCAAATGCAGAACAATGGCGCCACGTGAAGTCGGCATTGAATACAGCCAATGACGCTACTTGTGGACTACATGTAAAAGAGCTCAACGATGAGGGCAGGTGGATTCGGGGACCTGCCTTCCTCTTGTTGGAAGAAGACAGTTGGCAAAGGAGTCCAAGTAGGATTCCAGGCCTCACAGACGGAGACCCAGAGGTGAAGAAGGAAACCACGGTACTGACGACGAACGCTGACCAGGAGGAGGGTATCCTCGATAAGCTATGGGCCAGGTACTCCTCGTGGCATCGATTTCTTATTAGCATAGTGTAGATTCGAAGGCTTATAGAATGGCAGCTGGGGAAGTGAAATAACAGACATCTCCAAAAACGTCGACCCAAGGTCAGCGAATTAGAAGATGCGAGGTTAGTCGTCTCAAGATTGATACAAAGGAAGGGATTTCCCCACGAGATGGACGCGCTGGAACGAAGACACTCCATCAAGACTGGTGACGTAAGCAGACTGGAACCTTACCTGGGTGCAGACGGTCTGATCAGAGTAGGCGGCCAACTGAAGCAGGCTGCTCTCCATCCAAAGCAAAGAACCCCATACTGTTACCCAGGGACAAAACCCACAGAACTTATCGTACAGGAGGTGCATTCGACCAGGGCTGGCCAATCAGGACGCGAGTACACTCTAACTGCGCTACCCGAGACGTATTGAATACCCAAGTGCCATAAGATGATCGACCGAGTACTACGTGTAGGTTATGTATCTATGCTACTGTGCCGAGTAGCATTTATACATGTAATTACGTGGCATCACTGCACGTGTTATGTGGCAACATTGCCCCGAGGCTGCCATATGGCAAGGCAGTCTCAGTCTGACTCTGTGGGTCGTGCAAGTCACATGCTAGTCACCACTTGTATTTCTCCTATCCGTTAATAAATGGACTTCAGTGTTACCTGGTGTTTCCCTACCCATCACTGCCTTCTTCAGGGAACACTTGGAACCTTAACTACGTACGTGTGTAATTTGTCGAAGAAGCAGTTGAAAACCTACCCATGAACGCCAAGCAGACCTGCCAGAGGACCGGGTACATCCAGAAGATTGGCCATTCACCTGCACCGGAGTCGACTGTGTTTGGTCCCTTTATGGTTAAACAAGGCCGGGCCCGGGTGAAAGGATGGGGGATTAGGGTGTGTCATAGGAGGGAAGATCAGCTAAAACTAATGGCCCATCACTTTTTTGGTAGATTTTAGTGTATATAAACAGAAAATAATTTCAGTTTCAATATTTTGCAACCTTTTGCTAGGTAAATTTTAGCGTGAAATTTATCGAAAATCTAACGTACAGCTGCATTAGTGCATTACAATTAAATAGTGAACTTTGCTTTCTGACTTCATTCTTTAACAACCCAACTAACAATATTTTTTTCTGTTTCAGATTCTGATGCATTTAAAAGTCGATAATATTTGCGATGGCTGCTTGTGTCAGGACGAGGAACCAAAAATCCAGCCATCTCAGTCACTATCTTGGGTCTGGGAGAGAGCTCCTGAAGTCGGAGTTGCCTACATTGAGAGATGCTTTGAGATACGGTGTTTTAATCAGGCAAATCAGTGAAAAGAACCAAAGAACTTACACAAACAAAGACATTGCCAGTGATATGACCAAAGCTGTCTTGGCACAGTACACTCTGGCTAACGTTCAGTTCAAGCCTCCAGTCATAACAAGTCAGAAGAAGATTAGTGAGAGACTGCTAGCCAGTTGGGAAAAGGCAAGTATAGGGGCTCTCATGATTTCTAGCCAAGATATTCCGGAGTCCAAGAGACAGGAGGCTGCCACAGAGAGACAGAAGAGGAGAAGAGTTGCCGAGGAAAAGAGACTTGAGAGGGCCCAGGGTGAGGTAAAAAAGGCCGATGATTGGAGTCAAGCTGATTCAGAGTTTAATGACTTCCCCATGGCTGATCCGAGTGCTGACCAGGAGAATGGTGACTTTGTCCCTAACCCAGAAAATAATGATCCCAAACCTTCCAGGCATAAGATTCGAAATAGGAAAGATATCCCGAACATAGCTCTGGCCAGCATGCGACACCACACTGGTCTCAGAGAAACTGCAGAGATAGCCACAGCTGCCTGGATTGACGGTGGTTTGATAACACCTGATGATGTTCACCTGGTGATAGATCATAACAAAGTAAGGAGAGCTCAGGAGAAACTTGTCAGTAACCTAGAAGAGGAGTTTGATAAGGGGATAAGAGAAAATGGAATCAATTGTTTGTTCTTTGATGGGAGAAGGGATGACACTAAAGTGTTCATGAAAGTTGGAGATTCTGACAAGTTGTTCCCTGCCATGGTGAAGTAGGAACACTACTCCTGCTGCAGTGAACCAGGAGGGAAGTATTTGTGGCATTTCACTCCAGAGAAAGATGACATCAGGAAACCAGCTGAGATAGTGGCAGATAACATTGTGAACTGGCTCAGAGAGAGGAACGTAGACCAGACCCTGCAGGCCATTGGAGGGGACAGCACCAACACGAACACAGGGTGGCAAGGGGGGGTCATACAGTGGATGGAGCGTAAGATTGGGAGAAAGCTGGTCTGGATTGTTTGTGACCTCCACACCAACGAGTTGCCACTCAGACATCTGACCCAGGAGCTGGATGGCAAGACTCTTTCAAACAACAGATGGTCTGGTCCCCTTGGCAAGATGCTGGACTCTGCCACTGAGTTAGAAATAAATCCGAGCTTTGAAAAAATCACAGTTGGCCCTCCACTCGTTGAGCTTGCACATACTGTCATTGACGACCTGAGTACTGACCAGTACTATGGTTACATGATTTGCAGTGCCATCAAAACTGGGGTCATGCCTGATAGACTTGCTTACCTGCAGATAGGTCCAGTCTCACATTCTAGGTGGCTCACAACGGCTCTCAGGTTCTGCAGAATTTGGGTCGCTCATCATAAACTGAAAGGGAACCAGCTTCACAACCTGAGACTTATTGTCCAATTCATCGTGAGTGTCTACTTGCCAAATTGGTTCAACACCAAGGTCAAGTCATCGTTCTCCGAAGGTCCGAGGCATGTTCTCTTCCAGCTTGAGCTCCTGAGGAGTCAGCCAAGGAAGGTTGTTCAGATTGTGGAGCAGACTGTGAGGAGATCTTCCTGGTATGCTCATCCCGAGGCAGTTCTGCAGACAATGCTCTGCAGTAAGGATGAGGAGGAGAGAAGAGTGGCAGTCAAAAAGATCTTGGATATGAGACTTATGAGAGGATCTGGGCATGACGAATCAGTTGGTGACGATTCCTTCAGGGTCAGGAAGACTCCTGAAGTCAATCTAGGTGCCAAGACCCTCAATGATCTCATAGATCTGGATAACATCCAGGCTGGCAGTGAGCCCCCTCTTACCTGCAGCCTCACCAATGTTCAAGTCTGAGCTTTCCTGGACAACCCCATGCATGTCCCTGCCTGGCCCTCGCACACCCAGAGTGTAGAGCGTTGTGTACAGCAAGTGAGCGAGGCGAGCAGTCACGTGTACAGCCAGGAGAGGAGGGAAGGCTACATCCGAGCTCAGGTGGTCAGCAGGGAGGTGATGAGTAGAAACAGAAGCAAGAAAGACATGTTCTCTATGGTGTGCAGCAACACCGGGTCGTAGTAGTAAAACCGGTTTTTGTATTTGATGATTTTGTTTTCTAAAGGAATATTAAATTTAATAAATGTGTCAAGATCATTCGTTTCAATATTCTGGATCATTTTCATCCTAATAAATTAACCTGATACATTTACTTTACTTTAAATAAGCTATTTAGTGGTGTTGGTAAAAGGGTGGGAATACTGAATTTTCATAAGATTTCAAGTTAAAATTTACCTAGCAAAAAATGAAAACTTTTCAAATCTGAAGATATCACATGATTTTGCACATAGAACTACATCATTAAAACCATGGGCCGATTTTTCAAACTCAAACAAAAAAAATTCGCCTCCGTATGACACACCCTAATAGGAGAGCCAACATCGAGGCAGTAAATGTAGACATATACAACAAAGCTAAAAGAACGTGGGGGCAAGTAGAAGAATGAGAAGCTATAACTCACTGGCTTGATAATGAAATAGAGAGAAATGTGAGAGAACATTCATGGTTCAGATCAAACAGAACAAGACTAAACAACCAGCACCAATACCAAGATACAACTTAAAACTTCAAAGCAAAATAGCCAATTAAACCACTGGCAACACAAAACATCAACCTTTTCAATTGAAAAAACAAATAAAAATGACCACCTCCTGCGAACCAAATTAGCAAGTTAGATCCTACACCACTCCCTTGCATTTTTTGTTTTCCTATTTTAAACAAAAGCTTCAATTTAAAAAAAAAAGAGTGAGTGATGAACTGACACTATCCTCGGCCTCTCCAACCCCTTCCTGCTGCTTTTTCCTCTCACCTTTATTAAAGGAAAAGATATGATGCTCACCCAGCTCCATAAAGAACCTGGCCAGAGGTCGTCACCTCTTCCTTGAAATACTGTCTACTGCAATGATAAAACATGACCGAGAGAAAAGCTAAAGGCCTGAGAGCTAGAACTTAAATTACTAGTATAAAAGACAAAAAAGAATTTTAAATTACAGCATATCTGGTTGAGATCTGATACATTTACTCCCCTACTTTCCTTCAAATTTCCCCCTCATTTACTTTCTCCTAAAACCCATCCCTCCCCCCCCCCAAATACCTCCAAAGTACTTCCAACCTAGCCCCCCCCCCACCCTCCCACCCAGCAACAAGCAATAGCCCTTTATTCGTATCAACAGGAATCAAGTCAAGGAGGTAATCTGATGCTCTGACGGCATGATGTGTGTTGATGATTGAAGTGGAGTTGAAACAACACAGTGACTAATGCCACTGTGCAGTGCTTAATTACCATGCTAAAAATTTCATGTTGACAATAATAATTCAAAATAAGAAAAACTTGCTATTTCTAAAAAAAAAATATAGGAGTATGCTGCGACATCATCATTATATGAATAACATCTGTCCAATTTTTCTTATTACAGATTGTTATTATGTGATTCATATTGTTATGCATAGCATAATGCACAGTAATGAATTGTGTTGTGCATAATGAAATATTTGATTTATGCATTTAACAAGCAGTTCCCTTCACTAAGTTTCAAAAATGCTCGTTACCCTCCCCTTCCGTGTGGTAGTGGCGTTGGTGTTGGAATGACTACGTGTCAAAGTAAATTGTATGTAAACTATTTGATATAATTATTTCTGAGTAAAAACCGATACTTAATACCTAATATTATGTCCTAAAATGTATGTATGTTTACCTATTTTTACAGCTTAATGTAATAATTGCTTTATATTAGTGCTCTTTAGGCTTGGAGTTCACCGGTGCACAGGTGTGTTTCAGGGTGGTCACGGCTGGGCATTGGTGCTGACAGGACGTCTAGGTCAGTCAGTGGTGGACACCTTCTCTAATATGGCTTAGTTAAGTATTATATATTCAGTGCTGCTCTATTATTATGTATTGTGTGTATAGTGCAATCAATTATTGTGTTATAATATGGTTTATGGTTTATATACTGTGTACATATTAATTGTTTATTATGGAAGGAAAACCAAGTGCAATTTATCTTGGTAAGGAGTCATTATCTACGATGGTTTGTCCTATGCTAAATGTTTCCAAAATCAAATAATCATGTGTATTATTTATTCACTTGAATTAATTCATCCATCCATTATTTAACATGCACATTTATTATTGTAAACTTTTGTTAATAATTTTTATTTAAATATTTCGTTTCGTGTATAATTCTAAACCTTCACTCCTGAACTGATGTTATAAGTAAGAGGACTGTGATTGAACCCATGATGCACAATTTTGTCTTTATTTGTGTTTGTAACTTTTGCATTTAATATTGTTTGTCGTGTATTGAAGTCACATTAATTTTAATTGATAAATATTAAGGATTAAGTCGTGCTGTATTGCCAATTTGTTTTTGTTGTGCCATATGTGCCCTCATTATAATATTCAACTTTAACTTAACCTAAGTTTCTAAGTTATGGCATATCAATATGGGGGCATGTCCAGGATCCTTTGGTTAAAATTAAGTTCAAAATAAGCTAAAATCAGTTAAAATCAGTTAAAATCATCAGAAGTGAAGTTTGCGAATTATTTTGGTATAAGTTTTCTCCACTAGTCGGTAAGTTGCCATATCTGTTCAAAATAAAGTCCTTTTGATTTAGCTAAGTTCTATGCTGAACCTTCAGTGGTAAGTTTGCAGTGTAGTACCATTCGTAAAGATGATTGGGTTTCGTTGGTTAAGCATTATAAAGTAGAGATTAAGTCAAACTGGAAAAAGCCAACTGTCAATGATGCTGTAATTATAAGTTTAGTGGAAAAGTCAATTTTGGATGAGTCTCCGTTCAAATTCATCAGTAAAGTTAACAGAGATGCAGTTAGAAAGAGAGAAGCTGGAGTGGGAAATGAGGTTAAGATTGCAGGAAAAAGAGATGGAGGACAGAGAAAGAGAAAGGGCATTCCAACAAAAGAACTGTTGGATAAGAGAGCAACTCTGGGGTCGTGCGATGTCAAATTTGATGTCACTAAAGTGACGAAGTTTGTGCCAGGTAGAGTAGCAAGGACAAGCAACAATGACAGTGATCAAGACCGTGATCAGTCAGTGTTTGACATCACTAAACATTTGCGTCTAGTACCCCAGTTTGACGAGGATGACCCAGAAGAACTTTTCCAGCATTTCGAGAAGTTAGCTAAATCATTCAAGTGGCCTGAATCATCCTGGGTGGCAATGATTCAGACTGTGTTTAAAGGTGCAGTTTGTTCAGTCTGTATCGGCTGAAAAATGTGAGTTATGAAGAGGTTAAAGAGGCTATTTTGAAGGTTGATGAGTTGATTCCGGAACACTACAGATTGAAATTTAGGAATGAAAGAAAAATAGAGTCAGTCATATATTGAATTTATGTACAGTCATTGTAAGGTGTTTGGAAGATGGATAAGAAGTAGTGGGGTAAGCTCCTATGAGGAGTTGATTGAGTTGATCATTTTAGAGAAATTTAAGAGAACCCTCCCACGAGACATTAAGTTATATTTGGAAGGGAGAGAGGTTACAGAAGTGCAACGAGCAGCAGCTCTGGCAGACAGTTGTGCCTTGACTCATAAGAATGTTAGGTTTCAAAGTAATGTAACTAGGGACAAGGGTGGTAAGCAGGATAAGTTTGAAGATGCAAAGGTATCTGCCTCAAGTAAAGTAAATGTCCGTAGTCTAAGTGTACGAGTCAAAAGATCTGTTTCTACTGTAAACAGATAGGTCACGTTATTGCTAATTGCCCTAAGTTCCAAAAGAAAAAGGAAGACTCTGTTCTTTCATTCGTGCAGCTGGAGAAGTTACGCCCTAAGTCAGTTTGTTCTTACTCAAAGGAAGATTTACTTGAGCTCTTTATGTTTGATGGGACTGTCTCAGGTGATGAGTCCAATGATGTTCGGTACCCTGTTCGGATTCTGTGAGACACCGCTGCAAACCATAGTATTGTGTTGAAAGGTGCTTTTCTCTGTGTAGAAAGTGTCTATACTGGTGAGAATGTGTTATTGAAGAGTGTCGGTGGTGTAGTCACTGTTCCTTTATGAAGGATGTTCTTGAGGAGCGACATGGTTTCTCAGTGGGTAACTGTTGGTGTTCAAGACTCTCTCCCTGTATCTGGTGTTACCTCCTTGCTAGCTAATGACATTGCCGGTACTCGTGTTGTCCCGGATCCTGTAGTGCCACGACTCCTACGGTGGACAATAACCCTAAATTGCTTGAAGATCATTATCCTGGTTTATTCCCTGCCTTTGTTGTTACCAGAAGTATGTCGCTTAGAGAAGAGCAGAATACTAGTGTTGACCCTGTTCCTAATGTAGCTGACATAAGTGGTGCAGTTTGTAATGTAAATGACTTTGGTATTAGGAACCCATATGTGTCGCAAGACAATTCGGTTAATGACGGTGAGTCATATTTGACAGAAGCCAGTGGTGTCAATGGTAATAACCCCCCTGAAGTCACTGGTGACGTATTTGACAACTCGCACCCATCTAGTGTTGATTTAACTTTGAATTATGATGTAAACCCTATAGAACAAATACTCATAAATAGGAAAAGATTAATTTCTGACCAGGAAAGTGATCCAGAGTTATTAGAGCTGAGTGACAGTGCTGTAAGCAAGGAGGAAGCTGATAACTTGACTGTTTGTTACTATTCAGGAAATTTAGACCACCCCCGGTGCTTGCTGGGGAAGAATGGCATTTTGTTAGGAAAATTGTTGTCCCAAAATGTCATAGGGGAGAGATCTTGGGACTGACACACGATTTTCTAGGAGGACACTTAGAGGTTAGGAAAACCTACCATAAGATATTTCCTCACTTTTATTGGCCTGGCTTGAAGAGAGATGTGGCAATATACTGCAAGACTTGTCTCGAATGCCAGATGACAGGTAAACCTAATCAGCCGATCAAACCAGCCCCTTTACAACCTATTCCAACATAGAAGAACCCTTTAGTAAGGTAATAATAGACTGTGATGGTCCTCTCCCAAAAAGTCGTAGTGCCAACCAGTTCCTGTTAACTATCATGTGTGCAATGACTAGATACCCAGAGGCTATACCACTTAGACGAATCACTGCTAAAAATGTGGTAAAGGCTCTAATTTACTTTTTCACCCAATGTGGTATTCCAAAGATGTACAGTCCGACAGGGGAAGTAATTCACGTCGTCTATTTTCCAGCAACTGATGAATGAGTTAGGCATTCAGCAATATCACCCACAATCTCAGGGAGCCATTGAACGGTTTCATCAGACATTCAAATCAATGTTAAACAAATACTGTTGGGAGAATGAGAAGGAGTGGGATGAAGGAGTGCCACTCATGTTATTCGCCATTAGGAATCATTGTCAGGATGCTCTTGGATTTAGTCCTTTTCAGTTATTTTTCGGACATGATGTAAGGGGTCCGTTGACAGTTTTGAAGGAGAGTTGGGTGAATAACAAGATAAAAATTCCACTTTCAGTGTATGTTGACAAATTCAAGGCTTGACCGAAGAAGGTTGGGGAGATTGCTCGAGAGAACTTGTCCCGGGCTCAGTCGAAAATGAAGGGTCAGTATGACCACAAGTGTAAATGTGTTGATTTTTAGCCCTGGTGACCAAGTACTAGTATTAATACCAACCCACAGAAATCCCTTGCAAGCAAACTTTGAAGGCCATTTACAATAGTTAAGAAACAAAGCCCCTCAACTATGTCATAGCAACCCCAGGAAAGCGGAAGTCTGAGCAGTTGGTCCCTGTGAATAAGCTGAAACTCTACTACTCCAGGGACGCGATTGTGTGTGTTATAGAGACCCAGGAGCCACAGGAACAAGAGCAAGATTTCCTGGTGGAGGTTCCAGTTAAGCTATGCAATTCACAGATTTTATCTGATCCCTCTTCTAAAGTTTTACATCTTTCACAGTTACAGGTTGAAGATGTCACGAAGATGTTACAGGAATACAAGCACCTGTTTGGGGGCGTGCCACGGGCCTGTAACCTCATGGAACACCAGGTGACCCTTGTACCGGAGACGACCCCTATTAAGCAAGCACCCTTTAGGACCAGCCCTGTCAAGAGGAAGATTCTGAGGGAGGAAGTGGACTATTTGTTTCAAAATGAACTCGTCGAACCAAGCGACAGTGACTGGGCGTCATCATGCTTGCTGGTGCCAAAGCCCGACGGCTCCTTCCGCATGTGTACAGACTACAGACGGGTAAATGATGTGACCAGGGCTAACTCCTACCCTCTCCCTCGTATAGATGACATCCTTGACAGCATCGGGCAGGCAAAGTTAGTCACGAAACTCGACCTGATGAAGGGGTACTATCAAGTGAGGCTGACGGAAGAATCCAAGAGAATCACTGCCTTCATCACTGCTGATGTGCTTTGACAGTACAAAGTCTTCCCCTTTGGGCTTCACAGTGCCCCTGGGACATTCCAGAGGGCTATGCATGTGGTAAAGTCTGGGCTTCCTGGTGTCTGTGACTACTTGGATGACCTGCTAGTGACAGGAGTTACTTAGGAGGAACACATGGAGTGACTTCGTGCCCTTTTCACCCGCCTTTCGTAGTACAACTTCACTGTCAACCTGGCAAAAAGTGAGCTTGGCCAGGCAACCCTCACTTACCTTGGCCATATGGTGGGCCAAGGGAGGGTGGCTCCAGTCAATGCAAAGATAGAGGTTCTACAGCGACTCCCGCCTCCTGCAGATCGAAAAGCTCCTTGTAGGTTCCTCGGTATGGTAGGATTCTACCGAAGGCTTTGTAAGAACTTTGCACAAGTTTCGGATTCTTTGACTTAGTCAGCCCCAAAAGAAGGTATTTGTGGACAAAGGCATTTCAGGTTGCATTTGAAAGCCCTATACACCTGTTAACCTCAAGTCCAGTGTTAAAAGTGCCTCATTTTGACAGGCCTTTTGTGATCCAAGTTGATGCCTGTGATGTGGGTGTGTGTGCTGTGTTGCTACAATTTGAAAAAGGTATACTACACCCAGTTTGCTTCCACAGTGTGAAACTAAAATCGCATCATCATGGCTATGCCTCAATAGAAAAGGAGGCTTTAGGGCCTTTTGTTGGCTTTACAAAAATTTGCAGTGTATGTTGAGGGTTCGTCATATGCGGTAGAGGTGTACACAAATCATAATCCTTTACAATTTTTACAGAGGATGAGAAATAAGAATCAAAGGTTACTTAGGTCGGCTTTAGCACTGCAGCCCTTCAATATAGAAGTGAAACATATTAAGGGAAAGACAATCTTTTGACAGACACCCTGTCCCGTGATGTATAAAAGTTTCCTCCTTTTGTTCGTAAACTTTTTAGAAAAGGAGGGGATGGTGTGTGGTTGGCTCAAGCAGTTTCGCTCATTACTCGTCCACACTGAATGCGTCATCATTTAAGTATCAATTTCTTTTATTACATTGTGTATTTATTGTATTATGTTTGATTGTATTACGTTTGTATATAGGTTTGATAAGTGAAATTAATATTAGTAGGGTAATTTATATAAAGTTTATGCTTTGGCCAATCAGGATATGTTACGTCAGTATTTGGCTGTAGAGAGGAGACGTCGGTGATCTGCTGGTAGTCGGTAGTCAGTCTAGGTGCAGCTGTTAAGGTTTTGGGAGTTGGCATTTGACTAATCAGATTTGTTTTGCTTGATATTGATTTGGTGTGATCTTGTTGGACCTTCAGTCCTTACTTAGCCACTTCCAAACATCTTGTCGTATTATTATTGTTATTTATTTTATTTTATGTACATACTATGTGGTGGTGGGAATAAATTAATAAATGTTCATATTTTTATTGACTTGCCTAGGTTTTGACCTGTTAACGTGACCTTTGTGGGTGAACTTGGGATTAAGAATATAATAATAAATACGGATATATTTGAAAGACTTAAGTGATTTGTGTTTATGTAACGATCTACCCTAGGTTCGTAACACATTCAAATTGCCCAATCATTTATATATCGAATATGGTCACACTGTCACAAAGTTGGGCAACAGATGGCTATCGGCTAGTGGAGTTAAAATCTATGATGAAATGTCAATTGATTGCACTAGAGCAGTATTGGAGGTGTCCCCACAGACGTAGAGTTGCCAGCAAAAGTCCTCCCACAACTTGCTACACAGGGCTCTGGGAGAACTTTTGCTGGCAACTGTACGTTTGTGAGAAGGAAGCTATAACTATTGCCATTTTGGCGGAAAATTTGTTTTCTTCATAAATATAAAGTTACGAAGGTTTCAGCCCCAGCCGTGTCTCCTGCTCAAGGTGGTAGGCTACATTTTTATTTATTTTCTTTTTTTTCAGGGAATAGCCTACCTGGGCACAGGTCATTGACACACAATGGGGCCTAGGAGGCGAAAAAATAAGATTAAAAATAAATTAAAAATAGAAAAGAAAAAATTATATTAATCTACACCATGAAGATGCAGGAAAACCAGCTTTTTGAAGTAAGACACATTATATGATTATGAAACTGTTTCAAAGAAGGCAGAGCATTCCACAGTTTGGCTGTGTGGGGAAAGAAGGATGTACTATAACGGGTTATTCTAGTGTTACCGACATCCACAGAGAAACGGTGGGCACCGCAGGAAAGACGAGTGTTACGAGCCCACGGCCTTGCCGGCGGTACACAGGATGCAAATCCATCGAATATTTCTCGTTAAAATGTCTGTAAAAGAGAGACAGTGAAGCAGAGGTTCTGATGGTCATGGTGGTATTGGATCTAGCGGTGTTATGACTTCTGTGTGTTGTTATTGTAAAAAGTCTGGTCACTCATCTTGCCCAATGTCCTAAGCTCAAAGCTAAGATGTCCCATGACAAGCCTGTTGTTAATTTTGTGTCCGTGTCCGAGGGTAGTCCTGCTGTCCCTGTGAGTATTTTGAAGGATACTGGTGCTTCACTTAGTTTTCTGTTGAAAAGTGCTCTTCCATCTGTGGAAGAGGCTAAGACTGGTGAGCATGTTGTGTTGCGGGCCGTTAGTGGAACCACTTGCGTTCCTTTGTGTAAAGTGTATCTTCGGACGGACCTTTTGTCTCAGCCAGTTACAGTGGGGGTTCAATAGTTTTTGCCAGTGGAGGGAGTAACTTTCCTCTTGGGAAATAATATAGCTGTTAGTCTTGTTGTTCCGGATCCAGTTGTGTGCTCTACGCCTTTGAGTAATGACCCTGCTGCAGACTTTGTGAGTAAGTGTTGGGTTATTCCCTTCTTGTGCTGTAACCCGTAGTCAAGCTACAATGGTGACGTATGGGACAGATGGGAGTGATCAGAGTGATGTCTTGCCTGATTATGATTTGAATGGACTGTTTGATGTTAAACCACAGCAGTTAGATGCAGGTTTAGTAGATCAACCTGTTAGTGATGTATCAAGTGAGGTAAAGACAGATTGTAAGGATCGTATGAATGTTGATTTCAGTAGCCTTCCTGTCACAAGAGAGATGTGGATTCTGCTCAAAAGTTTAACTTGTCGTTGGTTCCATTATTTGCTTGGGTCGCATCAGAACCAGAGAGCCATAATGAATCTGTGTTATTATATTAAATCTAAAGTCCTGATGAGGAAATTCGGACCGGCTGATGTGCCTGCTGACGAATCGTGGTCAGAATTACACCAAATTGTTGTACCCGAGTGCTATAGAACTAAAGTGTGGAGTCTAGCCCATGATAAGATTGGAGGACATATTGATGTCAAGAAGACCATGGATAAAGTTTTGAGGTACTTCTATTGGTCCTATGTTTCCTCAGACATAGCAGATTTTTGCCGTACATGTCATGTATGCCAGTGTAACAGCGCCATTTGCATTATATAAATATTTACCAAAATGTATAATACGAAATTATTCACCAAGTTATTCAACTGTGCCTCAGCTGTTGACATTATCCATGGCTGAGGTTGCAGTTCTTTCGGAGAGTGAGCGAGGTCAGGCTGAGGTCAGTTCATGTTAGCACAACAGTATATCTGACGTGTTTTCTTTCTCACACTCCACAGGGCAGGCGAGGTCAACCATATCATAACATACGCCTGCTCCTCATCTCTCTCTTGATAATAGAGGCTGGGGAGAGATCAGACTCATATTTTTTGTTTCCCGGAGAATACCTCACTGAAGTGTTCTCCTGTGTACGTACACGAAGACATTTCCCCTAGTAGAGAAGGTACACTCTACTCTCAACTGAACTAAGTACCTGTGAAACTATAATTTTCTACAATAAAGAAAAACTAACAAAGTGTTTACTTCAGCCCTGCCACTTATTAATTCCGGAATTAATGTATATTGTTACGCCGTCTCGTAATTTACTTTAATATCCAAGGTTCTAGGCGTAACCAAGCAAAAAAAAAGTGAAGTAAATCAAAATGGAATAAAAATAAATAAAGTAAACCTTTAAGAATTTAATTAAATTAAATAATAACAATATTAAAGAGCCTCGTAGGCTGTCACAACAAATTGATTCACTATCGAAACCTTTAAGACACAAATGATACTAAAACATCGAAACTTCAACAGAACTGCTTTAAACATATAAAATTAAAATAAAGCACTGGATTACGTTAACACTGCATAAACATAAAAATAACTAACACTGAAATTAACTATCGTGAAACAACACTGAATTACTTAAATGTAACTAAACAAGCACTGATGGACACATAAGAGACATGAATAGGTACTCACGTAGATATACCACATTGGTGGCGACAGGAACAACACAAATAAAATAAGTATAAGTAACAGGTGACAGGTGTCACTCAAAAGAATGTGAACTGAATGACGAGAGGACTGGACTGCACTCAGTCTACTGGTGCCTGCTATATATAGGGTCGGTTCCCGCCAATGCGACCAGCCCGTGAAACATGGGTCGTTTAACGATGCAGATGGTCGTTAGAGAAACAAAGAATGCTTGTTACAATACTAAATGAAGAAATAAGATGGGTTTGAACAAATAATAACAGTTAAAACCTTAACAGCACAGGGTAAAGTGACTAGATTATATAATAGGTAATATAACACATCATTACAGGAATAATATGGAACAGCATGGAAGCATGTCATATAAAAAAAAATAGAAAAATACGACAAGGTCGTAACAATATACATATTTTTGTGTGATATATATCTATAAAAAGGACCAACACACTGGTGGCAAGGGGTGAGACGGATTTAAAGAAGAATCGGTCAGACACTCAGAAACAAACATTACTTCAATTGATTCCAATGACTTAGGTGGCATCCTAAGTGAATCATCAACAGACAAGCACTTACAAGAAAATTAAGTGGACAGTGGCTATAAACACTTGCAGAAGGTATACATAGAGATACAGTGGTAACAAAAACATTATAAAGTATTGCAAACTTAGCAGTCAACCCTCAGTGACACACCCTACTGAAGGTTTCCCAGACCGGAACTGAGAGCAGCCGATCCTACCCGAGTGTGAGCTGAGATTACTACCAGCTAACACTACATCACCGGAGTTTAGGAAGGTTGTCAAAGTGGTTCCAGACAATCAAACAATATCTTGCTTAAACAATCAAGACTTGTCGGTGTGCAACAGAGGACAGCCCCAGGTCAGTCCCAGATCAGCCCCTAGCTGATCGCCGCAAGATCCAGGTCAGACCCAGGTCAGCCCCCCAGGTGGATCGTCGTAAGACGTGACGTCATCCCTCCCTGAGAAGGACGTCATCGACTCCTGGCATCATAGCCAGCTCGAAGCTCTACGGACTCTCCACTCAGGTAGATCACAAACAATCATTATTTTATTAACTACACAAACACAAGTGAATTTCAAGAGGTCTTCACACGTAGTCAATATAAATATATATATTACGTGCACAATGTGCAAAAGTAAAATTAGATAAACACATCTAGAAAGTACGTCCTCTACTTACAAAAAAGTACTTTTAGTACTTTTTAATACTTTTAATTACTAATATTTTTTCTCTTCATTTTCATAACTAATTAAATGTTTTTGCATTACTTTGTGAGTGGGCAACGTAATGAGTCTTTATACAGTGAGTGAAGTAATAAATATTTCCATATATGGACCCTTTTCCAAAATTTTTTTATATCAAACAGGAAATTAGTCATCTAATAATTCACAGGAACTAGTGGCAACTGATAGTGAGGAAGAATTGCCACAAATTAGCAAAATAGAGTTACCACCTACCGACTCTTTCGCTAGCTGTGAAAATATCACAGATTCTCAGTTTGAGGATTTACACAGTAGAAAATTAAGGTCACGTAACATTTATCATTTACCTTCACCTGTTACTAACGCTAGTGCCTTAACTAACACAACAAAAATGGCAACAGGTGGTTCTACTAACCCACAGACTGCATCGGCCTGTCAAACGGTAAAGTACTTCCATACTATTAAGGTACAAGAGTTTACTGCCGAGGATCCAGATTATACTAGTTAAGCATTTTTGCGTAAATGCGAAGATGTAATGAGAAATAACGATGTCACTATTGACGTAGATAAAATTTCATACGTCCGAAGCCTTATCAAAACCGGTAGTCGGGCAGCTAGAGGTATCTATACTTCAGCCATTGTCGAAGAAACGGATGATTATTAAACGTTTAGGAAGCAATTCATTTCCTTTTTTGGGTCGGGCTCCAAAGGAGGTCCACTTACTTGGATTTTTAAGATGGCAGGGCGGACAGGTGACACTCTGCTCGTACATGAAGCGCAAGATGCCCAAATTTGTGAGGGACTCACTAAGATAGACCTCAAATCTTACATGGATTCCTCAGATTGGTTCGATAAAAATGACAACCTGTCTAAAGTAAATTTTTACAGGATTATTGAATTCCTTCAGTTTATCTTGTCATCAAATGAACCCTTACGCACGAAAGCCCAAAGAAAGAATTTAAAAAAGGGAATAAACTTGTAGAATACGTAGACAAATTTTTGGAACCCAAGGAAAATATTCCTTGGTCTCTGTCAGTGGCACCAGTCACCAGCTTCAAGGAACAACCACAGTCTGTCACGGGAACCAAACCAAGAAAGATACCTTTTTGCAAAGACTGCAAACGTAAGGGACATGCAAAAGAAAAATGATGGTTTGTTGGACAAGCAGATAACTCCCCAACCAGCCAGAGGCAAGATCGAAGAAAAAATTCCTCGCAGGACTTTAAAATTTCAGATAGTCCTGCTAAACCAAAAACTCCAAAGGGACATTACACAGCAAATAAAATGTCTCCAAACACAAAGGGCACTCCGAATAAATGGTGTATAGTACATCAGTCGCCATACAACAACACAGAAGATTGTATAAATATACAGCATATGAGGCAAGAAATAGACAAGAGACAAGTATACAGCCTTCGGGGGAAGAGGAGCGCGTCCAGCAACACGATCTATGATAGCGTCAACGGATCAAGAAAACAACACTTCCATCACCGGCTCCTCGTTAATCGCCACATTGAACAAAGTGGAAGCGTTGACTGTATCAGCGAAGATAGGTAACAATCAGTTATCCCTAGATATAGATACGGAGGCCTGTGCCAATGTTATCTCATTAAAGTCGTTCAATGAACTCCAGCGGAGATATCCTCCAATGTGGCCAATAAGACCTACAGACATTCTTCTGTCCGGTGTGTCGGGAATCCAATTAGACATAGCGGGGGTAATAACACTACCAATCCGTTTTTTTTAGGTCCAGTAAAGCGTTTCTGGCGGATTTCTACATAGTCAAGGCAATTTCTTTGCCAGCGGACGGGTTGCTTGTGACCATTCTAAGGCAGAACAACATTAACGTTTGGCCACGAAATCAAACAATCATGTAAAATTGTAAAACATATCACGTAATGCAAACTTCACATCCATTGCTCACTTCAGGTGTTCGTGTAATAACTGCCTCGACGGGCGCGGGGGAGTCTTTGGCACAGCAGCAATTAGTTATGGAGTCTCCCTCTGAAAATCCAACTAGTAAATCAAAGGACATTTCTGATGAAAGCGGCCAGAACTGTACTCTGACGCCTGCTCTGCTAACTGGTGTACAACGGTTACATAGCCAGGAACAAACTAGAGTCACAGTACGTTTGCCAAATATGAATGAAGGAACAGATGCTGTGTCTGAGTGAAAGTTCACGAGTGAAAGGTTTGTCACTTGAGTCTACCTTAAGCACTGTTAGAATAGGTAGTCTCACAGATGTCCTCGTTCTCAATAGAAATGGGGGACCCACGACCTTAAGAAAGGGATGTTGCTTAGGTAATTTCCTTGTTTCTGACAAAGCGGTTGTCGAAGAGCCATCAGAATTACCAATAGGTAGCATAACACGGGAAATCGAACGAAAAATCACATATTGTAAATAAAGTAGCTTTAATAGCGCCACACGTGATAGTAGTCGATCATCCTCAAGGCAAAGGTGATATTTTAGAATTACAAGCCGAGTTCAAGGAAATCATAGCATTACCTGGAGAACCCCCAGGTAAAACAACATTGACAAATTATCATATTCCACTCAACCCAGACGCTAACCCAATCTACATCCCAGCATATAGGCTACCCCACAGCAGAAGGGCGGTAGTCCAGCAGATACTACAAGACATGGTGGACCAAAATGTAATCCAACCTTCCTCATCACCATCGAACTCACCTTTATTTTTAGTTCCCAAGAAAGGTGGAGGATGGAGACCAGTCATAGATTTTCGACGAATCAACCAGGTAACTGTTTCAGACAGGTTCCCAATGCCTGTCCAAACTGACTTACTACAGTCACTAGAAAAAGACAGCGCAGTCTTCAGTAACTTAGATTTACTTAGTGGGTACTTTCAAATTCTCTTACATGAGGATTCCCGCAAGATAACTGCGTTCAGTACACCAATGGGACATTTCGAATTCTTCAGAATGCCATTTGGCCTAAGAAATGCCGCTAACATTCCAGAGAATGATAAACACCTTGCTTGCTGGAATGATAGGTAACACAGTCTATGCCTATCTAGATGATCTTATCATAGTAAGCAAAGATTTACAAAGCCATTTAAGGAAACTACGAGAAGTTTTCACAAAGCTACATCTAGCTGGATTGAAAGTGAAACTTTCCAAATGTGAATTTCTCGAATCCAAAATCCAATTTCCAGGACACGTAGTAGATGGCAATGGTATACACACAGTAGATTGCAAGGTAAAGGCGGTGAAGCAATTACCTTGTCCCAAGAACGTAGATCATCTTATTAGTTCCTAGGATTATCAGGATACTACCGTTCTTTCATTGAAGGTTATGCCAGGTTAGCATCACCACTCACTAAACTCCTCAAAAAGGATGTGGAGTTTACATGGAATAACAAACAAGAGGACAGTTCTAATGCCCTCAAGAGCGCCTTAACGAAAGCTCCAGTATTAGCCTTTCCGGACTACATAAAAACATTTACCATGTGTACTGATGCCTCAGGCCTAGGTTTAGGGGCAGTGCTCATGCAAACTGATCATCGAGGAAAATGACGGGAAATAGTATATCGCACCCTCAACGAGCAGAAACACGCTATTCACCTACTCACTTAAAAGCATTAGCTGTAGTGTGGGCTCTCAAGCATTTTCGGGATCTCATATTGGGATATCCGATCACAGTCCACACAGATCATGTAGCCGTGGTAGAGCTATTTAATGGGAAGAACTTATCAGGGCGTTTAGCGCGCTGGTATTTAACCGGACAGGAGTTCGCACCCGACTTCACGTATTTGCCGGGCCATGTGAACGTTGTAGCTGATTCGCTATCTAGACACATAGCTCCTGTCACGCCACTACCTACGTTCACCCTGTCACAGTTAAGGGCGGAACAGTTACAGGATCCACTATGGTCCAAGGTTATGTACAGTATGCCTTAGAATCGGGAGATGAGGTAAATTTGCCCAGATTACCTCTACCACTCTCACAGTTTGAGCTGCGGCACGACATACTATATCCCTCAGTGAAAACAACAAGAGTCAATCTCTCAAATTGTTATTCCTGCATCATTAAAGGAATACATCCTCACCCTCTTCCATGATGCACCCCAAGCTGGGCATCTAGGGCGAGACTGATGTCTAACAGTAATTACACAAAAATATTATTGGAAAACTATGAGGACCGACATCGAGCATCAGAAGGGAAATACAATGGATCTCGCTCCAATCTTAGAATACCCGACGCCGGAACGTCCATGGGATACAGTTGCGATCGATTTAATGTAGCTACCAAAAAGCCATCAAGGCTCAAATTACGTGCTTGTCTGCGTTGACCATTTCCCTAGATTTGTGGTACTAGCACCATTGCAAACCAAGTCGGCCGAATCAGTGGCTCATGCATTAGTCACTCATCTAATCTGTCCTTTCTCTACACCTGTAGTGATACTCTCGGAAAACGGGGCAGCATTTAAAAATCAACTCTTAGCTGCAATATGTCAACAATATGACATCACACTTGCCTACGCGAGTGTGGACCGAGATCATTACCAGCCAACACTACATCACCTGAGATTAGGAAGGTTGTCAAAGTGCTTCCAGACAAGCAAGCAATCTCTTGCTTAAACAAGCAAGACCCAGTTCAGCCCGAGGTCAGTCCCAAGGCTGATCACTGCAAGACATAAGACAGCCCCAGGTCAACCTCCCAGGCTGATCGTCGCAAGACCCAGGTCTGCCGCAGGTCAGTCCCCAGGATGATCGCCCCAAGGCAGAGGACAGCTCTACAACAATGTGACTACCCTCCAATACCTCATAGGTTAGTGTTTCACGCACATGTAAATAATGTGTAATATTTCTGTTTTCCAATTCAAACCAGAGTGATACTTATATGCCAGGATGTAGGCACAGATTTAGAAGCGGAAGGTTATCATATAGCACCAGACTATTGTGAAATTAGCAGTAATGCATTCACGACCTTGCCTACTTGCCAGCATCTTGCATTTGTTACAAACATTACTTCTGAACTGGTACCCGTACCATTTTTCCTAAATATAAATTTTAGTCGCTTACATATTGTACCTGATAAGCTTAAAGTTCTATCTTACATTAATGAAACAGTTTCCTGACTTACAGGATTCTCTCCCTCTTGCATTTGTCCTCTGATATAATCCTACCTGGTTTACTTGTACCTACTATCATATTTATCAGTTCCTTGACTGTTATGATAATTTGTTACCGAAAGATTTCTTCTAGATGCACGAAATTTTCTACGAAAACTTTCCAGAAGGATTTGCAAAAGCATGTGCAAGAAGCAAAAGTTTAGCTAAAGCACACTTTATTGTAACAAGGTTAGATACACCTAGGATTCAAACCGTGAGGTCTCGGTTGGAGGTGGCTGAGCGCTGTAATAGCACCCTTACATTAAATAAAAATTCACCCAATATACTTAAATGTAAAATCCCAAATTATTCACTAAAGTATTCAACCATGCCTCAGTTGTTGACATTATACAGGGCTCAGGTTGTAGTTCCTTCAAGGAGAGAGCAAGGCCAAGTTCACGTTGCACAACAGTTTATCTGACGCATTTCCTCTGTACAGTCATCCAAAAAAGTGGTGTCTGCGTTCCGAACCCCCGTAAATGTTCGAGCAGGTAGATCGAAGCAGCAGGGATAGTTTGGGAAGGTTGGTAACTGTGAGTTGGGGTATGGGTTGACGAGGACCATACGTAAAGGTGCCAAATGTGATATTACACATGATGTAACATCTGTAATATATATTGAAATGTATCGTCAACATAAAACAAGCCTATAACATGTAAGAAGCGTTATCAGCTATGACAACGTGCCACCCCGCCCCCTGCCCACCTTCCTACCAGACTCCCTCCTGAGGGTAGCAGGGAGTGGAGAACTTATCAAGTAACTAACATTGGAATGAAAGACAGAGCACTGTGTTTTTACTGTATGTTTACTCTCCTAACAAAACAGGATATACAGACCATGTCTGGTATTACAGGGAGGCATCTGTATTATATATATATATATATATATATATATATATATATATATATCTTGATAAAATCACACGGGAAAATGGAAACAATAAAGACGAAAGCTAAGGTACTCCGTTGTTTCCATTTTCCCGTGTGATTTTATCAAGATTTATCTTATCCACGTTTTCATTGTGGATTTACATGATATATATATATATATATATATATGCAAGTAAATCACTGTAGGTGCGCGTGATCTAGGTATATGCTGATAACCACCAGGAAAGAAGAAAACACGAAGTTCCCAAGCGCTTTCGTGTAATTCACATCTTCAGGGGTGAGTACAGACTAGTCTGTACTCACCCCTGAAGATGTGAATTACACGAAAGCGCTTGGGAACTTCGTGTTTTCTTCTTTCCTGGTGGTTATCAGCATATATATATATATATATATATATATATATATATATATATATATATATATATATATATATATATATATATATATATATATATATGTAACCGGTCGGAATTTACTGGACTTTAATTTCTCACTTGACTTGGGGTTTATTTAAAATTAATAGATGGTAATGGCAGTGGTAGCGCCCCTTTGGGAAAAATCCCGAACCAGCACAAGAACACTTAAATCTACTAACAGATAAATTGTCCGTGACCCGTGGAAGCATAGCGTCTGTGACTGGGATGAATGAGACACACTGTTAAATTTAGACACTTATATTCCCTCCAACACTACAAACACAATCAAATAATGGTACACCAATATGCGCACCTCTTAACTTGAACTTAAACACTACTCTGGGGAATAAAAGTTATACAGGATCTAGAAATTATTAGAAACTCAGGCAACAATAAATTTGGAGTATTAAGAAATGTTGCTTGCACAATGAACCGGCCTTAAGGGCACTCAACAAAATTATATCAGTCACTGAGGAAATGGTAATAAAAATGAGAAATTAAATACTCTACAATGAATAGGCCTTAAGGGCACTCAACAAAATTATATCAGTCACTGAGGAAATGGTAATAAAATAAGAAATTAAATACTCTACAATGAATAGGCCTTAAGGGCACTCAACAAAATTATATCAGTCACTGAGGAAATGGTAATAAAATAAGAAATTAAATACTCTACAATGAATAGGCCTTAAGGGCACTCAACAAAATTATATCAGTCACTGAGGAAATGGTAATAAAAATAAGAAATTAAATACTCTACAATGAATAGGCCTTAAGGGCACTCAACAAAATTATATCAGTCACTGAGGAAATGGTAATAAAAATAAGAAATTAAATACTCTACAATGAATAGGCCTTAAGGGCACTCAACAAAATTATAGCACCCCAACAGATGCACACTTCCTAACCTAACCTAACCACTACTCTGGGGAACAAGGTTATACCTGAGATCAGAATTATGAAGAACAATCAGAGGCATTAAAATAATCAAATCACAGTATCACTCTGGTTCCACTTGATGGCACAAACATTCAAAACAATATTATCAAAATTATCTAGAAACTATTAAACTACACCCGTAATAAGGGAGGGAAAATGTTCCTCCAGGTATCTCCTAGAGACCTAGACTCACGGTCTCAGTGTGTGACCATTAGTCTACTCAGATAGCCTCAGTGTACTCCCAGTGCGTCCATAAAGCGGACGGGAGTGAGCCAATCAGACCTTGTACAGTTGAGAGAAGCTTTAGCGTCCCGTTAGCAAGAGGGTTTCACTAGCAGCTCGGGACATGTGGTGATGTGCCCGGAGTGGTAAGAACTGATCACCCACTGCTGGTCCCGTGTCGTTTAGTTGCCGGGAGCACTCGTTCACTCAAGAGATCCTTTGCTACCCCGCTAAACAGTGACAGGCCTACTTTGATCGGTCCAATGGCGACAATCGCCACCCTCAATCATCAACGGCAGTCTCAAACGGCAGTCAATCTCTCGCAGTCAACTCCGGTCAACTCCGGTCAAGTGGGTTCTGACGGAAACCCTGAAATGAACTCACTGTTAGCTCTAGTTTACTTTATCACTGCCCTATCTAACCCTGTCTGAGATCGAATGAGACTTACTTGTTATACTGCAATATTGCAGCACAGGTGACTAGGCCACGTGACTATTTCTGGGACTGACGCGCAGGGACGTCTTGTTTGTGTGAGTGCTCTCCGGGACTGAGAGAGAGGCCGGGTCGCGTCCTCTCAAGGCATCAGCTTAGGTCTACGTGACTTATTTTCCGCCTAACTAATAACTCCTTGGGACACCCGTAACATTATTCAGACTGCTAAACGATCTATAATAATTTAAAATTCAATAATAGTCCCTTACTTCATGAATCGCATCATTATTAAATCGGTAAACTACATTTAATATCATATAGGCTTAGTTCCACCATCTCTCGCTATGAGCAGGGAGCGCTCTCTCCCCTCCCATGACCTTGAACGCTCAGTGTTGCCAATGGCGGGGCATTCGAAATCACTCTGAAATTTCTGAATATTACAATCGACCCCCCTAAAAAAGACAGCACTGTCCTCATGTGCTGAGAAAACATACATACGACCCCCCTAAAATTTGTTCTAAGAAACTGCATCTTACCCCTTTTGCTAAACGCAGCATTCCCGTCTTCTCTTCTCTCCTTCTCTCTCCCGCTAGCACTCGACCCCCCTAAAAGAAAACAGCACTGCCCTCATGTGCTGAGAGAACAACTTAGAACCCACCTTCAACTCTGTACTATTCCACTCGCAGCTAGCAACTACATTTCTTCCCCATTTCTTCCTAGCCCAACTCATAACCAACCAGAACATCACGCTCCCCTTTTGCCTGGCCCTTAACTAGAGAACCAATGTCAAAATTAATACCAGCCCAAAACAAACATGCCTCCTTTGCCTGGCCCTTGAACTAAGAGGAACCAGTGTCAAAACAATACTCAGTCGAAAACAAACATGCTCTCCTTTTGCCTGGCCCTTGAACTAAGAGGAACCAGTGTCAAAACAATACTCAGTCCAAAACAAACATGCTCTCCCTTTGCCTGGCCCTTGAACTAAGAGGAACCAGTGTCAAAACAATACACTGTCCAAAACAAACATGCTCTCCTTTTGCCTGGCCCTTGAGCTAAGAGGAACCAGTGTCAAAAAAATACTCAGTCCACGTCTCCGAGCCTCATGCCGGCAGACCAACCCTCTGACAATGTACCAGTCCATATTAGTGAGGCCCTGGGCATTACAACCGTACTCTCAATCCCGCTCATGACAGCAACTCAATCCCGCTCATGACAGCAACCACTACTCAACGCACATCTCTGACCTAACCATCTCTCCAATCCCCCCTGCCCTACTCACAACTCCTCCAACTCACCCTCGACAACCTGCCCCTTCTCATTACCCTGCAACCTAAACTGTAATTTGTCGGCTTCGTCTTTCAGTTGCAGGCTCGATCGACCTCTCTGAACTACTTCTCTTCATCTTGCTCATCTGGAGTGGGGGCTCCTCGTCTTCCTCCTCAGATTCATCCATCGCTGGGTCTCCCGGATGCCTTAGGGTTGGAGCAGCCTTCAAGTTGCTCCGGTTTTCCACTCTCGCTTCCAGGTCTTCTTCCCCACTGGGCTCAATGCGATATAAACCAGGCCTTGGATTTAGGACCTCAACAATGTGCCATCTCGTATCAAACCAATGGTTTTGCAGCTTACACCGGCCTATTTTTACATTGTTCCTCAGCAAAACCTCCTGGCCCACTTCCCAGCTACTCTCGTGGGCTTTCTCTTCTCTTTTTCTTCTATTTATTTCCTTACGTCTCCGAACATTGATCTCCACTGCTTCCTGCAATCTTCGTTGCCGGTCTCTAATCACCATCACCCACTCATCTACCGGCTCTGGGTCTACTTCCGGCCTAAGGTCAAACGGCAGGTTTGGTTCTCTCCCGTAAAACAACAGGAATGGGGAAAACCCTGTCGTGGCATGCGGAGTCGCGTTGTATTGTGACACCACTGCCGGCAGATGCTCTGGCCACCTATTCTTTTCCTCTGCCTCGAGGGTGGCCAGCAGACCGTGCAGGGTTCGATTGAACCGTTCCACCATGCCATTTCCCTGTGGGTGATATGCTGACGTCCTTATTTTCTTCACCCCAAAGGTGGCACAAGTTTGTCGGACCAATGCACTGCCAAAATTCCTTCCCTGATCGGTCAACAGTCGCTCAGGTGCACCCACTGCCAGGAAGATTCGATTCACCAGGATCTTTGCAATCGTCGAGGCTTTCTGGTCTTTGGTGGGAAAGGCCCAAGTGTAACGACTGTATATGTCAACCATTACCAGGACATTCTCCAATCCTTGCCGCTTGTCCAGCAAGGTGAAATCTGCGGCCAGTGTCTCTAATGGTTTGGCAGCTTCAATCGTCCCTACATGCAGTTGGGGTTTCGGCACTTCATCTTTTGCTACTCCACACCTCTCGCAGCTGGCTATGTAGTCTCGCACTGTTTCTCCCATGCCTGACCAGAACCCTCGCTCCTGCACCAGCGACAGGGTGCGATCTCGCCCCTGATGGCCAAACTCGTCGTGGCAGGCTCTAGTCAAAGCCTCCTGCAAGTTTGGAGTTAACACTGGCACCTCCCTCCATAGATTCTTCCCTTCGGGTCTTCTATGCCAAACAACATCTTCTCTTACTATCAGGGATTTCCTAGCTCGGTACATCTTGCGGAAATCATCATTTTGGAGCTCTACCTGTACCTCATCCTCCGGCAGCTCTCCCACCAACCATCTTCGCAGTTTTGTCATATAGTCCATGCCTTCTTGCTCCTTACGCAGCCCATCCATCGTCCACAGTTCCTTCCTTCCTGCCCCGTTCTCCTCTAGTACATGCATCGCTGTATACTCTTCTTCACTATCTTCCTCCTGTTCCGCCGGGATTCTAGATAGAGTATCCGCCACAATGTTGTTCTTCCCCGGCTTGTACTCTATAGTAAAGTTAAACTGCTCGAGATCCGCATTCCACCTACTTTCCACGGCACCTAGTTTAGCCTTCTCCCGGTGACTGAGTGGGTTGTTATCTGTATAGACTGTGAAATGTTTCCCTGCCAAATAATCCCTGAATTTATCCACTACTGCCCATTTGAGTGCTAACATCTCTAACTTACGAGAACTATAGTTGTTCATGTTACGTTCTGATTTCCTCAGGCCCCGACTCGCATAGCACACCGGATGCAGCCTGCCATCCTTCCGCTGGGACAGCACCGCACCTAGCCCACGAAAACTTGCATCTGTTTCTAATATAAACTCCTGAGTGAAATCTGGGCAAGCCAACACTGGTGTCTGCGTCACCTTGTCTTTCAGTTTCTCAAAAGCCTGTTGCTGTTCCTCTCTCCATTCACTATCTACCCGATCCTTAGATTTCCCATGCATCAACGCATGCAGTGGAGCAGCTATTTGGGCAAACCCTTTAACAAATTTCCTGTAAAATGATGTGAACCCTACAAAAGACCGCACATCTTTCACCGTCTGAGGGACTGGCCAATCTCTTATTACCCTAATCTTCTCAGGATCAGCTGTGATGCCTTCAGCTGACACCTGATATCCTAAATAACTTACTTTTGAAGCCATTATTTCACACTTTTTAGGTTTAAATCTTAAGTTATTCTCCCTCATCCTGCAAAATAATTCCCTCAATCTGACTATATGTTGATCTATTGTACTTGAAAACACCATCACATCATCAAGGTATACAAGCAACGAGGAGAAGATCTTATCCCCTAAAATCCGCTCCATGTATCTCTGAAAGGTTCCCGGACTATTTGACAATCCCATAGGCAGTCGCCTGTACTCAAAGTGTCCGAAGCTTGTGCTGAAGGCAGTCTTTGGACGGTCTGAAGGTTTTACTTCTATCTGGTGATATCCCGCCGCCAGATCAAACGTTGAGAAAAACTGGGCCCCCGTCAGAGATTCTAGAGTTTCATTTATCCTAGGCAGAGGAAACGCATCGCGTACCGTGACCTTATTTAAGTCACGATAGTCAATGCACAACCTCAGCGTCCCGTCCTTTTTCCTCACTACTACAATGGCGGCAGAGTACGGACTCTCACTATGCTGAATTACTCCCTGATCTAACAGCTGGCTAATGTGCTGCTTCACCTCTGGTACCTGGTTTGGAGGGATCCTCCGATATGGCACCCTAACTGGCCTGTCTGTGGTCACTGGGATCTCATGCTGAACCCCAATAGCCTTTCCTATGGGCTGGCCCTCTTCTTCAAAAATATCACTAAACTCTTCTATTAAACACCTAACTGCACTCTCTTGTCCCTCATTCATTTCCTCCGTGTGCACTTTGACCTCCGTACGGGCATCCGGTTGCACTGTCCTCACATTCACCTCTTCACTGATGTCTTCCTCGACTTCCGTCCCCGAAGCCACTTTCCCAATCCGCCAATTGCCCCTCAAGCTCCTACGACTATCAGACAGATTTGCCACCAACACCTGGGTCATGCCTCTCACCACTCTTACAGCTGTCGGCAACACTATCACACCCTCAGGCATCCAACCTTCATCCTCTATTGTTAGAGGTTCAATCACTACTTCTTTGTTAGCTACCTGGCTTAATGAGGGAACACATACTGACAGCAACCGAGTACTCCGGGGAGGAATGGTTGGTCTTTCCTTCCTCTCTGTCATACAATACCCCAGGCTGATGGCCTCTATTGCACATAACTGCCTAACCTCATGCAAGCAATTTTCCCACTGAGCGGTGCTCCTGGCTTCCCTGCACAAGTGATACATGTGCGGCCAGATCTCCGCAACCTCCCCCAGCACATTCATCCCCAACAACCCGACATGAGCTTGCCCCTTACCCTGGGTCTCAATCCCTGGACAAACCAACATCCCCACATCAGTGACTTCCACCCCACATACGACCATAGTGACCCGAATGCACCCCACACACGGCACTGGAAACCCTGACGCCCCTTTTACCCTTATTCGAGTGGGCTGCAACACCACGCCTGCAGGCTCCAGCTCCCGACGGTAGAAAAGTTCATCAATTAGCGACACTTCTGCCCCAGTATCTGCTAAACCCCACATTTCACGACCCGCTACCAGCACCGAGACCTTAGGACACTCTGCTTTCAGCCTTAAGGTACCTTCTGTTGTGATTAAATTTGTCATGCGAACCACGCTTGACCATGGGTCCGCTCTCTCTTGGCTCATAACATCGCCGGTGGAATCTATTGGTGAGGCCAGGAACGGTTGGCGGGGACTGCCTGGCCTTGGCCATTTCCCGACCGCCAGTTCCGATTGTTATTTCCAACTCGATACTGGCCATTGGCCACGTATCCCCTTGGGACACTCTCTCCTGGTCTGGACCCGTTTGTGCAATTGAAACTGAAATGGCCCTCTTGTCCACACGCATAGCACCTCGGGGGAATCGAGCCTCCAGTCTGCGGCTCGTTCTCTCTTCCTTTAGTCAGCGGTACCTCCCTCAAAGCTTCTCGTTTTTGTTCCGCCTCTCTCAGCCCCGTGATCCACTCGTCTAGACTGTGGTGAGGATACTTCTTGATCTCATCCACTAACCACATACGGCTTTGTTCCTCCTTGAGCCCCCGAGTGATTGCATCTCCCAACAGGGCCTTATCATATTTATGATCATGGTGGTTCAACTCATCGTTTAAATCTAGCATAGCGTCATAATATTCAAGAAGCGTTTCGTTGCTCCCTTGTTTCCGCGTCATCACCTTCTGAATGGCGTCGTACGTGGCCGTCTGCCCGCTGTATTGCTACTTCAAATAACAAGTTAATTCATCTACGGTTTCCCAGTCTTTGCGTGCATTGTATACGCGATCTGCCGCAGGCCCCGCAAGATGCCTTATTATGAATTGGATTCGACTGACTTCGTCTCCGTCTAGCAGCTTGAGGGTTCGGTCAACCTCTCTTAACCACTTTCCTACCTCTATTCCTGGCCTACCGTCGAACTTAGACATGGTCAACCCGGCCCCGAGACTAGCTCCCTCTCTACTATTGTGTCTCCTCATCTCCCACATTGTCTCATCATGCTGTATTTTATACTGTGTCTTTACCCTATCTAGTGCATCCCCCACCAGAGCTAGGTGTTGTTGGTGTTCCGTCTCTAACTGTTGCAATTGTGTGTGGTACTCCCCCCTTAACTGTTGTACATATACTCCATACTCCCCCCTGATTTGGTTCACCCATGCCTGACATTCCCCATTGATTTCCCTTCTAACTGTTCCAATCGTTCCTGGTACTCACCCCGGATTTTCCCCTCTAGCTTCCCAATACGTTCCACGAACTCTTCTCTCAACTGCACCGTCAACCACAACAAACCCATTCCCACGGCGAGCATGAGTAGAGTTGGGGTCACACTCTCTACCGTTTCCATCCACTCCATGATTACGCTCATTATCCCAACCACAGAACTATCAGTCACGAAATAAATAGAACTACGCTCTGCTACCATTTGTAACCGGTCGGAATTTACTGGACTTTAATTTCTCACTTGACTTGGGGTTTATTTAAAATTAATAGATGGTAATGGCAGTGGAAGCGCCCCTTTGAGAAAAATCCCGAACCAGCACAAGAACACTTAAATCTACTAACAGATAAATTGTCCGTGACCCGTGGAAGGATAGCGTCTGTGACTGGGATGAATGAGACACACTGTTAAATTTAGACACTTATATTCCCTCCAACACTACAAACACAATCAAATAATGGTACACCAATATGCGCACCTCTTAACTTGAACTTAAACACTACTCTGGGGAATAAAAGTTATACAGGATCTAGAAATTATTAGAAACTCAGGCAACAATAAATTTGGAGTATTAAGAAATGTTGCTTGCACAATGAACCGGCCTTAAGGGCACTCAACAAAATTATATCAGTCACTGAGGAAATGGTAATAAAAATGAGAAATTAAATACTCTACAATGAATAGGCCTTAAGGGCACTCAACAAAATTATATCAGTCACTGAGGAAATGGTAATAAAATAAGAAATTAAATACTCTACAATGAATAGGCCTTAAGGGCACTCAACAAAATTATATCAGTCACTGAGGAAATGGTAATAAAATAAGAAATTAAATACTCTACAATGAATAGGCCTTAAGGGCACTCAACAAAATTATATCAGTCACTGAGGAAATGGTAATAAAAATAAGAAATTAAATACTCTACAATGAATAGGCCTTAAGGGCACTCAACAAAATTATATCAGTCACTGAGGAAATGGTAATAAAAATAAGAAATTAAATACTCTACAATGAATAGGCCTTAAGGGCACTCAACAAAATTATAGCACCCCAACAGATGCACACTTCCTAACCTAACCTAACCACTACTCTGGGGAACAAGGTTATACCTGAGATCAGAATTATGAAGAACAATCAGAGGCATTAAAAGAATCAAATCACAGTATCACTCTGGTTCCACTTGATGGCACAAACATTCAAAACAATATTATCAAAATTATCTAGAAACTATTAAACTACACCCGTAATAAGGGAGGGAAAATGTTCCTCCAGGTATCTCCTAGAGACCTAGACTCACGGTCTCAGTGTGTGACCATTAGTCTACTCAGATAGCCTCAGTGTACTCCCAGTGCGTCCATAAAGCGGACGGGAGTGAGCCAATCAGACCTTGTACAGTTGAGAGAAGCTTTAGCGTCCCGTTAGCAAGAGGGTTTCACTAGCAGCTCGGGACATGTGGTGATGTGCCCGGAGTGGTAAGAACTGATCACCCACTGCTGGTCCCGTGTCGTTTAGTTGCCGGGAGCACTCGTTCACTCAAGAGATCCTTTGCTACCCCGCTAAACAGTGACAGGCCTACTTTGATCGGTCCAATGGCGACAATCGCCACCCTCAATCATCAACGGCAGTCTCAAACGGCAGTCAATCTCTCGCAGTCAACTCCGGTCAACTCCAGTCAAGTGGGTTCTGACGGAAACCCTGAAATGAACTCACTGTTAGCTCTAGTTTACTTTATCACTGCCCTATCTAACCCTGTCTGAGATCGAATGAGACTTACTTGTTATACTGCAATATTGCAGCACAGGTGACTAGGCCACGTGACTATTTCTGGGACAGACGCGCAGGGACGTCTTGTTTGTGTGAGTGCTCTCCGGGACTGAGAGAGAGGCCGGGTCGCGTCCTCTCAAGGCGTCAGCTTAGGTCTACGTGTCTTATTTTCCGCCTAACTAATAACTCCTTGGGACACCCGTAACATTATTCAGACTGCTAAACGATCTATAATAATTTAAAATTCAATAATAGTCCCTTACTTCATGAATCGCATCATTATTAAATCGGTAAACTACATTTAATATCATATAGGCTTAGTTCCACCATCTCTCTCTATGAGCAGGGAGCGCTCTCTCCCCTCCCATGACCTTGAACGCTCAGTGTTGCCAATGGCGGGGCATTCGAAATCACTCTGAAATTTCTGAATATTACATATATATATATATACATACATATATATATATATATATATATATATATATATATATATATATATATATATGTATGTATATATATATATATATATATATATATATATATATATATATATATATATATATATATATATATTGTTATACCGTTTTAATAACCAGGAAGCGGTTAATACTGCCTGTTACCAGTAATATGGTGGTAATTTGAGGTGGGGTGTGGGAAGGTGGGTATATTTATATCACCCACAGGTATGGGCTTAGGCATTGACGAACGCACTCTATAAACGCAGAGGCACGTCGACGTATGGATAGCGAAAGGTAAGATATGACTCCTACAACTACCGTAAAATATCGTATATGTTTGCTGATATTTTGAGTGATGTTCCGTGCAAAATGTTAATTAACCTGTTTACTGAATGTAATATAACGTTATAGAATTGACACACACACACACACAAGGAGTGGCAGACCCCGGGTAACCACACAAGACGATTATGCCCGTTTGTTGGCTGCAGTAGACAACACACCTTAGAAGACAGTAATCGACCTCACCAGAGAACTCATTCTCCCCTGTCATCCTCAAACGACTTCAAACCGTCTCCACAAGAGCGGTATAAACTGCTACGTTCCAGCAATAAAACAGAAAATAACACAAGCTCATAGGGAGGCTCGGCTTGGATTTGCTTTGGAATACCTTGGCGTAGACCCAATATTCTGGCACAATGTTATATTTACAAATGAGAAGAGCTTCTCATCAGTTAAAGCCGGAGCACGATACTGCTGGCGACCAGTTAATACACGACACAAAGATAAGAACATTGACGAGAGAGCTACAAGTGGTCCTGTCACTGTGAATATGTGGGGATGAATGTGGGCATACGGACCAGGGGAGCTGGTGGTGTTGGAGTGGAGATTCACGAGTGACGACTACATTCACATATTGGAAGAGGTCTTCTTACCCACTGTCCGAGCGATGGCAATTCCTGATCCAGAACCAATTATACTTGTGCACGACAACAGCCCAGTCCATAAAAACAACACTGTCAAATTGTGGCTCGATCAAAATCCTATAATTCAACCTATAAACTGGCCACTCAAAGGTTGTGACACAAATCCCATGGAAAACCTATGGGCTATCATAACTCGCAACTGGGATGTTGGCGAAGAACGGAGCCGGGAAATTGTAGCGCGACATACTAATGAAGTGTGGGAACGACTGAGACGCCGCCCTAATCTATGCTTCAATCTTGCGGAGTCCATGCCAGAGAGGATTAATGAGGTTATTAACGCACATGGCGGCTGGACATCTAATTATATTCTTGTGTTGGTCCTTTACCTCTATGTCAAATGTAAATGCATGAACTACCTAACTACATGTTTTCATATCCTGCATATAACTTTCGAGTGGTGGAAATTATTTGGAATAACATTTCGGGTAATTGGGTTATGGCAACATTTATCAACACCTGTCTCTTAATGTCTACATGTGGAAGACTTTCTGTGATGCAACATTATGCATCATCATGTGTTCCATGAAATCCAAATTAACGGAAATATAAATTTATATAGGTTGTCATGTCGTATTCATCTTTGATAATGGAATACTTTGGGGGAAGGAATAACGATGAAACACAATTCATAACGTGGGGGAGCTGGTGGTAGAGCGGTACCGTTCTTGCCTCGCAAGCAAGATGTCACGGGTTCGATTCCCGGGCCGGCGGAAGTTGTTTGGACACTCTTCCTAGTCCCCTTCGTCTCTGTTCACCTAGCAGCAAAGTAGGTACCTGCTGTAAGTCGAAAGTTGCGAATTCGTATTCAGGGACAAGTTGTTGGAACTTCCAATAACTTGCTTAGACATAAACCATTGACTCTTCAGGCTTCTACGCCCTTGACTCTTCAGGCTTCTACACCCTTAACTCATGAGACAAAAAGCAAGCATGAACTTAGCATGCTTCCCTGTTGGGCGCTGTAAACGCTTCTGCGCTTCACCTTACACAAGGATGTAGGGGGGTGCCCAATAGAAAAAAAAAAATTCATAACGTGTGTGTGTGGAATCTTATGAAACGTCGTGGTTATGATAATATAAAGCGGCGTTTGTCAGTAGTTTTAACATGTATTATCTCACCTCAGTTTCCTGTCGCCCAATACAGAGAACCGAATGATTATGATGATATGACTATTTGCTGGTGGGTGTATAGCTTGGGTTCATCACCTTGCGTAACACCTGTTATAGGCTTATTTTATGTTGACGATACATTTCAATATATATTACAGATGTTACATCATGTGTAATATCACAATTGGCACCTTTACGTATGGTCCTCGTCAACCCATACCCCAACTCACAGTTACCATCCTTCCCAAACTATCCCTGCTGCTTCGACCTACCTGCTCGAATATTTACGGGGTTCGGAACGCAGACACGACTATTTTGGCTGAATATATATATATATATATATATATATATATATATATATATATATATATATATATATATATATATATAAAACATGTCGGAAATTCTCACTACTAGTTATTGTTTGTTTGTTTTTTGCGTTATAGTGGATGGTAATGCAGTGGAAGCGCCCCTCAAAGAAATCCCGTACCAGCACAAACGCAATGAATAAAAGTATTTTTTCCGTGACCGTGGAATACATAGTACCTGTGATTGGGGTTAATGAGATGCACTGCTACTAATGCACCAGAACGAGGAACTCATCTGAAAAAATTCCTTCGTACATCCTGCTTCACTTAGTGGCACATAAAACAATAAAAAAATATTACTTGCACCGATGAAGATGCCTTAAGTGCATCCGACAAAATTATAGCAATCACTGAGGAATAGAAATCCCAATTTAGTCATACTAGACAAGAACATGGATCACTCATAGCTTGTCTGGGATGACCCACCAAATACTATAATCCTAACTCTCCTAACTACACAGAACCCATAGGTTGTAACTACTCACCTGACATGTGGCAGGCATTTACAGAAACGGAGAAAATCACTCATGACCCCTCAGGCAGGCTGGTGCTCAGCTGTTTTCACATTACTCTTTCTAGGTTTCAGGAGTCATGAGTGTATTTCTCCACCAACACCCGTAACTTGCTTCACACATAAGTTCAGAATGCACCCATATTTTAAGGTGCTACAGCCTTTCACCAATTTTTGAAGAGGAACCCCTACTTCCCACGTGTGCAATCAACCATGAGGAACGTTGATTGCACACCTGGACTTGGTTATTTTAATCACATACACCCAATACTGGGGAGATGAATGTCTCTATGTAACCACTAGAACTGCCGGTCCAAGTGTGTGACCTTTCATTCCTCAGCCTGCACTGACTTTATTCCCAGTACTTCATGGAAAGGAAGAGAGCGACCGTTAGCCAGCCTAGTTAGGCCAGCTCAGAGTACAACCAGGTAAACCCTGCCCAGCTGAGGGAGGGGTTCTACTTTCCCGTTAGTAGGATTTGTCACTGACTGACTGAAGAGATGTGGTGTTGTATGTACCAAGGTGGGGAGATTCGATGAACCAGATCGACCACCTACCAAAGTGCGGCTGCTGGTCCCAGTAGTTAGTTACCAGAGACACCTGTTCGCCTCGTGCGTTACCAGCTATATCTTCCAAACCACCATCACCATTAACCACCAACCACCGACCTCCGACCAAGTGGGTTCTCGTGACCCTGCAGAAGGAGCACTTTGTTAACTACTGTTAAATTCTTCTCCGCCCTATCTAAACACTGTCTGAGATCGAATAAAGACTTACTTGCAACATGGATGAACACCTGGGAAGGGACGAGGCCAAGTGGTCGTTTTCCTCGGCGAAACACGTAGTTAGACGTCCGTCTGGTCAATGACCATGAGCAAACTGAGACCAGATCACCCCCAGCATCCCTCAGGGCGCTCTCCTGCCTCCCCCCATAACGTCATCTTTCGGGTATTTTTAATAGTTTCTTTGTGAGACATGTAACATATTTACACTAGGAAACTATCCACAATAACTTTAAATTTTACAATTGTCCCTTAATTTCATGAATCGTGTCTATATTAATTCAATAAAGTACATTAAAATTTCTATAGACCTAGTTCAAAATGCTTCCACCCCTGAAGATTCCAAGTGCTCCCTGAAGAAGGCAGTGGTGGGTAGGGAAACACAGGGTAACACTGAAGTTCATTTATTAACGGGTAGGAGAAATACAAGTAGTGACTAGCGTGTGCCATGCACGACCCACGGAGTCAGACTGAGGGTGCCTTGCCATATGGCAGCCCCGGGGCAGTGTTGCCACATAACGCGTGCATTGTTGCCAAGTAATTACATATATAAATGCTACTCGGCACAGTAGCTTATATACAAGGTTGCTACTCGGCACAGTAGCTTAGATACATAACCTACAACCCCCTGACTGAGGGCGTTGCTTAAAGGCTTTTGTTTTAACTCGTCACAAGGCATGAGTGTTTCAGCCTGACCTACTTATGTTTCCCTTTTCGGCAGATCCGTCATTTTTGTTCTAACGTCTCTAAATATCACGTGAAAATTTCTGAATATTTTATATATATATATATATATACATATACATATGTATATATATATATATATATACATATGTATATATATATATATATGTTATATATATAAATATATACATATGTATATATATATATATATATTTTATGAAAATCCACAATGAAAACGTGGATAAGATAAATCTTGATAAAATCACACGGGAAAATGGAAACAACGGAGTACCTTAGCTTTCGTCTTTATTCAAGACATCTTCAGAGGCAACTGGATTACATGGACAGAGAGAGGCTTAAATATACAGGGTGACCTAAAAAACATGAGGTCAGGTCAAAATGATGACATCCACTAATCCCCACACCAACACACACGTAGAGGAGCTTAAGAGAAGGGTGGTGACGTGACTAGTCAAGTCAGGTCAGAAAAAAGGGGGCCCACAAAATAACTATCATACATCTAGATCAAAGGTTTTTAAAGCATTTTTAACCTTGGGCCACTGACAAATAAATTTATGTAACATATTATCGGTTTTGAACTGACCATCACTAAGGTTTATTGATTTTAATTCCTTAATCAAACTAGCTTCAACAAGAAGTCTTTCTGTGACACAAGATGATTTGAAAACTTCTAAGCTTTTTTCCCAAGCAATGGGGTGATTATTATTCCTAACATGAACGAACAAGGCACTGCTTTCAGATGCAGTTCTAATATTATACTTATGTTGTTTGATTCTAAGCTGCAGTGTTTTTCCTGTCTGACCTACATAATTACAATTACATTTGCTACATGGAATACAATAAACACTACCATTGACATTCAAACTTGGGCTATTCCTTATTAACATATTAGTAATGGTTGAGTCATACTTGAAAACAACATTAATATTTAGAAGCTTGAGGGACCGAACTAACGGGACAAATTCATTACGATAGGGCAGAGTCAAAATATTCTTAAGTGTAGGAACTTGTCTGGTTTGAGAGGAATGAAAGGATTTTTTAGCCCTATTAAAACAACGATCAACAAACACAGAAGGGTACCCAAGTTTATGTGCAATAGAACGAATGTGTTTCAATTCATCGTCAATAAATTCAGAGTCACAAATACGCAGACATCTTAGGAACATAACAGAAAAAACTGACAATTTGGTAGACTCAAGGTGATTCGATAAAAAGTGAATGAAACTGTCTACCTGTGTGGGCTTTCTATATACCTTGAATTTATAGTTTTGGCCATTTCTCATGATAAGCATATCAAGAAATGGAAGGGATTCATTTATTTCTCTTTCAATTTTGAACGTGATACTAGGGACAATATTATTAAGTTTGTCTAAAAATTCAAATGGGTCACTGTTTTTAGGCCAAAGACAAAGAACATCATCAACATATCTATACCATGGAGGAATAAAGTCCACTATATTGGGTAGTAATCTAGACTCAAAGAACTCCATATAAATACAGGCTAGAGGAGCAGAAAGACAATTACCCATGCTCATACCAAATATTTGCTTGTAGAACTTCCCATTTGCACTAAACACATTGTCAGTTACGCATAACTCTATCAATTTCAGGAAAGTATCATGTTCAATAGTTAAATCTAGCAGTTGTAATTTATCTTTAAGAAATGAAAGTAAGTCTTTGACAGGTACTCTAGTGAACAGTGAATTTACATCAAAACTTATTAATTCGCAAGGTTCGTTGTGTTTCTTGAGTTTATCAATTAAATCACTGCTATTGCGTATATGTGAATTAGAAATTTGGCCTGTAAGAGGGGATATCATCTTTACCAGCCACTTGGATAATTTGTAAGTAACAGACCCCACAGAACTCACGATAGGACGTAATGGATTATTAAGCTTGTGGGTTTTGATCAAGCCATACATATAAGGTAAAGTGGGATTGATTTGAGAGAGCTGTTTAGTGAGATCGGGGTTCTTTTTCAATAACATCTTCATTTTGGAATTAGACAACTTATTAATATTTTCCAGGGGATCTTTCGTAAGCTCACAATACGTGCTTTCATCACTAAGTAATGAATTCATCTTATCATTGTAGTCACTTTTATCCAAGATAACAATAGCATTAGACTTATCAGCCTTAGTAATATGGATATTCTTATTTCTTTTCAAGTTTATCAAGGCTGTTTCAAATCTTTTTGGAATGTTTGAAGCAAATTTCTTATTTAAAACACTATGTATACAACCTTTAGCTATGGAAATATCTTCATTTGTAACATCAGACGACTTCTTCTTTTCCAGGTTGATTAAACCTTTAGCATTAGTAAGCGGATTAACACACCGTTGAGTGATAGAAAACTTCCTACCAAAACCAAGAACAAGTTTCTCATTAGTCTGTAGATCATAAGATGATAAGTTTATGAACAAATTTGGATCACTCAATGTGGTCCAGTAACTCTCGTCAAACAGAGCATTTAATTTGGCATTTAACCTTCTTTTATGGGCTTTGTCAGTTTCAATAAGAAGTTGATATACATAATTACGAATGGTGTGCCACTTATCAACACAAACACTGTTTTGCATAAGAATTTTACACTGAGCACTGTGCTTGAAGGCTAATTTCACACTATCACTTGAACTCTTGATCAGGGAATCTAGCAACACCTTATCCAACTCAGAGAATGCTTGATTGTCCAGATTTCTTAGTCTACTTGGAAGACAGGACTTGGGAACAATTTTATCATCTCTGCAATCTTTCAAAAACTTCAACTTGTTTTTGAGACTATGAGCCTTCAGCAAACTCTTCTTGTAGTTGCGGTAGATGGGGCGAAGATGAGGATGTTGTTGACAGATTAAGAACACAGCGTAAGAGAGACGTGTAAGTTCCATATTTTATGAAAATCCACAATGAAATTTTTAGACAAACTTAATAATATTGTCCCTAGTATCACGTTCAAAATTGAAAGAGAAATAAATGAATCCCTTCCATGAGAAATGGCCAAAACTATAAATTCAAGGTATATAGAAAGCCCACACAGGTAGACAGTTTCATTCACTTTTTATCGAACACCTTGAGTCTACCAAATTGTCAGTTTTTTCTGTTATGTTCCTAAGATGTCTGCGTATTTGTGACTCTGAATTTATTGACGATGAATTGAAACACATTCGTTCTATTGCACATAAACTTGGGTACCTTTCTGTGTTTGTTGATCGTTGTTTTAATAGGGCTAAAAAATCCTTTCATTCCTCTCAAACCAGACAAGTTCCTACACTTAAGAATATTTTGACTCTGCCCTATCGTAATGAATTTGTCCCGTTAGTTCGGTCCCTCAAGCTTCTAAATATTAATGTTGTTTTCAAGTATGACTCAACCATTACTAATATGTTAATAAGGAATAGCCCAAGTTTGAATGTCAATGGTAGTGCTTATTGTATTCCATGTAGCAAATGTAATTGTAATTATGTAGGTCAGACAGGAAAAACACTGCAGCTTAGAATCAAACAACATAAGTATAATATTAGAACTGCATCTGAAAGCAGTGCCTTGTTCGTTCATGTTAGGAATAATAATCACCCCATTGCTTGGGAAAAAAGCTTAGAAGTTTTCAAATCATCTTGTGTCACAGAAAGACTTCTTGTTGAAGCTAGTTTGATTAAGGAATTAAAAACAATAAACCTTAGTGATGGTCAGTTCAAAACCGATAATATGTTACATAAATTTATTTGTCAGTGGCCCAAGGTTAAAAATGCTTTAAAAACCTTTGATCTAGATGTATGATAGTTATTTTGTGGGCCCCCTTTTTTCTGACCTGACTTGACTAGTCACGTCACCACCCTTCTCTTAAGCTCCTCTACGTGTGTGTTGGTGTGGGGATTAGTGGATGTCATCATTTTGACCTGACCTCATGTTTTTTAGGTCACCCTGTATATTTAAGCCTCTCTCTGTCCATGTAATCCAGTTGCCTCTGAAGATGTCGTGAATAAAGACGAAAGCTAAGGTACTCCGTTGTTTCCATTTTCCCGTGTGATTTTATCAAGATATATATATATATATATATATATATATATATATATATATATATATATATATATATATATATATATATATATTTTATGAAAATCCACAATGAAAACGTGGATAAGATAAATCTTGATAAAATCACACGGGAAAATGGAAACAACGGAGTACCTTAGCTTTCGTCTTTATTCAAGACATCTTCAGATGTCTTGAATAAAGACGAAAGATAAGGTACTCCGTTGTTTCCATTTTACCGTGTGATTTTATCAAGGTATTTATATATATATATATATATATATATATATATATATATATATATATATATATATATATAAATATATATATATATATATATATATATATATATATATATATATACATATATATATATATACATATATATATATACATATATATATATATATATATATATATATATATATATATATATATATATATATATATATATATATATATATATGTAGTGATGGGTTGTCAGACCACAGCTTACATCCCAAGGAAAGCCAGACTTGACCCGACATTAGGGGGGTCAAGTGTAAGGGTATCCCCAGCAGGTGCTCAAGGGTGTTACAAATCAACTAGCTCCCCTTCCCATGTCACACGGCCAACAAACATGTAAGAAGGCACCAGCCGACTCTCTCCCAATATACACAATATCCTACACGGCAGAGGAAGGCCAGTCTTTACCTCACATTAGGGGGGTCAAGTGTAGGGTAACTCTCAGAGTTGACCAAGGGTTATAAATCAGCCAGGCTCCCCTCCCATGTGACACGGCACCACAACAAACATGTAAGAAGGCACCAGCCCACTCTCTCCCAATATACAATAACCTACATCGCTGAAGAAGTCCAGGCTTGACCCGATATTAGGGAGGTCAAGTGTAGGGTAACTCTCACGGCTGACCAAGGGTTATAAATCAGCCAGGCTCACCTCTCATGTCACGGCCCCATCTGATGACTTTCCCAGAAGATACAACTTATAGTTTCTGAAAAAGTCCAGACCTGACCCCACATTAGCGAGGGCAAATGTAAGGAGACCCTTCGCCGCCGCCCCCCCCCCCCCCGATCAGCCCAACCTGACGGCTCGCCTCCCAATATATAGGACGATCCCAGTCCTCCCTCCCAGAGAGAGATACCCAGACAGAGAGCCAGAGAGGGACAGAGAGAGAGTGTGTCTTGTAACCAAGAAGGACCAGCTACCACGTCCCGAGTCCTGCTCGAGAGAAGTCAGGGGCGGGAGGCAAGCCGCCTCCAGTCGCCTCCGGTCAGGACCGAGACTTCCCTCCGGTGTCCCAGCTAAGCAGTAGCCCTCCCAACACCAGTGTTCCAGCTAAGCAGTCTCCCTGCTAGGCCTTCCCCAGGTCGCGTGAGTTTTTGTCAGAGCTTCCATGGGATGAGTTACTTACGTGGGAAGTGTATTCATTTCATGTTCGTGTCCGAGAATCAGTGTCTAGTAACGTAATATGATGTCCTAGTAACGTAAATATAATGTCCTAGTAACTTCAATAGAAGGTGTTATTAATGTGTCCATGTCATGTTCGTAATTAATAAAGAGTTGTAACGAAGCAGTGTTTGAGAAGTCGCCCTTAAGACGTAATAGATGTGTATTGACGTATAAGATACGATAAGTGTAAATAACTATCACGGCCACGCTACCAAAGTCTTCCTCTTTTATACTCTTATACTATCAATATTCTACCTATATGTAATCTCTCTTCTTGTGAGATTTGTCTCATTACAATGGTGGCAGCGAACTATATACGTTAATCCACGCCCTCCTCGCTTAGTTATTATAATGGTAGGAGTGAACTTAACGTAAACTCACGCCTTCCCTCGGTTAGCCATAACACCTGGCTCGTCTCATCCTTCATTTGATTCAGTCTAAGTATTGTCTACAATTGTGTAATAAGTAATTCCTGTGTCATAGCGTCGTAGCGTGAAAAGCGTCCTAGTGTGTCACCGTTACAGCTCAAGTAAATGTCTCTCGTCGTGGTATGAGCGAATTTTTTCTGGAAATATGTTCAGTGCTTAACGTGATTTCTCAGTGTCCCCCGCGATCTGTGACATTCTCAGTAGCCCAAGTGCAGTTTGAGTGTTGGTCAGTGTTGAACGTAGAAATTGTTTCAGTTATGAAAGCTGTGTCTGTACTAACTGTTATAACTTAATATGTCTTATAACATACATCCTCCTCCCTGTCCTAATCCTCACCTCACCCTCCTTACCCTTCCTCCCGTCCCTGCCCCGCCCTGCCCCGCCCCGCCGTTCCGTGCCCCGCCCCGCCGTCCCGTGCCCCGCCCCGCCCCGCCGTTCCGTGCCCCGCCCCGCCCCGCCGTTCCGTGCCCCGCAAAGCCCCGGCCTGGCCCGATCAACCACGCCCCGGCTCCCCCCACCTCACCCGCCACGCCTCGCCCCACCCCGCCCCGCGCCGGCCTGGCCAGCCGCGCCCCGCCTCGCCTCCACCCGCCTCGCACCGTCCAGTGTGACCACCAATCCCCATATGTTTTGTCCTGTGAGTTATGCTTCGAAATCGGTGGTTAGTGTTACTTAATATTGCGATAATTACAGAGCTTTACTCAGTGTGTTTTTATGCTAGTATGATTTGTAGTGTACTCTGACACCTAGTGATAAATAATATTCAATGTAGTGAGCAGAGCTTCACTCCCCGACCCAGCCTAATGAGAATATTGTCGTGACGGAAACTATAGTTGCCAAACATTGACGTAACGTATAAAGTAAATATTTGTTTTTCTTTACGGATACACTTCCAACTAATCCATCATCCCTTTCGGATTGTTTCTGTCAAATGTCACACACAGTACCGCCCCATGGCTAGCCGGAATCCGACCACAGCACATATAAGAAGAGAAGAAGCAGCGTGAGGAATGCAGCGTGATGAATGCAGCACCACACCCGCCACACACCACCCCACTTCTTTCAAGTCCTCCCTGGTCTAGGATTAAGAAGATTTTATATTTTTCTACTCTAGGAAGTTAAGGAGTGTGGAATGTAGCGCCACACAACGAACCCTGGTGAGCCCAGCCAGGGAGGGATTCACCACTGTGGAAGGTGTAAGACAGGACGGTCTTTGGTCTCGCCGACACTCACGTACGGAGGGCGAGGCCTGGTCGGCGGAACCTGCCTTACAGTCATCTAAGGAGACGACAGCCCAAGCAGTGGACCGGCTTTCATCCCGGCCGGAGGGGGCCGACGGCAGATGAACAGAAAATCGTCTGGAATATGTTGAAAATGATGATATTGCAGAGAAGAAATACAGATGGAGCAGAAAAATTCATCTGGAATATGACGGAAAACGAAGATGTATAAAGAAACGCAGACGAACAGAAAAATCTTCTGGAATATGAAAATGGAGATGTATAAAGAAACGCAGATGAACAGAAAAATCGTCTGGAATATGAAAATGAAGATGTATAAAGAAACGCAGATGAACAGAAAAAATCATCTGAAATATTATAGAAACCAGGAGGAAGTGAGAAGAGGTCAGATGTGGTGACACGACCTACAAAGTGCGGTATTGAAGAAAGAAAAACGTGCTTTGTGAAGACAGAAGACGTCCTGTGCTGACATCAGAAGAAAGTCGACGATGAAAAGGTGGATAATCAGAAGGACCAATCGACTACCGCTGTTGTGCTGCGGGCATTCCTTATTTTCAGATACCAGCTGGATGGAGGACTTGAGCCATGCTGAACCCAACAAATGTACTGATGTTGTTGATGTTGCTGATGTGTAATAAAAAGATATAACACCCTAACATGTGAAGTAGGAGCATTTTGTATTTTGTATTTAATTCTCTGATTTTTGTTAACATGTACTACAAAGAATGTTTTTTTTAAAGATTAGTCACTTTTTCTATGAGTTCATTTGATCAATGTTTTGTATTACCAAATGCAATGTTGTAGACATACTACTGAGTGGGACGAATTATTATTTTGACACGGCCTGGTTAGGCAATGTAACACCTGTTTGTGTTTGTAGAATGTGATTTGCAAGTATATTTTTTTAAAATTAAACTGTTATTATTTTATTGTCTAATCATCACTACATATAACACCACCCATCATCACTATATATAACATCATCCATCATCACTACATATAACACCATCCATCATCACTACATATAACACCACCCATCATCACTACATATAACATTATCAATCATCACAACATATAACGCCACCCATCATCAATACATATCACAACATCCATCATCACTACATATAACATCATCCATCATCACTACATATAACAACATGCATCACTACCATCACTAATACCACCATCATTGTAGGTTATGTATCGAAGCTACTGTGCCGAGTAGCAACCCTGTATATAAGCTACTGTGCGGAGTAGCATTTATATATATAATCACGTGGCAACACTGCACGTTATGTGGCAACATTGCCCCGAGGCTGCCATATGGCAAGGCAGTCTCAGTCTGACTGTGTGAGCCGTGCATGGCACACGCTAGTCACCACTTGTAATTCTCTTATCCATAAATAAATGGACTTCAGTGTTACCCGGTGTTTCCTTACCCATCACTGCATGCTTCAGGGAACACTTGTAACCTTCACGGTGCAGTGACTAGGATCTGTGGACTTACAAGTGTGTGAACAATGGACAGTCTGCCGACGATGTGCGCGTCGACTCTTAGTGTGTTGTGTTGTGTTTCGCAGGGATGTGCAGTGTTGGGCCGTCACAGTGCTTTTTAGTGACGGTGGCAGTGTTAGTGTCAGTGTATTAGTGTGTCTAGAGCTGAGCATTGGCCTGTTTTTTAGTGGTACCCACGGAGCACGCAGGCGTACACCCTTCTCGTGTGACATCCGGGGAGACACTGACGGTCTTGCCTCCGCAAGCCACCACGCTCCGCTCTCTGAGATGCACACACACACACACACACACGCACACACTCACTCACGGACAGAACAGTGGACTCTATGCGTTATTTCTGCGCTGTTTATGTCATATATATGTGGTTCGAGCTGTTGAGGCGCCACTTTATATACTAAACAGTGCAGTCCACGCACACACAAAGATGGGAGGTAAGAAGGGACAACGTCAAGATGGGAGACACGACTCCCCACCACATTCCCCTCCACCGGGCGCAGACTCTCATCCTCCACCTCCAGTGACGGACATTGCCACATTTCTGAGGTGGATGGACGATAGGGACGAGAGACGCAGAGAGATGGAACTTCAGACGGAGGAGACACGAAGAGAGGAGGAAAAGTTGCGTTTTGAGGCACTATTGGCGACCCTGGCGCTAACCCACCCTCCCTCACTCGCAGGTAGCACGCATCAAGGCGCCAGTACCCTCCCTCCTCCACCACACCAGCGTCCTCCAGGCACTTTTGCTACTCCAACAGCTCCCAAGGCATCTGTTCAACCCCCACCCGCCCTCTCACCAGACGTCACGTTTCAGCTTTTTCGTGAGTGGAGGCGGCATTGGACAGATTACTCCACGATGGTTGGACCTTGACAGCATGCCTCCAAACAAACAGCTCATCCAACTGCGGATGTGTTTGTCGCTGGAGACCCAGAGAGTTTTGGAGCACACGTTGCAAGTGCCTCCCGATTCTACATCTTCAGTGACGGATGTGCTCGACCTTTTACAGGAGCACGTTAAAGGTCGGAATAACGAGGCTTTGCGTCGTCGCGCCTTCACCAGCTGCAAGCAGGTGGAGAACGAATCCTTTGACGACTTTTTTGTACGCTTGAAGAGTTTGCCAGAGGAGATCGACGTCTGCAAGGCGCACAGCCGGGAATGTGAGGAAGCCTGGATCAAGCACGGGATCTTGACAGGTGTCAGGCACGAAGAGTTGATGCAGCGACTCATCCCCCTGGACGCTTCCTCCACACTCCAGGTGGTAGTGACTGAATGTCGGTCGTACGAGGCCACCAAGTCCGCCACCTCTGCCTTACGGGCCCCTCCTGCTGTGAGAGTAATCTCTCAGTACAAGAAGGGTAAGAAGGTGGCCAACAACGCGAAGGCTGCCACACGTTCTTCCACGCTTCCACCTAGTGCTTCCTGTGGCAGCTGTGGAAAGCAGCACAGCCCCAAGACATACCCGGCCGCCGACGCACTGTGTCGTGGATGTGACCCTAAGGGCCACTGGTCTAACACAGACAGGTGCCCTGCACGAGGCCACAAGTGTCAGGCCTGCGGTCGCTATGGACACTACGACAAGTGCTGCCGCCATCCCACGCCCAACAGCCCAAGACGAAGAGGAAAGCAGCACACTTCCCTTGGGGTGGTTCACACGCAGCTCCCTTCAGATGGCCCACACAGCCCCAAGCAGCAGCTGAGTCACATCAGAAGGGTGGAATCGACCACACGCCCCAGGGCTACCCCTTCCCCGACCATCCGCGTCGCCATCACACACAGTGATGTGTCGGGTCACATCGAGGTGATACTGGACACCGGCGCTGATACTACGGTGATTGGGTTGAAGCACTTCCAGAAACTGGGCCTCACCAAACGCGGCCTTGGACCACCGCCACAGCTGCAGTACTAAAATGCGGACAGTTCCCAGATGCCGGGCGCTGTGGGCTCCTTTCAAGTGACGATCACTTATGGCGACAGGTCGTGTCATGGATGGATCGACGTGCAGCCTACTCTTGCTACACCCTTGTTGTCGTGGGAGCACTGCAAGGAGTTAGGCGTGGTGCCCAGAGACTTTCCCGAGCAGAACCCAACTGCTCGGTACACTGCTAGCAGGGTGCGTGAATCAATGAGCGATGCGCCTGGCGCTGCCGCACAGAGCTGCCCAGAACCCGCGTCCACTTCCACCCACACAGGACGCTCCCCTGCCCAGATCCTGTATGGTCACCCTCTCCGCTCTTGCGTTCCTACACACGCCAAGGCCTTTGCAAGGGACTGGCAGACCAAAGCCGAGTGCTGTGACCGCCGCGCCGCTTCACGTTTCCAGGACGCCAAGGCTCGGTATGACGACCATGCCCGCCCTCTTCAGCCAGTGGAAATTGGTGCCCTTGTCCGCGTCCAGGACCCGACGACGACACGTTGGGACAAGGTGGGCATAGTGATGGGCGTCGGCCGGTCGCGGGACTACAAGGACAGGATGCCGAGCGGCCGTGTCTGGTGGAGGAACCACCACTTCCTCCGGCGAGTCCCACCCCCTCCTGCTGGCCCTCTGACCGAGGACGAGTCTCCTACACCTCACGAGGATCCGCCCCACAGTGCACCTCGACGCTCGGAGCGACTTAGGACTAAGAAGTCCACTCAAGACAAAGACTATGAGCGTGAGCGGGGGAGGGAGATGTAGATTATGTATCTAAGCTACTGTGCCGAGTAGCAACCCTGTATATAAGCTACTGTGCCGAGTAGCAACCCTGTATATAAGCTACTGTGCCGAGTAGCATTTATATATATAATCACGTGGCAACACTGCACGTTATGTGGCAACTTTGCCCCGAGGCTGCCATATGGCAAGGCAGTCTCAGTCTGACTGTGTGAACCGTGCATGGCACACGCTAGTCACCACTTGTAATTCTCTTATCCATAAATAAATGGACTTCAGTGTTATCCGGTGTTTCCCTACCCATCACTTCATTCTTCAGGGAACACTTGTAACCTTCAATCATCACTACCACCACTACTACCATGCGGACACACACACACTCAAACAGACAGACTTCTTTGTTTTATATAGATAGATTGCCTAATCATCACTACATATAACATCATCCATCATCACTACATATAACAACATCCATCATCACTACATATAACATCATCCATCATCACTACATATAACACAATCCATCATCACTACATATAACACCACCCACCATCACTACATATAACAACATCCATCATCACTACATATAATATCATCCATCATCACTACATATAACATCATCCATCACTACCATCACTACTACCACCATCATCATTACCATCACACTCATTACCACTACTATCAACCAGTCTCTACCACCACCACTATCACCACAAACATGCCGCTATCACCATCATCAACTACCACTGTCACTACCACCGTCACCACCACCACTACATATAACACCATCCATTCATTGTCCCGTTAGTTCGGTCCCTCAAGCTTCTAAATATTAATGTTGCTTTCAAGTATGACTCAACCATTACCAATATGTTAATAAGAAATAGCCCAAGTTTGAATGTAAATGGAAGTGTTTATTGTATTCCATGTAGCAAATGTAATTGTTATTATGTAGGACAGACAGGAAAAACACTTCAGCTCAGAATCAAACAACATAAGTATAATATCAGAACAGCATCTGAAAGCAGTGCCTTGTTGGTTCATGTTAGGAATAATAATCATCCCATTGCTTGGGAAAAAAGCTTAGAAGTATTTCAATCATCTGGTTGAAGCTAGTTTGATTAAGGAATTAAAATCAATAAACCTTAGTGATGATCAGTTCAAAACTGATAATATGTTACATAAATTTATTTGTCAGTGGCCCAAGGTTAAAAATGCTTTGAAAACCTTTGATCTAGATGTAAGATAGTTATTTAGTGGGTCCCTTATTTTTGACCTGACCTGACTAGTCACGTCACCCCCTTTCTCTTAAGCTCCTCTCCGTGTGTGTTGGTGTGGGGATTAGTGGATGACATCATTATGACCTGACCTCATGTTTTTAAGGTCACCCTGTATATTTAAGCCTCTCTCTGTCCATGTAATCCAGTTACCTATGAAGATGTCTTGAATAAAGACGAAAGCTAAGGTGCTCCGTTGTTTCCCTCTTCCCGTGTGATTTTATCAAGATTTATCTTATCCACGTTTTCATTGTGGATCTACATGAAATATATATATATATATATATATATATATATATATATATATATATATATATATATATATGCAAGTAAATCACTGTAGGTGCGCGTGATCTAGGTATATGCTGATAACCACCAGGAAAGAAGAAAACACGAAGTTCCCAAGCGCTTTCGTGTAATTCACATCTTCAGGGGTGAGTACAGGGGCGCCATCAGCTCGATGAACAGGCTTTGTGTGAAATATAACAGAGTCTAGAACTGCTTTTAGTGTCCTTGTGGGCTAGCCGGTAAGCGTTCCCTAGGGCCACCCAGTAGGTCGAGGGTTCGATTCCTTGCTGGTGAGGTCGTTGATAATATGTTCAAAGTCCGCGTGTTAAATGGACTAAAATGAAGTATATATATGTACCTCGCGTTTCATACCAGCTGGATTCGGTAAAATGCTACTGACACCACATACGAGGCACGGGCAGTTTCCCAATGAGGTTCACGGCGCCATCAGCTCGATGAACAGGCTTTGTGTGAAATATAACAGAGTCTAGAACTGCTTTTAGTGTCCTTGTGGGCTAGCCGGTAAGCGTTCCCTAGGGCCACCCAGTAGGTCGAGGGTTCGATTCCTTGCTGGTGAGGTCGTTGATAATATGTTCAAAGTCCGCGTGTTAAATGGACTAAAAATGAAGTATATATATGTACCTCGCGTTTCATACCAGCTGGATTCGGTAAAATGCTACTGACACCACATACGAGGCACGGGCAGTTTCCCAATGAGGTTCACGGCGCCATCAGCTCGATGAACAGGCTTTGTGTGAAATATAACAGAGTCTAGAACTGCTTTTAGTGTCCTTGTGGGCTAGCCGGTAAGCGTTCCCTAGGGCCACCCAGTAGGTCGAGGGTTCGATTCCTTGCTGGTGAGGTCGTTGATAATATATATATATATATATATATGTATATATATATATATATATTCATATATTTATATATATATATATATTTATATATATATATATATATATATATATATATATACATATATATATATTTATATATATATATATGTATATGTATATATATATATATATTTATATATATATATATATATATATATATATATATATATATATATATATATATATACATATATGTATATATATATATTTATATATATATATATATATATATATATATATATATATATATATATATATATATATATATATATATAAAGCTTGACACTGGCAAATCATTACAGTTTCATATCTCACCCTCAGTGTCTTTCGATCCATCATTAAATTCATTAATGAATTTCTCGAGCGATGTATTTTATACAAACCTTCAGTTGTTAGAAACATCAGTATGTGTATCACCTACCTTGAGAGGGTCACGGGGTCACAGGAGGACTACCTGAGTTAACACTACGCGGGCGGTTTTACTGTCACTGATACACGTCTGAAACACACAGAGAGACGCAAATATAAGATTCATCATCAAAATTAGTCCACGCAATAAATTAAGCCAACTTTGGTAAATCTAGACATTCTGGCATATCAAACAAGGGTTGAAATCCCACATGAGAGCCGCAGTTGTCGAGATAGGTAGCGTTGGTATTAGGAACTCACAGTATATATATTATGAGAAAGTAAACTGTTTCATAACTGATTTTATGAAAATTCAAATTACTCTATATTAATTTATAAAAAAAATCTATCATCGAATTTATTAACCTGCTCGTACTTATATTCAGAGTGAGAGATTTCGTTACAGCAATAATAAATTAATCGTCTGACAAACTGCTTAGTTTGAACTTCATTTTCAGGCAAATGAGCCTGAAACCTGCATGCAGTCTCACTCTTAATCTTGGAGACAATTCCATGGTTTGGAGTTCCAGATGTAATTTTTATTCTACCGGGCACGCACACACACTATCCTAATACACAAGTAGCTACCCTGGCTGTGTTGAGTTACAGTAGTTGAGCCGTATATCTATGCCACATTCAGCGACCGTTGCCTCAAAGTCGATATCTGCGACTGTTGTTGGCTTTGGGGCCGATGCTCTCGTTCCCCTGAGGCAAAGCAATGCAGACCTAAGAAGAGAGAAGAACAGTCGACATCTCAACCAGACTGTAACACAACTTCTGGGCTGTTGTTTCTATTCAGATAACACCTCCGCGAGTTTTGCGTAGAAGTATCTTGCACTTGGTCCCATTCCGCCAGAGGTTGTGAACACCAGAGGAGTGAAGCTGCCCTGATCAACGTTCTGAATTCTCTCCCCTTATGTCAAAAAAGGCTTGCTGTCCACACGTCCAGAATCCTCGACCACTGACGTCCACACGGGCTTCGTTGGATGTGTTTGAAGTCCTGTGACGGAGATTTTCACCGTCCAATAGCACGTGGGGCGGTTCCACCATGACGTCGTGGCAGATTTCCCTCAGTAGATTTACTGGTAGATCCCTTACTTCTCCGTGCCTCATGCATATGAAGCTCCCCTTCTTGCACACCATGGCGTGGTCGATGTCATAAAATGAGCCGCAAACGCATTGGGAGGGCAAAACCTTCTACTGCCCTACTGTACCTTAGAGAAATGGCATCTATGGCATCTTGTTTATTGAGGATGAAGCCTTTTGCCCTTCTCGGTAACGTTGTTAACCAGTTTGAGGCGCCCACCTCCTGCGCTATAGCTACTTTTCTTTTCACGTTCTCTGCCAATTGCTGTAACAGTTATTGCAATTTAACACTTTGGGTGTGCTACCGCTCTGTCGTAATGGACCGTCGAATCTTGTTTAATTCGTTGGTATCCACATAACTTGCTGCATTCTGATCTATTATGTGCTCAGTGAGAGCTGCTGTAAGCTTGATAGAGTTCTAATGCTCTGTACGAGCAAGCTTCACTGGATTAGTCAATCCCATTCCTCCTAGTCTCGGTGGTAGTGCAAGGAGTGACCTTTCTGCTGGGATTAAGTAAGGGTTTTTCACTAGTGTTGGGATAAAGGCGACATTGATGGCTTCTTACAGAGGGCAGGGGAAGGGTTCGACATCAGGGATAGTGCGCATCAGGTAATTCCAGGGATGCTTGACTCCATGGGTGAATGCCGCAAAAGCCGCATGTGGCTCTGTTTTAGCAATATCAAACAGCTTGGATTTCCTTAACCCACTCATTCATCTTATCCGTTATGTACTCGGTCTTGAAGTCCTTCGTGCCAATCACCGCTCCTAGATGGCTTTGGCCGTCCTTTGTTATTTTGACCTCATTTCCACCTAACACCTCCATTGCCCGTTCATAGTGTTCTGGCTTCACAATGAGGAAGGACTTGCGGGCGCTTGGATGGTACCCTATTTGTGGACCGCGTGATGTTTTCAGGTCCCACCACTTTTTGATGTCCTCCACTTTTCCTGCTCCTGTTTGGTTATCAGCGTATGTCACTTGCTTGACCTCGGTTGTTTCTTATTTTATTGTATGTTGGAGCACAGGCAGACCTAGTGAGTACATTGCCATGGCGACAGGGTCTCCCTGCGCTGTTCCCTCAGTTGACTGTATGGTGGTATCTCCTCTTAGGGCCTTGAAGCTTGTTATAAAGAAGTCTGATGGGGTCCTATAGGTGTTTTCAACATACATTGCAAAGCTTGGTCACTTGATCTTGAGGTTGTGCAGCGTAGTGTTGCGGTTGAATTTGTTGAATGCTTTGTAAGAGTCGGCCAGAAATACTGCCTCACAATCACGCTGGTCAAGTACCTACTCATGGCGTGATTGGCAGCGTCATCATTTACCTCCTCCATTATTTATTTTCCAATGATCTGCCTCAGCACTTCTCACACTCCTATAGGCCTACATCCTGGATTTTTTCCAGGGGAATGAGGCGGATGGCCGTCAGAGCATGGAGGTGGTGGCAGCACGAGGTTGCTAGCTCTCTTGCAAGGGCGGCGATGGCATTGCAGAGATCACTTGCTAAGGCACCAAATTTGTTAGTGCTGAGGGTGACTCTCCAACCGTTTGCATCCAGGCCTGAATGGCCAGCCCCTCCCTGAGTTTTCAGAGCAATGCTGGGCACAGACCGACCAGGACCGTTACCACCCATGACCAGCTTTGGTTACAAGCCAAGGCCTACGTGGCACTGGCCAACACCAGCGCCACCTGCTATACAGTCGCCGGCTCTCTACTAACTATCACCAATATCCACTCAGGAGGCCCACAGGTGGATGACACTGTGATCACTTGACGCACTACACATTCACAAATTCTGGCTGGTTGTCCCTCTTAAGACCCCGGTTTTGACGAAAAACCCGTCCCATACAGAAGAAGAAACTAGTTCTTATGAGGAAAGGGCGGAGAGGTGACAGGTTCGACTGCTGCGTCCGGGTAGTAGGGGCACCCCCTGAGGGCGACAATCCACACATCAAAAGTGATACACTGGGAGCAAGAATTGTCACACCTAGCACTTGTTTATATATCTTTGGCAGAAATAATCATTATTTCTATGGTCGCACTGATGTAAGATTAGTTATATATTCTCACTTGGTCGGCTGGCACTACATGAAGTAACGGTTATTTGTGGGAGGCGCCTGCAAGCGTCGAACACTTGGCCTTCTGTCACTGACCATAGGGGCGAGAGTCGCGAGGCTATCCCAGCCAAAGTAGGCCTATCGTAACTGGCACTGGCCCCTGGCACCTGCACCAGCCGTCCTGCCAAGCACTCACAACTCTCTTGGTGATCGCTGTTGAACACACGGAATATTTGCGATAAATGCCGTAAGGATGAGAAGAACCTTCGGTGACAATGCTTAGGGTGACATCCGACATTCACTGACACACTGTGAAATTCCCGTTCCCACTCTCCGAATATGTCCCCTCCAATAAAACTTTAGATCAGGGAGGACACTCCACCATACGCACGCAAAGCTAGCCGCCTACTACTACTACTACTACTGCTGCTACTACTTTGCTGTCACTCACAATCGAGTATGACAATCACCCAGCTATAAGACAATAATATAAGTTACTAGGGATGTCACCTGCGTTGGTGAGTTCTAAGGTGACTAAGGAGGCAGCGTCTTTCCGGTGTTGGCGCTTGTCTGCCTCGGTATGCAGTCGGGCTAAATCGAAAGTATTGACACCTTCTCGTTTGGTGCTCCTCCAAGCGTTATGGTGTGGAGTAATCGTCTCCCAGGTGAAGGGGTCAATGTGACACATTTACGGGTTTGTCTTAAGACTATCCTTATGTCTTTTCAGTTAACGCCAATGTTACGTTTTCTATTTGTCAGGTGACTATAAAGTAGGTGCTTTGGCAGTATACTGTCGTCCATACTGGTAACATGGCCAGTCCAACGTAATTGCTCATGGATAATGGTAGCCTCAATGCTCCTACAGTTGGTGTCAGGGAGAATACTGGCAATTGTTCTGTTGTCTTCCCAGTGAACTCAGAGGATAAAACATAGACTACGTTGGTGAAAGTTTTCAAGTGCCTTGAGGTGCCTCCTATATGTGACCCATGTCTCGCTGCCATATAACAGGGTGGGGATGACCACTGCTCGATATACGTGCAACTTCGTAGATAATTTCAGCACCCTACAGCTGAGAACACGGGTACAGAATCTGCCAAAGGCTCGAAATGTACATCTGATCCGATGTTGAATCTCTTCATCGATGTCCGCGGTGATGGACAGGCGGGAGCCAAGACACTGAAAGTGGGTAACATTACAGAGGGTAGTACCATTAAGCTGAATGGATAGTAGAGGTGTGGCTGAACCAGGGGCAGGCTGAAAGAGAATCTGAAACAGCTGGTAAGCAGAGGTCCTCCTGACTTGCACATCTCAGCTGGGATTTCACCAGGCCCTGAGGCTTTGTTATATTTCATCTGTTTGATGGCAGTAGCTACCTCATCCAGGGATGGAGGATAGCTCAGGTGGGTCAGCTCTGAAGGCTGAAGGACCTGCTGGGAAGTCAGGACATCAACATCAGTGTTTTGATTATGCAGAGAATGGGAGTTCTCTTTCCAAGACTGAAAGATGCCTTCTTCGTCTATAATTGATATAATAATAATGGTTGCCCCCCGTGTAACGAGGATTGCCTACCCAAGGGCCACCTAGGCGTGAATTTGTTTAAGGTGTAGAAGCTGTCGCCAGCACAACAACCACACCCTAAGTTAATGAGCTGCATGACCCAGTGTCAAGGAATAGTCCGAGAAGACCGGACAACTCTCCAACTGCACTGGCTAACCATTACCCTGGAATACGATCCCGCAAATCGATTAACATCCAAGTTCCCAATTACTGCTGGGTAGACAGAGGCAAATGGTGTAAAGAAACTTGCCCTTAGTTTCACCCAGCCCGGGAATTGAACCTGGGTCCGCTCGCTTGCGAGGCGAGCATACTGATCATTACACCGCAGGTCGCCATCGCCAGATCGTCTTTAATTTGGGCGGTACTGTCGAATAAGCGGAAGGGGCTGCGCCATGAGTGATTGGCCTATAAATTTTTTTAGTGGAATTTAAAAAATCGCTCATCTCCTGCTGATCTGCATGTTTTTGCGTTTCAAGTGCTTTATTTTTAAACCAGTTATTCTTTGAATTGAAAAGTACACGCTGACGCCACTTTCTTCTTGCAGAAGGTACCATCTTTGGTTAGAGACTGAGGGCCGTTCTGCCACTCAGTTAAAGCAGCACATTTTCATCAAACCAGTCCCAGTGTATTCTTTAGATCTGGCCGAGACGTACACACACACACACACATAAGAAGAACATAAGAATGGAGGAAACTGCAGCGGGCCTATTGGCCCATACTGGGCAGTCCCATTTACACCCAACCCCTGTTGCTCATATGAGCATCCAACCTATGTTTGAAGCAATTCAGCGTATTCGAGTTAATGATGATATTTGGTAACTTGTTCCATTCATCCACTACTCTGTTTCCAAACCAGTGTTTACCTATTTCACGCCTAAATCTAAATTTGTCTAATTTAAAACCATTGTTACGAGTTCGCTCCTGGTTGGATAATTTGAGTACCTTTGTAATGTCCCCTTTGTTTAGCCCTGCCTTCCACTTATACACCTGTATCAGGTCGCCCCTCTCTCTACGTCTCTCAAGGGAGTGCAAATTAAGATGCTTTAACCTGTCTCTATACTCAAGGTTCCTAATGCCCGGGATTAGTCTTGTCATTCTCCTCTGAATTCTTTCCAAGGATTCTATATCCATTCTGTAATACGGTGACCAGAACTGAACTGCGTAATCCAGGTGTGGTCTCACAAGAGCAAGATACAGATTTAGGATGACCTCGCTAGTCTTGTAACTAACACTCCTTTGTATGAACCCAAGTACTTTATTAGCCTTGTTACGAGCAAAAACACATTGTTTACTTGGCTTAAGGTTCCTACTTATCATTACTCCTAAATCTCTCTCGCAGTCGGATTTCTCTATCGCATCGTTGTTCATCTGGTATCTGGTTTCCCTGTTTACATCTCCTATACTGAGTACTTTACATTTGTCGACGTTGAATTTCATCTGCCATTTTTCAGACCATTCGAAAAATTTGTTTAGATCTTCCTGTAGTTTTGCCGAGTCCTTGTCAGATTTGATAACACGTCCTATTTTAGTGTCATCAGCAAATTTACTTATGTTGCTGTCTATGCCGATATCTATGTCGTTTATGTATATAATAAACAATAATGGTCCAAGTACTGAGCCTTGGGGAACTCCACTTATGACGTTGCTCCAATGGGACTTAGTGCCGTTAATGCTCACTCGCTGTTTCCTGTCCTGTAACCACGCCCTAATCCATTTAAGGATGTCACCTTTGATGCCATGAGCTTCTACCTTTCTAATTAGTCTTTCGTGGGGGACTCTGTCGAAGGCTTTACTAAAGTCGAGATATACCACATCATAATTGTGCCCCTCGTCCACCGATTCGAAAACTGATGAAAAGAATGTTAATAGATTAGTTAGGCAAGAACGTCCGCTTGTGAAGCCATGCTGGGAATCATTGATCAATGGGTGCTTCTCCAGGTGATTTCGAATAGAGTTTGAAATCATTGCTTCCAGTAATTTGCCTACTATTGATGTTAGACTGATTGGGCGGTAGGTAGAGGATAGTGATCTATCCCCCTTCTTGAAAATCGGTATTACATTCGCTATCCTCCAGGATTCTGGTACTACACCTGTTTTTAAGGACATGTTAAACAACTTTACATAGGGTATACTAAGCTCTTCCTTACATTCCTTTAATACTTTGGCAAATATCTCATCGGGACCAGGTGACTTATTAGGCTTTAATTTGTCTATTTGCTTACTAACATCGTTACTAGTCACTACTATCTCGCTTAATTTGTTTTCTTCACTATCTCTGAATAGAGTCGGTGGCTCGGGTATCATGTTTAAATTTTCGGTGGTGAAAACTGTTGAAAAATATTTATTCAAATTATTGCTCATTTCTCCGTCGTTATCAGTGAGCTCGCCGGAGTCTGACCGTATTGGTCCAATCTTTTCTCGTGTTTTAGTTTGATACATTTGGTAGAATCCTTTGGGGTTTGTCTTCGCCTCCCTTGCTATCCTTACCTCATTATTCCTCTTTGCTTTCCTTATCTCGGTTTTAACCCTACTCCCCAATACCCTATAATAGTCCCGGAGGTGAATTTCGCCACGATTTATCCTTCTACCTATAGCCTTCCTTTGGCCAATGATGTTCTTTAAATAATTATTTATCCATTTAGGGTCATTGTTGTCTGATCTGAGTTTTTTGTATGGTATGTTCTGCCTTTGTGCATTAAGTAACTCACTATTTAAATTGTTGTGGAACTCGGCAATCTCAGATCTCGTTATCAGGTCCGTGTCATCTGTCAGGTTCACGGCCAAGCGCGACACCCCCTCTCTCAGCTGCCTCTTTAAACTGTCAAAGTTTGCCCTTCTAAAATCTGGTACTTTAGTGGAATTTTCCTTACGTCTGCCCTGAAAATCTAACTGGAATCGAATTTCTTTGTGATCTCTGTTTGCAAGTTTGTTCCCTACCTCGACATTGCTAATGAGGTTTTCTCTGTTCGACAGAACTAAATCCAGTATATTATTACCCCGTGTGGGTTCGGTTATATGTTGACTTAGGAAACAGTCCTGGATAGTCTCGAGAAAATCCTTTGATTCTGAGTTGCCCGTAAGGTCAGTCCAATCTATTTGGCCAAGGTTAAAGTCGCCTACTATACAGACTTTGTTGTGTATGGAAGCCCTGCGCATTTCATCCCAGATAAGTCGCTCATTGACGCTATCAAGATTGGGGGGTTTATATATTACTCCTGTGATTAATTTTTCCCGACCCTCGCTTAATTCTATCCAAATTGTTTCTGTATTCCTCTCAGTTTTTATTTCCTTTTTTATTTCACACTTCAGATTATCCCTAACATAGATTGCTACTCCGCCTCCTTTCCTGGTCTGCCTATCGGTATGGAACAGTTTGTAACCCGCAATTTGGTATTCGACTGGTAATTCAGGTGTGTCTAGGTTGATCCATGTTTCAGTGAATGCAATTATATCGATTTCTTCGGTACATACCAAGGCCCTTGTATCATCCATTTTGTTTCTCATACTTCTACTGTTCGCGTAGTATACATTTAAGTTAGTCGTGTTCTGAGTCCTCCCCTTACCGCGTTTAGTTTTAAACTCCGTGTCTAATTTAGTTTTGTCATCATTCCTAACACTATTTGCCTGTAATCTTTCGCCTTGTTTACCCGCTCCCACTGCAGTCTCCTCCACCCCCGTGCCCATATGTTCTCTTAGCAGTTTAAAGACTTCGCATGCACAGTAGTCTAGTCAGATAATTAAATGTTTGAGCACTTTTCTTTATAAGTATCTTATTTGACACACACAGACATTTGACAATAAAAGTATTTTGTGAGATGGAAACATTCTGCTACTGCTTACTGGTGGCAGGTGATGCCACGGCAAGTCATAAGATTTTGCGAAATCGGCCATATCTCCGCTTCGATTCAATATTTGTAAACTGTTTTCAGATGTAGATTCCTAAAAAGATGTTCTAAATATCATTTATTGGTGATGAAATGATTTTGAGCAATAGTGTTTTCAATAATTGAGAAAACAGGAAAAAATGAATTTTTCTTCATAAATTGTGTATTTTATTTTAACTAAAAAGCACTTTACACATGTTAAATACATTTTGTACTACTTACATGTTGCAAAACACTTCTGGGACTGCTGAATCATTTCTGATGGTCACCCACCTAACCAAAGCAAGACATGCCCACCAAGCCTACAAAGTTTATGTGGAGAACATCTTAGATGATGGCAGGGAACTTACATTCCATGATTGAAAAAAATAAAATAAATAAAAAATGTGAAGAATGTCCCCAATTCTGCTACTGGACCCTCACATTGAAATTGCTTCTGACAATCTGGGTATTCTTGAGGGCACAGAGAGGTGGTCTCTTTGATTTGTATATAGAGTCCCTTTCCATGCTTGCCCCAATGCCCCATGGTTTTTCGCACTAAATCAAAACCATCATGAAAGGTGGCTACCGATTTATATTTGGGTTTTCCTCCCTGCAGAAAAATAATCCTGTTTTGGCCGTAAAGTTTCATAGTGGAAGATTTGTCATCCATAAGACAAAGAATGTCTCGTCTGGCATAGGTTTTGATCAACGGGAGGAGCAGAATAATGGACATCTGAAAAACAGTGGCGGAGTGATTGGCCTGACAGAGAGTCAAACAACATTCAGAAGATGGTAAGTGGCTGCCCCTGAGTTAGTCCGTATTCTTGAGGAGTTTGGAGTTTGAAGGTAACCCCCAAAGAGACTCAAACAAAGAAAACCTCCATCACCATGAACAAACTCACTCTGTACAGGAAATATTTTACACTCACCTGTCTTCTCTTGTGCCAACAATAAAATAAATGGGTAACCCTTTTCAAGAGGACAGTCCTGATCTGTTAGTATTCGACACAAGAGATATTGTTGTCAGTCAAGTAGTTCAATTTGTAAAAACTGTTGAAGAGGTGGGACAAAGAGAATACTCAAAGTTTTGTCAGGACCGACTCATTAGCAGATCAAAACCACTCTCTGAAACTATCCCCCAAAAAACCTTGTTCTGTTCAGTCGGCGTAGACTCATATCCAAAAAAAGTTCACAACTGCAGGTGACTGTACGCCAGGGAAGACTGTGACCTCTTGGCACGTCTTTATGAGTCCTGCTAATCAAGAGCTATCAACCTTGAGGACTTCTTTATTCATGATAATCATGTCTACCCACCATCAGTCTCACATCATGGTAACCATATGATTTTCAACAAAATTTATTTACTCCAGTGTCTTGAGATTCACACAAACCCAACGACAGACACCCCATCAGCTGATAAAAGTATTCTAGATGGAACAAAATTATTTAATTTTATTGTGCCTAGTGGAGCAAAAAAATAATGATTATGCCAACGATATATTTGTTCAATATATAAAAAAGCAACAAGAGAAAGTTCGCCGTGTTGATTTTGTCTGGGAGGTCTATATCATTGACAGCTAGAACTGAATCTCTCATCAGAAAAGAGGAATGTGGTGTAAGACGGCGTCGACGTGTAACCGGTACAATACAGGTGTCACAGAATTGAAGTCAGTTTTTGCAATATGAGAACAATAAGAAAGAACTATTTGACTTTCTTGGCAAGCAAGTTATGATTATGTCTATGAGGGCTGAAGCAGAGCTGTAGGTGACTGATGATGAAAATATTCTGAGCTCTGAAGAGGCGGACCTTAGCAACCTGTCTCCCTGGAGGCATGAAGAAGCAGACTCAAGAATGAATGTGCATGCAGCTGATGCCACCAACAAAGGCAGAAGGAAGATTAGAATTAGAACTGTAGATACCGATGTGGTCATTCTAGCAGTTAATTTTTTGGAAAGGCTGCCTGTTGATATGCTATGGATTGCATTTCGGACAGGAAACATCTTCCGCTACATACCCATACATGAAATTGTGATACCACTGGAAATAAAAAAGCTCAATCCCTTCTCGGAGTTCATAACCTTCACAAGTTGTGACAGTGTCAGGTTTCTGTGGAAAGGGCAAAAAATCAGCCTGGGATGTAGGGAAAGTCTCTCCTGAAGATACATCTACATTTCTAGCAATATCATCACCCTGCATTGGCATATTAACCAATGTTCATGCTTTGCACGAGAGGTTTGTTGTAATTCTGTATGACAGATCAAGTTCTATGTTAAATGTGAATGACTGCAGAAGAGATCTTTTTACAAGGAAAGGCAGCCTTCAACCAAGGACGCCCTCACTCAACATATTAAGAGAGCATGCTTTCAAGCTGCATACAAATGTGGAGAAGCTTTAGTGGCAGATATTGACACACCTTCGCTATCAGAGTGGAATTGGGTGAAAAAGAGATGCTATGTGGAGACCTTTCTGGACAAGGCTACCATAGGCTCCTACAGGTTGTAGGGAGCTATTAAAATGTAGGTGTCAGAAGGGATGTACAGCCCGTTGTGGTTGTTCAAGAGTACAGATGCCTTGTACACATATAGGTGACTGTGTCTAGGCAGAATATGTACAGTAGATGACAGGTTAGAATCTGTGTCATTCGAGCCATATACTGTAGACTATCATGTACAGTTGGGGAATAATAATCTGCCCCACATTGCGCTGGCTTGTAAAGATATCCGGCAACTCTCCTAATAGTAAACAGGGCATGAATGAACATTTCTTGGATTGTGGTGAGAGTGAGATTTGGATGAAAACTTGCTACACACTAAGTCCTGTTCCTTCATAATAGTTAATTATGTGCCCTGTTTACAAAGATGCCAGATGTCTCCACTGGCCACAGCAATGTGGGCAGGTATATTATTCTTCAACTGTATCTGTAAATAGGGAGATTATGTATCTAAACAGTATAGCTTTCATGTATGGGGTTTTACTATTTATGATTGTATTATAAAGTAGAGTAGTAATCAATGTAAATAATAATCGAGCTATTTTATGATGACGATTGAATACTAGTAGTAACAATATTCTGCCACCTGCGAGCATAACCACTAATAACCAGTAATTCCATATATGTTTTTCAATCACAATAACGTTGTACAATAATTTATGTTAAGAGAGAAAGCATTTTTCGATGTAACGTTGTTACTGTCACGGAGAATATACTGTATACAATTTGCACACATATTCATAACGTTTTTAAGCATTTTTCTGTTTTTTTTATAAATATTTACACGTAAATAATTCTTTAGAGCATCTTCGTAGGAGTCTATATCTCAAAACAGAGTGAAAAAGTATTGAGTAGGAGCTGTGATATGGCCGATCTAGTAAAACCTTGTGAGTCGTCATGGCAGTGTACCTGTAGGTGGCGCCACCTGCCACAAGGGGGCAGTAGCAGAGTGCTTCCACCCAGCAAAATACTTGTGTTGTCAATATGTATGTGTGTGCCAAATAATTATGGTGTTGTAAAGAAAAGTGCACAAACATGCTCCTCTGACCACCTACGTGATACAGGTAGTCCCCATTAGAGGTTCACGGCGCCATAAGCTCGTTGAACAGGCTTTGTGTGAAATATAACAGAGCCTAAGACTGCTTTTAGTATCCTGGTGGTCCAGCGGTTAGCGTTCCCGGTCACAGTCATAGGCTCGTGGGCCGTGGGTTCGAATCCTGGCGGGTTGAGGTGTTGATTACATACATATATACATATACTTAATTTTTAGTCCAAATAACATGCGGACTTTGAACATATAATCAACGACCTCACCAGCCAGTGCTTTTGTGGCATGGTGGGTAGCGTTCCCTGGTCCCACACAGTAGGTCGAGGGTGTAGTATCTTGGGTTATTTAATGGGAGAATGAAGAGTCACATGGTCTGTCTGGCTGGCTGTTTATTCTCTATTCTTGGTTACAACGTGCCTAACACATTTCGTAAGAAGTAACATAATATATAATATATACATTCAATAAATGCAGCATATAAACAAACATATATATATAACACTATTTTTCCCTTTCAAAAGAGAGCATGGCTGCTACAAATCCTAAATAAACAAAACTTACAGAATTACATATGGCAGGGAAGAAGAGAATAGAACACAACAAATATAACTTCCTAACTAAACAGTTTTGAAAGGCCTGTTCACAATTCAGATAATTAGAGGTCTAATTTAATTACAGGTCTCCTAAATCTGTTTGATCTTCTAGGACTATTCCCTCCATCAAGTTTTACAGGGGTTTTACTTGCACTCTGTGCATTATCAGTGACAGACATATCATTACTACAGTCAGTTGACACAGTGAGTGGATGCTGGGAAACATCATCTTTGACATCATCATCATGATGATCATCTGAAAATGTGTCAAGTTTATCATCATGTCCTGGTGCTACATTCATCTCGTCATGTGCCTGAATGATGTGATCCACATGAACATACCTCAAAGAGTTACCACATTTCACTAAATATGTCCTAGATCCACATACCTTGTCAATGACACCAGTTATCCACTTTGCATGTACAGTACCATAACCTTTAGCCATGTTCCTAACTCTCACCCTATCATTTACCTTGAACACTCTTTCACTGGAACTCTTATCATGATACATTTTTTGTTGAGCTTGTTTCCTCTCTACAGCTTCAAACAGACTTGGCTTAACTAAACTTAATCTTGTTCTCAACTGTCTCTTCACCATTAACTCTGCAGGAGTACATCCTGTCACACTATGTGGCGTGGTTCTGTATCTGAGTAAGAAATTTGCTAGTCTGTGTTTCATTGATTTTCCTACAGTTCCTTGAATTACCTGCTTGGAAAGTCCTTCCTTTACAATTCTAACTAATCTCTCAGCTGCACCATTAGAGGCAGGATGATAGGGTGGGGTCAGTACATGCTTTACACCGTTGAATCTCATGAAGTTTTTAAACTCTGATGATTGGAATGGAGGACCATTGTCAGAAACTACCTCTTCTGGTATTCCATGTTCGGCAAACATTAATCTTAATTCATCAATGGTGCTACCAGCATTAGTACTGTACATGTGCTTAACATCAATCCACTTTGAATGACTATCAATTAATACAAGAAATTTGTCTGTTCCCTTATCACAGAAGTCAATGTGTACTCTTTGGAAGGGACGGGTAGGCCATTTCCAGGTTTTCAAAGGTGTGCTGGGTGGCATACTCCTAACATTCTGACAAACAGAGCACTCACGTACCATCATTTCTATTTCACCATCCAGTTTAGGCCACCACACAAAACTTCTGGCCAGTGCTTTCATAGCACATATACCTGGATGTTCAAAATGCAGTTCATTCAAAATTTGCCCTCTAAAACACTGTGGAATTAACACCCTCATACCCCACAACACACATCCCTGTTCTACTAATAATTGACATCTCCTTAAATGATACGGTTGAAAGTCTAAGGATGGACAAATCTCTGGCCATCCATTTAGTGTATACTCCAGGACTCTTCCTAATACAACATCTTTCCTAGTTTCATGAGCAATCATTCCGGAGGTGACTGGAAAATCTTCTGCTATCATGGTTACAGCATAAACCTTAGGCTCTACTCCATCATATGATCCACTACCTGGCAACCTTGACAAAGCATCTGCATTGGAATGATCATCTGAACGTCTGTACTGTATCTCATAGTCATATGCCGACAATATCAAAGCCCATCTCTGCATTCTTGCTGCAGCAAGTGTAGGAACAGGTGATTTAGGACCCAAAATTGCCAAGAGAGGCTTGTGATCAGTTATTAAAACAAAATTCCTCCCATATAGATACTGGTGAAATTTCTTTACTCCAAATATGATAGACAAAGCCTCTTTCTCTATTTGTGCATAATTTTTCTCGCTTTGGGTAAGAGTTCTCGAGGCATATGCAATGGGTCTTTCTTCACCGTTATCCATTATGTGACTTATGACAGCACCTAATCCATAGCCCGATGCATCACAAGCAAGCTTTAGTGTTCTACTGGTATCATAGTGGACCAAAACATCAGTACTAGACAGAGCAGCTTTACAATCTTCAAATGACTTCTGAGTTGCACTGTTCCATTTCCATGGTATCCCTTTCTTTAATAGTTCATGCAGAGGGGCTAAAACTGATGAAAGTCCACTCAAGAACCTTGAATAATACTGTATCATACCTAGGAAAGCTTTCAATTCACTGACATTTTTGGAGCAGGTAAATTTACTATGGCTCCTACTTTATCTTCTACAGGTCTCAGCCCTTCTGCATTCACTTTGTAGCCAAGATAAGTTACTTCTTTAGCTAGGAATGAACATTTGCTCTTGTTGAGCCTGACATTGTGTGCCAACAATCTTTCGAATACTGTGGCTAGGGTTTTGACATGATTTTGGATGTCACTGTCAACAATAAGGACATCATCCTGAAAACATAACACATTGGGAAGACCCACAAGAATTTTGTCCATGATGCACTGAAATAACTTTGGTGCACTCTTAACACCATAAGGCAACCTTTTGAACTTATACAATCCTTTATGAGTGTTGATGGTAAGGTACTGTTGACTTTCAGCATCAACAGAGACCTGAGCATATGCTTGGGACAAGTCTAACTTAGTGAAAATGGTTCCACCTGTTAGTGCAGCAAACAAATCTTGAGATGTGGGTAAGGGATATTGCTCATCCTCAACAGCTTGGTTAATGGTAACTTTATAATCACCACATAGTCTAACAGATTTATCAGCTTTAGGTACAATTACTATTGGAGCAGCCCAATTGCTCTTGGCGGTTTTCACAATAATTCCCTCACTCACAAGTCTGTCTAATTCCTTCTCAACCTCACCTTTCAATGCATAAGGAACAGGTCTGGACTTAGCATATATGGGTGTAACATCTTTGTCAATGGTGATATGAGCTTCATAACCCTTTATACCACCCTGTCCCTTTACAAATAAAATCTTATATTTTTCAAGCAATTTCTCAAGACCTGGAATACTGTTACACATTCTAACACTAAATATCTCCTTCCAGTCCATCTCAAGTTCACACAACCAGTTCTTACCTAACAAAGTTGGTCTATTCACATAACTAGCTATAATTAATGGCAACTTTAAATTCTGATTTTTGTACTTTACCTCACACTCTAATTTACCTTCTGTGTTCAAAATCTCTCCAGTATAAGTTCTCAACTTGACACCTGAGTCTTCTAAAGGCACATGCGCAAATAGTTTCTCATACATATCTTTACTCATTATGGAGAAATCAGCTGCAGTATCCATTTCCATGGTTACAGGTGTGTCATTAATACACAAGTCCACATTATACCTATGTTTAACTTTCTCTTCACGACTGGTGTAAATAGTAAACACATGGGCGCTCTTATCATTATCAGATCCAAAATTACTAACACACTCATGAATACTGTTTTTCATTTCCTTCTCTCCACCTTCAACTGCATATACTCTACCTCTATCACTTCTACAGGCAGGAGCAATATGTCCAATACGTTGACAATTGTAACATTTTGAATTCTTGAACTTACACTGAAAGCTTTCATGTTTCCCTCGGCACCTCTTACATTTTAAATCAGCATGTGTTCCTTGTTTTGTGGAATACTTATTCCTTTTGGCTACAGTTACTTTACACACTGAGCCACTACTGCTAACTGTTTCACTACCAGCATTGGGAACAAATTCTCTTGTGTTTTTCTCGGCCAATTCCATGCTTGTAGCTATCTGACATGCACTTTCAAAAGTTAAGTTAGTGGTGTTCATTAACTTATTCTGTATTTTTTCATAATTCAGGCCTATTACAAACCTGTCTCTTAGAGCTCGGTTCAAGAACTGTCCAAAGTTACAGTGAATGGATAACTTCTTCAAAGCTACTATATAATTACTTACTGATTCATCTTTACCTCTATCTCTGGTGCCAAATCTGTAACTTTCAGCGATCTCAAGTGGAGCAGGATCAAAATGTTGCTTCAAAATCTTGGTAATCTGAATCAGTGAGGAGTCTTTGGGTTTGTCTGGAGTAAGCAGATTGACCAGAGTAGAATAAACATTAGCTCCTACCTCTGTCAAAAAGATTGCTTTCCTTATCTTTTCAAGGACTTTCTTTTCTCCGCATCCCCACCGTCGTCCATTAATTCATTTGCCAGAAAGAAGAAGTCCATTCTCTCACAATATGATGTGAAATCTTCCTTGTCTGCATCATACGCCCCCACTCGTCCGATGTATCCACTGACGCCAGCTATGGTTGCTCTCTTCACTTAAATTCTCCATGTTCAGAGTAGCCTTCCCTTAAGTGGTCACTATCCTCTCTTCAAGGACTTCACCAACACTTTGAGAATCCCATCCTCGTCGCCAGTGAAGTATCTTGGGTTATTTAATGGGAGAACGAAGAGTCACATGGTCTGTCTGGCTGGCTGTTTATTCTCTATTCTTGGTTACAACGTGCCTAACACATTTCGTAAGAAGTAACATAATATATAATATATACATTCAATAAATGCAGCATATTAACATACATATATATAACAGAGGGTTCGAGTCCTGGCTGGTGAGGTCGTTGATTATATAAACACACATATATATATATATATATATATATATATATATATATATATATATATATATATATATATATATATATATATATATATATATATATATATATATATATATATATATTAGGGTGGTCCTTATTTTTCAACTTTGGAATTTTTTACCACAGACCCTGCTAAAAGTGTCCATTTAGGACAAAAACGTTGTGTGTAGTAGAGTTATTTTTAAATATATTAATATTTAGAGGTTGCTCAAAGCTGTCAACAACTAAGTAATCGATGTAGTCGATTACTTTGTAGCCGATTACGCCCACCACTAGTGCGTCGTATTTGGCACGATTGTGGTGAGTTTTTGCTGGTCGTGATTGATGATTAGGGAAATTAGAAACAGCTCTGCAAAGTATTCTCATTATTAATTTATATTAATAGTTAATTTCTTTATTCCTCAGGTCAAAATGGCTAATGCAGGAGCAAAAACACGAGAAATGTGTATTTGATAAAGATATTATGTGATGACATTACAGGGGCTAAGTTACCTTCAAACAAGCAAGTGTTACAGTATAATTTAAGCCTGCATCGCATACAGAAAAAAACCATAAGAGTGGCAGCTGAGGAAGTCACAGACAAAGTTCTTCAATTTTGGACAAAAGCAAACATTCCCACACACCACAAACCAGATTGTGTGAATCAAGTGCACAAAATGTTTGACAAGTGGAGTAGTTTGAAAAAGAACTCTTCAAGAAAGACAGAAACTCAAAAGCAGAAAGAGAAAGAGTTCACTGATACATTTGAAGATCTCTTTGACATTGCACATGTGAATGCTTTGAATATGATGACAGTTCAGGAGGATAAGGATTTCTTTATAGCGCAACGAGACAAAGGGCGTCGTTGGGCAATGTTATCTCTTGACAAGGTATTCCTGAAAAGACAGAAACGACGAGAAAAAACTCTCAAGAAAGCAATGAAAAGGAAGTTGGCTGCAGACAGTGCAGAGGAAGAAGCCAAAAAATGCCAAGCCATCGTTGTCTTGGACAGCAGTAGTACGTCTTCTTCTGAGGAATCCAACCCAGTTCCTGGCCCATCAGCACTTCAAACTCCACCTACTGTCAAGAAGCGTGGGCGAAAAGAAGTTCTAACTCCAGAACTTTCTGCAGCATTAGATCGGACCAAGTCCTCAGAGAGAATGGCCATGCACATTGTCACCCAAACTGCTCGGAGTCTGGGCCATGATGTCAGTGAATTGATTCTGAATCGATCAATCATCAGGAGGAAACGTCAGCATCATCGCAGTAGCAGGGCAGCTGAAATCCTTTCAAACTTCAAACCAGAGTCAGTTTTAATTATTCACTGGGATGGTAAATTGATGCCTGATTTGACGGGGCATGGGGGCCATGTTGACAGACACCCAGTTCTTGTCTCAGCCAATGGCACCTCCCAACTTCTTGCTGTTCCAAAACTTCCCTCTGGTACCGGTGATGAACAAGCAAAAGCTGCTGTGAAGGATTTGCAGCAATGGCACATTGCAGACATCGTGCATGGCATGTGTTTTGATACAACAAGCTCAAATACTGGTAACCACAAGGGTGCGTGTGTCAAAATTGAGCAGTTGCTGGGTCGTGATTTGCTATATTTTGCCTGCCGCCACCATGTGCTAGAACTTGTAGCTGGAGCTGCTTTTGAAGCTGTAATGGGGCACTCAGCTGCTCCTGACATACAGCTATTCCGAAGATTCCAATCCAAATGGGAACAAATTGACAAGCAGAAGTTTGAAGACTCCTCCACCGACTATCTGGCAGAAGAATCGGTCAGAGCTGTTAGGGACGATCTAACCAACTTCATTGAGAAGGCTCTATTGGAGACACAGCTTTGAGATGATTATCGAGAACTGCTAGAGCTGGCCTCCATCTTCCTTGGCACATCACCTTCTCGGGGAGTACGATTTTCTGCTCCTGGTGCAATGCACCAAGCACGATGGATGGCAAAGACCATTTATTCCTTCAAAGTGTGGTTATTCCGTTCTCAGTTTAAGCTTACTCCAAAGGAGAACAGAGGACAAAGAGATTTCTGCATTTTCTTTGCCCGAATATATGTGAAGGCTTGGACAACTGCTCCACTTGCTGCAAAGGCACCAAAAGGAGATCTGATGTTGCTTAAAGCTCTACAAGACTACAGTACCATCAGCGATGCCATATCAAAGGCAACTTTCCACAAAATAATGAGACACCTCTGGTACTTGTCAGAAGAGTTGGTTGCATTGGGCTTCTTTGATGACGATGTTCTCCCAGGAGTGAAGGACCGCATGTTGGAAGCTATGAACATCGTTATTGGAGAAGAAAAGCATGTCAAACGGGTTACAATCAATCCAGACACACTCCAAGTGAAGAACCTATATGATTTCACGACAAAGAACACAAAGTTATTTTTCAAAAAGCTCAACTTGAATTCAGATTTCCTGGTCCTCCCAGTAGAACAGTGGAAAGATGATCCTGGCTTCCAAAATGCAAAAGCCAGTGTACAAGCTTTGTCTGTGATCAATGATCATGCACAAAGAGGAGTAGCCTTAGTCCAAGATTTCTCAGGCCGCATCACCAAGGACGAACAGCAACTGCTTTATCTACTGCAGGCAGTTGCTGACCACAGGAAATCATTCCCTAATGCCCTCAAGCAGACCTTACTGGGCGACAAAGTGAGACTGGTCCTCATGTGACCCCTGCCTTGAGCAGCTAATACCCACTTAGAGAAAATGGTGGAGGGGGGGGGGGGGGACCCAGGCTTGGGGGCTAGGAAATGATGTGTTATGAACATTAAGCATAGGCATAATATTGTTAAATTTCATTTGACTTGAGCAACCTCTAATAATTAAGATATTTAAAAAATATTTTACAGGCAATGTTTCTACCCCAAATGAAAACTTTTGCCAGGGTCTGTGACAAAAAAAAAGGCAAATTTTGTTTTTGGCCCCAAATAAGGACCACCCTAATATATATATAATATATATATATATATATATATATTATCAACGACCTCACCAGCAAGGAATCGAACCCTCGACCTACTGGGTGGCCCTAGGGAACGCTTACCGGCTAGCCCACAAGGACACTAAAAGCAGTTCTAGACTCTGTTATATTTCACACAAAGCCTGTTCATCGAGCTGATGGCGCCGTGAACCTCATTGGGAAACTGCCCGTGCCTCGTATGTGGTGTCAGTAGCATTTTACCGAATCCAGCTGGTATGAAACGCGAGGTGCATATATATACTATGATAATATATATATATATACATATATATATATTTATATATATATATATATATATATATATATATATATATATATATATATATATATGTGTACATATATATATATATATATATAATATATATATATATATATATATATATATATATATATATATGTGTATATATATATATATTATATATATATATATATATATATATATATATATATATATATATATATATATATATATATATATATATATAGATAGATATAATTTTTTGACAATTAACTGCTTCATAGTGTAGTTTACAGAGAGAGAGAGAGAGAGAGAGAGAGTGTGTGTGCTTGTGTGTTTGAGTAATGTAGCTTAACAACTGAAGTTAGTGGTACCTAACTCATTTTCAATGCGGAAATTAATATTGATGACAACATAGTATTGGTAGTCCATTACGCAAAGTGAAAACCAGAATATTTCTAAAGCAGACACTGTATAAACCGATAGCTCAGGGCGATAGTAACATAATTAGGATATAATGATTGGTTACCAGTAGCGTGCCAGACCATTAAATCTACTGGGACTTGTAAATTGTATATCCAGTATAGTTTTTCGTACTTTATGTCATATTGAATCGTTGGGCATTATATAAACAACAATGTTTATATATGGCTTCATTGTTGAAACAGTTATATAAACAACACTGTTTGTCTATTTTCGTCGGACATAATCGTGAAAATTAAACCAGATATAGCGTTGTTCCCTTCCTCACAGCCTATGGTAATATGATGTTCTGGGTGACATCATGGTGTTTTGATAAATGACTTCACATAAGTAATAATATCGATATGTATTTCTTGCACAGAACTCTATAGTAACTTCATCAATACCAGCGTCTCGTCTAGAACTCTATGTTAACTATACAGATATTTATGTCTCGTCCTGGACTGCGAAGTAATGACACATGGATATACAGTATCTCAGACAAATATGAACAGGGGCATCAATGTGTGGTGGACGACTATTGAGACAAAATAAATCTACTCCTCGAACAACGTTGGCATAGTTCATAAAATACGGTTCTCGTGGTGAGGTCGTTGATTATATGTTCAAAGTCCGCGTGTTATATGGACTAAAAATGAAGTATATATATATATATATAAATAATATATATATATATATATATATATATATATATATATATATATATATATATATATATATATATATATATATATGCTGATAACCACAAGGAAAGAAGAAAACACGAAGTTCCCAAGCGCTTTCGTGTAATTCACATCTTCAGGGGTGAGTACAGACTAAGGAGAAGTACAAAACAAGGTGTATATATACAGAGGAGGGTGAGACCAGGTCCACAATGGTCAGGTATTAGGTAATGACCCTACTAATCTTTAAATAGCACAGCAACGGTCGGTAGTCAGGTCAGAGGGTAAGGTGACCCAACCTTCTCACCTAGTTACAAATCTTCTTAATTACAAAATTGTCCAGTTTGTACATGCCATTACTCAAATTCATGTTGAATGCTTCGGTACGTTTAATGAGACTAGATTCTATGATGTTCCTACTATCAATTGAATTACAAGGTAATATTGAAGAGGCATATACCTAGATCACGCGCACCTACAGTAATTTACTTGCATATATATATATATATATATATATATATATATATATATATATATATATATATATATATATATATATATATATACAGTAGCGGAATCGCCGCCCTCCGGGCGGCTCTTTCACTACGCCACGGTAGGACGCCACCCTCCGGGAGGCTCCACAATGTCTCACTGTAGTGCATTAAGGTGTCTTCTTTGATCCTGACTTTGCACCCGTGAGAAGGCATGTTTTCCAGGGCATTTTTAAATGACTCTACATACGCGTTGTGCTCATGCAGCATTTCTTGAATAGATAGGACAACGTCATGTCTGACACCTTGAATGTTGCCACACCTGATAGTAGTCTGCTTTTCATGATCTCCCATTAAGTAGATTTGGAGGAACTTTGCCTGGTCATCTTCCAGTGGTAAGAGGGATCCTGCTTCGTAATAGACTTCACCCTGGACTTTGAATGTGGGCATGTATCCGTGCTCACGAACTACTCTGGTAAATCCAAAGGATGTCATCTGGAAGCATGAATTGTACTTCCGTATATTTTCCAAGAAGTGTTTTGACTCTGGAGTTGTTCCCAGCATGAGAATCTTCAATGGGTGTGGTGGTTTTTCCAGATTTGGCAGTCGTACTTTCCGATGAGAGCAGCACAACCAGCAGATTCTCCTTTGTACTTCTTTGCACCGCAATATTCACATTTCTTATCCATGTTGCCAATGACAACAGAGGAATACTTTTTATATTCTATAAATAACATCATCAGTAAAGTAGCATCCGAGATTCTCTTGCGGACACACAGACAAACAAGCAGACTTCTTTGTTTTATATAGGTATACATCATCACTACATATAACACCACTCATCATCACTACATATAACAACATCCATCATCACTACAGATCGGTAAAGTAGTTTCCGAGATTCTCGTGCGGACACACAGACAAACAGACAGACTTCTTTGTATTATTAGATATAGATCATCACTACATATAACACCATCCATCATCACTACATATAACACCAGCCATCATCACTACATATAACAACATCCATCATCACTACATATAACATCATCCATCATCACTACATATAACATCATCCATCATCATTACATATAACACCATCCATCAGCATCACTACATATAACACCATCCATCTACAGATCGGTAAAGTAGTTTCCGAGATTCACGTGCGGACACACAAACACACACACACACACTTACTTCTTTGTTTTATATATATATATATATATATATATATATATATATATATATATATATATACTTCATTTTTAGTCCATTTAACACGCGGACTTTGAACATACAATCAACGACCTCACCAGCAAGGAATCGAACCCTCGACCTACTGGGTGTGACTAGGGAACGCTTACCGGCTAGGCCACAAGGACACTAAAAGCAGTTCTAGACTCTGTTATATTTCACACAAAGCCTGTTCATCGAGCTGATGGCGCCGTGAACCTCATTGGGAAACTGCCCGTGCCTCGTATGTGGTGTCAGTAGCATTTTACCGAATCCAGCTGTCCGCGTGTTAAATGGACTAAAAATGAAGTATATATATGTACCTCGCGTTTCATGCTTCGGTATGTTTAATAAGACTAGATTCTATGATGTTCCTACTATCAATTGAATTACATGGTAATATTGAGGAGGCATTATCCCAGTCAATGCAATGTGTGTTCATACATTCATTATTATTCTGCCCACCATAATAAAGTCAAACAGTCAGTATTTACAACAATGTTTTTACGTGCCTTGAGAATTTGCAGTCCGGAATTCATCGATGAGGAATACAAATATATATATAATATTGGCTCAAACCTTAAATACCCTAGATCTTTCATAGACAAATGCTTAAACATTACTAAGAAAACTTTCTATAGAACTGATCCCAAGCCCACCCATGACCATAAGAATATCTTAATATTACCATTTCACAAAAATTTCTCACACATTCCGGCACAGCTAAAATCTTGGAACGTCAATGTGGCATTTAAAAACTCATGCACTGTTAAACAAATGTTAATCAAGAACTCCCCCAACAACACAATTGGTTGCATTTATAAAGTTCCTTGCAAGGAATGTAATATGTTTTACTTAGGCCAGACAGGTAAAGATCTTGTAACTAGAATTAAACAACACAAATACAGTGTTAGGACAGGCCAGGAATCCAATGCTCTGTTTGTTCATTTGAGGGATAACAAGCATTGCATTGACTGGGATAATGCCTCCTCAATATTACCATGTAATTCAATTGATAGTAGGAACATCATAGAATCTAGTCTTATTAAACATACCGAAGCATTCAACATGAATTTGAGTAACGGCATGTACAAGCTGGACAACTTTGTAATTAAGAAGATTTGTGATCAGGTGAGGGGGCGGGTCACTGTCCCATCTGACCCAACCACCAACCGTTGTGTGCCATTTAAAGATTAGTAGGGTCATTACCTGACCATTGTGGACCTGGTCTCACCCTCCTCTGTATATATTCATCTTGTTTTGCATTACTCTATCTAGTCTGTACTCACCCCTGAAGATGTGAATTACACGAAAGCGCTTGGGAACTTCGTGCTTTCTTCTTTCCTGGTGGTTATCAGCATATATATATATATATATATATATATATATATATATATATATATATATATATATATATATATATATATATATATATTTATATATATATATATATATATACATATATATATATATATATATATATATATATATATATATATATATATATATATATATATATATATGTGTGTGTGTGTGTGTGTGTGTGTGTGTTTGTACTGTATATCACATCACATTGTGTCCATAACAAAAACCTCACCGGACAAAATACCCTAGGACAAATTATAAACGTACAGAAATCCCCTGACAAAAACCCCCAGGACAAAAACCCCGCCGGACATAAACCACGCTCCCTACCGGGCAAAAAAACCCGATGGACATAAACCCCACCCCTACCGGATACAAACCCCACCCCTACCGGACAAAACCCACAACGAACAAAATCCCCTCATAGTAAAAAATAAAACAAAATCTATTTAAAGTTTATTATAGCGAACGTTATGAAATGTAATTTATATGATAAAGACAAAATTAAAACTATATCAATATTTACCTCATGTTAAAAAAATAAGACAAAATCTAATTGGAGTTTTTATTAATTTTTTACAAATCCACTTTGACATCATCTCTTACTAAGATGATGTATGGACCAAATGAAGTGTAGGTTATACTAGACTATAATTGTTATTGCCGCTGGCTTCATTTACAATGCTGTCGTTTGCTGCCTTCCCCCAACAAACATTAAATCTCTTGGCCTGCGACCACGTACGCTGCGACCCCCCACGCAGTCCTGTGACCTCGCCAGATGTAGCGGCTGAAGGGGGCGGTGTTTACAGAGAAGAGGTCCTGGTTCTGCTGATTGTATGGTTTCGATAGTGGCGTGGCTGCCTGGCCTCCATTATAGCAGATCGCCCTCTCCAGTGATGCTGTGAGGACAAGCCCTCTGCTAGCAGTGATGAACACCGACTGACAATCCTCACCGAGTTTTGTGCTGGAACAATTTACGCAGTACTATTGTCCCTTGGAACACCATACTGGTTTGCATTGACATGCATTTGTAAGTACAGCCTAAATGATGACATACCCCTCAGTACTGAAATATTGTGGACAAATTATGCCAACTCGTTTTTGCCTTATCTGGAGCAATAAGACAATGCGGAATGAAGTTTAACTAAGATTAATAGTGATGAAATTTGCATCATGTCACCATGCTTAATAATAAGAACATATGAATGGAGGAATCTGCAGCGGGGCCTATTGGCCCACACTGGGCAGTCCCATTTACACTCAACCCCTATTGCTCATATATTCATCCAACCTATGTTTGAAGCTATCCAGCATATTCGAGTTAATGCTGATATTTGGTAACGTGTGCCACTCGTCCACTACTCTAATTCCAAACCAATATTTACCTATTTTGCGCCTAAATCTAAATTTGTCTAATTTAAAACCATTGTTACGAGTTCGCTACTGGTTGGATAGTTTGAGTACCTTTGTAATGTCCCCTTCTTATAACCCTGACTTCCATTTATACACCTCTATCATATCGCCACTCACTCTACGTCACTCGAGGGAGTGCAAATTAAGATGCTTTAACCTGTCTCTATATTCAAGGTTCCTAATGCCCGAGACTAGTCTTGTCATTCTCCTCTGAATTCTTTCCAAGGATTCTATATGCATTCTGTAATACGGTGACCATAATTGAACTGCGTAATCCAAGTGAGGTCTCACAAGCGGAAGATATAGTTTTAGGATGACCTCGCTAATCAATTGTAATTAAGATGATATTGTGTGAGACTAACTAAATGTATCAGATTTTAGTCACCATGTAATACTAATGTACGCCTAGTTCTCTGCAGCTTTTAACCACATCAATAAATATTGAATGCGTCAAAAAGCGGGTTTCAATCATTTCCCTTCGACTTGCCCGTTACCTGGACGTCCTTAACTAAGGCTTTTACAGTCAAAACAAGTACGGGGGGCGCGAAGGGAAGTCTCAACTGCTAGGAGGATCAAAGGACCACAGGACACGCCGCCAACGCCGGGACTTCAGTGTGGGACAACGTAGGTCGTCAGCTAGCCAGCCACCCACAGTGGGTGTCGCGGGACGTCGGCGTGCGAGAATGTAATGCAGAGAACGAAGCGGTACACCGGTCCACGGGAGATGGCTCCCCATCATCAGAGGAGGATAAACGGGTCATCGAGCTTTGGTCGTCGACTGGACAGAGAATGGAGGGACTACTGGGACTAAAGAAACGTCTATCGAGGGACACAAGGCTGAAATTCCGGCACAAGGAAGAGATGGGAAATCTATTCAATGAAGGCTTTGCCGAAAGGGTGCCACGAAGGCAATTATCAAAGTCCGGTAGAAGTAGCTGGTATTTGCCTCCAAGGACCGGACCTAAACAAAAAAATTTATTGGAGTGCTCATTCGGTTTAGACGAGAGCCAATCGCCCTAATGGCCGACAGTGAAGCGATGTTCCCTCAAGTGAAGGTAAACCCAGAACGCAGACTCTTTACGATTCCTCTGGTGGGAAGGTGGAGATTTGACATAATCGCCAACGACATGTAGGATGACAGTGCATCTTCTCGGAGTGTGGAGTCCCTCGTGCGCAGCCTATGCTCTGCAAGGGATTTTCCAAACTTCGGAGATGGTTTCTCGGATCCCGCAAATAGAGTGAAATCAAACTTCTATGTAGACGACCTGCTCCTGTCAGTAACTGAACCCAAAGAAGCAATTACGATATCTCGGCAGTTGCGACATCTTCTATCCCTGGAAGGTTTCAAACTCACGAAATGGATCAGCAACGACAAAGAGGTCCTCAACACGATCCCATTTGAAAGTCGACATGCTGGAGTGAAGGAAGTGAACCTGGGATGTGAAGACCTACCTACAGAGAGAGCCTTGGGAGTCATGTGGGACCTAAATGGAGACCAGTTTGCAACAAAGGTTCAGGTTCCCACGCGACCGGCGACAAAAATAGGCTTACTAGCAGTGGTAAGTTCGGTGTACGACCCTTTAGGATTCATCTGCCCTTTCATCATCAAAGCCAAGCTCATTTTCCAAGACTAATGCATGCGAAAGAAGGACTGGGACAAACCCATCGCCAAGCAAAGCCTTCACAAGTGGTTGCGCTTGCTTGAAGACTTGAAATTACTGCAAAACTTCAAAGTTCCTCGCTGCTACAGACCCGGTGGCCTGGGTCGTGTCACCTCATCGCAACTTCATCACTTCTGTGGTGCCTCACAAGTGGCCTATGCGATTGTGACGTCCCTACGGACAGTAGATATGAAGGTAATGCCAGATGTTATTTCGTTTGTGGTAAGGCTCATCTGGCCCCTCTCAAACAGCTAACGATCCCAAGGCTAGAATTCTGTGCTGCGGTCCTGGCAACAAAAGCAGACCAGACAACTAGGCGTAAAATTGGAGTCCCACTTGAAGAAACCGTGTTCTGGATGGACAATATGATTGTGCCAACATAAGGAAACGTTTCCATACTTTCGTTGCCAACAGGACTCGGCTATACATGAAGTCACGGAGAAGGCCAAATGGAGACATGTACGATCAAGATGGAATCCAGCCGATGATCCTACAAGAGACATACATGTTGAAGACATGTTACGGAAATGCAGATGGATTGATGGTTCCTCCTTTTTGCCTCTACCGAGGAGTACTGGCCGAGAGAACCGGAAATCAAACACGAACTTGAGAATGAGCCCGAGGTTAAGCTCGAGGCGATCTCATTACCACAACAGGAAATAACGCCGATGCCATCATGCAGTGCTATGGAGCAGGTACTCCTCGTAGTATGCGCTGCAGAGAGGTGTATCCTGGATCAGGCGAGTATCCAGCATTCTGAGACACGACTTTTAGGGTGCAACATCGAAGCCACTGGAATTGCCTGAACTGCATAATTCCATGTGGGCCTATGGTGAGGAGATGAGCCTCCTGCAGCACCGACAGCTGCCACTGCAAAGTCGACTGTACCAACTAGAGCCATACCTAGGCCAAGACGTGGTGCTCAGAGCAGGAGGAAGGTTGCAAGATGCCAAAGAAAGAACTGGACCGACACTACTGCCCAGAGACCACCCAGTGACCAAGCTTACCTGTATAGTGCGGGAAGCACACGCGGTGGGCGCTGGCCATTCCGAGAGAGAACATACACTGTCCATACTCCGGTGTGAGTTCTGGATAACCCGTTGTCACCCTCTGCTCTACAAGGTAATCAAGGAGTGTGTCACTTGCCGCCGCAACAATTGAAAGCCCAAGGGCAAAGGGAAGCCATGCTGCCCGTAGACAGGACCGACCCGGGGGGTGCCTCTTTACTTACACGGGCACTGACTGCCTTGGTCCGTTCACAGTAAGAAAAGGACGAAAGAGTACCACAAGATATGGCTGCATATTCATCTGCCTAGCTACTCGTGCAGTGCACCTGGAGGTGTTGGAGTCACTAGATATAGATGCACTCCTAAAAGCTACTGTCCTCTCCATCGCTAGAAAGGGTACGACTCCAAAACATATTCGTTCAGACAATGGCACCAACATGGTTGGGGCTTGCAAGGTGCTCCGTTCAGCAGTACGTAGTTGGAGGAATGATGAACGCATACTCGGACGCTTTCAGAAGAAAGATATAAAATGAGTATTCAACCTTATACCGGCTTCACACATAACATAAGAACATAAGAACATAAGAATGGAGGAAACTGCAGCGGGCCTATTGGCCCATACTGGGCAGTCCCGTTTACACCCAACCCCTATTGCTCATATGAGCATCCAACCTATGTTTGAAGCAATTCAGCGTATTCGAGTTAATGATGATATTTGGTAACTTGTTCCATTCATCCACTACTCTGTTTCCAAACCAGTGTTTACCTATTTCACGCCTAAATCTAAATTTGTCCAATTTAAAACCATTGTTACGAGTTCGCTCCTGGTTGGATAATTTGAGTACCTTTGTAATGTCCCCTTTGTTTAGCCCTGCCTTCCATTTATACACCTCTATCAGGTCGCCCCTCGCTCTACGTCTCTCAAGGGAGTGCAAATTAAGATGCTTTAACCTGTCTCTATACTCAAGGTTCCTGATACCCGGGATTAGTCTTGTCATTCTCCTCTGGATTCTTTCCAAGGATTCTATATCCATTCTGTAATACGGTGACCAGAACTGGACTGCGTAATCCAGGTGTGGTCTCACAAGAGCAAGATACAGTTTTAGGATGACCTCGCTAGTCTTGTAACTAACACTCCTTTGTATGAACCCAAGTACTTTATTAGCCTTGTTACGAGCAGAAACACATTGTTTACTTGGCTTAAGGTTCCTACTTATCATTACTCCTAAATCTCTCTCGCAGTCGGATTTCTCTATGGCATCGTTGTTCATCTGGTATCTGGTTTCCCTGTTTACATTCCCTATACTGAGTACTTTACATTTGTCAATGTTGAATTTCATCTGCCATTTTTCAGACCATTCGAAAAATTTGTTTAGATCCTCCTGTAGTTTTGCCGAGTCCTCGTCAGATTTGATAACACGTCCTATTTTAGTATCATCAGCAAATTTACTTATGTTGCTGTCTATGCCGATATCTATGTCGTTTATGTATATAATAAACAATAATGGTCCAAGTACTGAGCCTTGGGGAACTCCACTTGTGGCGTTGCTCCAATGGGACTTAGTGCCGTTAATGCTCACTCGCTGTTTCCTGTCCTGTAACCACGCCCTAATCCATTTAAGGATGTCACCTTTGATGCCATGAGCTTCTACCTTTCTAATTAGTCTTTCGTGGGGTACTCTGTCGAAGGCTTTGCTAAAGTCGAGATATACCACATCATAATTGTGCCCCTCGTCCACTGATTCGAAAACTGATGAAAAGAATGTTAATAGATTAGTTAGGCAAGAACGTCCGCTTGTGAAGCCATGCTGGGAATCATTGATCAATCTGTGCTTCTCCAGGTGATTTCGAATAGAGTTTGAAATGATTGCTTCCAGTAATTTGCCTACTATTGATGTTAGACTGATTGGGCGGTAGTTAGAGGATAGTGATCTATCCCCCTTCTTGAAGATCGGTATTACATTCGCTATCCTCCAGGATTCTGGTACTACACCTGTTTTTAAGGACATGTTAAACAACTTTGCTAAGGGCATACTAAGCTCTTCCTTACATTCCTTTAATACTCTGGCAAATATCTCATCGGGACCAGGTGACTTATTAGGCTTTAGTTTGTCTATTTGCTTACTAACATCGTTACTAGTCACTACTATCTCACTTAATTTGTTTTCTTCACTATCTCTGAATAGAGTCGGTGGCTCGGGTATCATGTTTAAATTTTCGCTGGTGAAAACTGTTGAAAAATATTTATTCAAATTATTGCTCATTTCTCCGTCGTTATCAGTGAGCTCGCCGGAGTCTGACCGTATTGGTCCAATCTTTTCTCGTGTTTTAGTTTGGTACATTTGGTAGAATCCTTTGGGGTTTGTCTTTGCCTCCCTTGCTATCCTTACCTCATTATTCCTCTTTGCTTTCCTTATCTCGGTTTTAACCCTACTCGCCAATACCCTATAATAGTCCCGGAGGTGAATTTCGCCACGATTTATCCTTCTACCTATAGCCTTCCTTTGGCCAATGATGTTCTTTAAATAATTATTTATCCATTTAGGGTCATTGTTGTTTGATCTGAGTTTTTTGTATGGTATGTTCTGCCTTTGTGCATTAAGTAACTCACTATTTAAATTGTCGTGGAACTCGGCAATCTCAGATCTCGTTATCAGGTCGGTGTCATCTGTCAGGTTCACGGCCAAGCGCGACACCCCCTCTCTTAGCTGCCTCTTTAAACTGTCAAAGTTTGCCCTTCTGAAATCTGGTACTTTAGTGGAATTTTCCTTACGTCTGCCCTGAAAATCTAACTGGAATCGAATTTCTTTGTGATCGCTGTTTGCAAGTTCGTTCCCTACCTCGACATTGCTAATGAGGTTTTCTCTGTTTGACAAAACTAAATCCAATATATTATTACCCCGTGTGGGTTCGGTTATATGTTGACTTAGGAAACAGTCCTGGATCGTCTCGAGAAAATCCTCTGATTCTGAGTTTCCCGTAAGGTCGGTCCAATCTATTTGGCCAAGGTTAAAGTCGCCTACTATACAGACTTTGTTGTGTATGGAAGCCCTGCGCATTTCATCCCAGATAAGTCGCTCATTGACTCTGTCAAGATTGGGGGGTCTATATATTACTCCTGTGATTAATTTTTCCCGACCGTCGCTTAATTCTATCCAAATTGTTTCTGTATTCCTCTCAGTTTTTATTTCCTTATTTATTTCACACTTCAGATTATCCCTAACATAGATTGCTACTCCGCCTCCTTTCCTGGTCTGCCTATCGGTATGGAACAGTTTGTAACCCGCAATTTGGTATTCGACTGGTAATTCACGTGTGTCTAGGTTGATCCATGTTTCAGTGAATGCAATTATATCGATTTCTTCTGTACATACCAAGGCCCTAATATCATCCATTTTGTTTCTCATACTTCTACTGTTCGCGTAGTATACATTTAAGTTAGTCGTGTTCTGAGTCCTTCCCTTACCGCGTTTAGTTTTAAACTCCCTGTCTAATTTAGTTATGTCATCATTCCTAACACTATTTCCCTGTAATCTTTCGCCTTGTTTACCCGCTCCCACTGCAGTCTCCTCCACCCCCGTGCCCCTATGTTCTCTTAGCAGTTTAAAGACTTCGATATCTTTTGAACTGCCCCCTCTAGAGCCCCAGCCAGGGTTGCTACTCCATCCCTAGACAGGTGCACCCCATCCCTAGCATAAAGGTCCCTTCTGCCATAGAAGTTGTCCCAGTTGTCAATGAATGGGACTGATATTGACTTGCAATATCTGTCAAGACGGTCGTTAACACCAACCGCCCTTGACAACCATTCACTGCCAACTCTCCTTCTAGGCAGGACACCGCATATGATAGGGATCCCTCCCTTAGTCCTAATACGATCTATGGCTGCCTTGAACTTATCAAGAAGCTCCTCGCTCCTACACCGGCCAATATCATTGCCTCCTGCACTGAGGCAGATAATGGGTTTGTTCCCATTACCAGACAAGATATTGTCCATCCTGTCAATTATATCCCCCACCCCAGCTCCTGGCAAACACACCCTCATCCTATTTTTGTTTTTACCACAAAAGGCCCTGTCCATGTACCTTACCTGTGAGTCACCAACAATTAAAGTTTTTATACCTTCCTTGTCATCCCTGTCTGTACTAACGTCCAATTCGTCTGTCAAGGGACTGAACGGGTTGGTACACTTAGCTGTTGTTGTCGTTGTTGTCGTATCCTTGGTGTGCTTCTTCACCAAAAGCTTTGTCTTCCCACTACTCACAATTTTCCACTCGCTTGATTTTTCGTCAGCCACTGGCTTTACTCGTCCAGCCTCTCCTTTTAACATCGCCAGCTCTTCCCTTAATTTCAAGTTCTCCAACTTGACCTTCGCCAATTCTTCAGTGGACCACTCCAGTTTGGTCACCAAACTGTCATACCCAAGACCGCACCTTGCTCTGGCCATATCTGATAATTATCCCTCCGGAGCTAACCCTGCCGTGACCTTTCCCCTAGTGAGGTCAGAACACATGGGAGGAGCGTGGGAACGGCAAATCCAAACAGTCAGAAAATTTCTCCGAGCAATTGTGGGGATCCAAGTCCTGGATGAATACCGACTGCAGACGTTATTTTGTGAAGTGGAAGCAATCATAAATAGTTGACCCATCACACCTGCCTCGAGCGACGTGAGAGACTTGGAACGCTTACACCAGCCCACATCTGCCACGGTGGCCAACATGCTGTTCTGTCATTGGGAGGATGTCTTCTAAAGGACTCATATCAACGACGGTGGCGGCACGTGCAGTTCCTAGCAGATCGCTTCTGGAAACGCTGGGTGAGAGAGTACCTTCCACTACTCCGCAACATACAGAGGTACATAGAAGCAACCCGGAATCTCCAAGAAGGCGACCTTGTCCACGTCACTGGAGAAGATCTTCTTCTCAACAAATGGCCATTGGCAGGGTGACGGCAGCGGTCCCAGGAGCCGATGGTCTGCGCTAGGTGAGTGTGCGAACCGTATCTGGGGAGTTTCGAAGGCCAGTGACCCGTGTACAATATTCCTTCTTGAACACGCCACACTATAAAATCTCTGGCGATTGCCCAACGTCGGTAGTGTTATCGCCGCTGGCTTCAGCTACAGTGCTGGGGTTTACTGTCTTACCTGAACAAACATCAAATCTCTCGACCTGTGACCACATACGTCGCGACCCCCCACGCGACCTGTGACCTCACCAGATGTAGCGGCTGAGGGTGGCGGTGTTTACAGACAAGAGGTCCTGGTTCTGCTGAGTGTATGGTTTGGAGGGTGGACTGGCCGCCTGGGCTCCATGATAGCAGATCGCCCTCTCCAATGATGCTGTGAGGACCAGCCCTCTGCTATCAGTGATGAACACCGGCTGACAATCCTGGCCGAGTTTTGTGCTGGAACAATTTACGCAGTACTATTTTCCTTCGGAACACCATACTGGTTCGCACTGACCCGCACTTGTAAGTACAACCTAAGTGATGACATACCCCTCAGTACTGAAATATTGTTTACTAATTATGCCTTCCCGTTTCTGCCATATCTGGAGCAATAAGACAATGCGGAATGAAGTGTAACTAAGATTAATAGAATTATGAACTTTGTATCGTGTCTCTATGCTTAATAATCAATTGTAATTAAGATGAAATTGTGTGAGACTATCTAATTATATATCAGATGGATGCCTTGTTCTCTGCAGGTTATGACCACATCAATAAGTATTGAATGCGTCAAAAGGCGGGTTTCAATTATTTCCCTTCGACTTGCCCATCACCTGAACGTCCTTAACTGAGGCGTTTACAATAGTCATATCATAAGCGTATATTATGCCCAATGCCTCTGAGCATTTCCTCCAATGTCTTGCAGTCATCTCTAAAATCAACACAGAGATTTCTGCGTCGTTTTTGAAGGTCTCTGGTTTCCCGTTTTACACGTTTTTGAAGTGGTTTCCCTCTCGCATGGACACAATGACTGCGTCTTTCCTGATGCTCTCAATAGCAGTCCAAATTGTAAGATGAGAGTAGCCTACCAACTGTTGGAATCTGCGATTCCAAGTCTCACAGAGGTTGTTGGTGCGGTATTTGTTGTCATTTGTAGCTAGGAGGAATCCTCCGCACTCGTATTGTCACAGGACCTGGATATTGTCTTGTCTGGCCAATGCGGCGGTATGTGCCGACAACGTAGGTCGCATCAAAGTAATCGACGAGGTCTTCAATTCATCAGGAATATTGTCTTTTATGTAGTCCATTCTATCAAAACACGATCAACAGGAAGAGAGGCAAGTCCATCTAGCATGCCACAGAAATGCTTGTTATCGTCACCTTATTTGTATCGGTTACTTAGCCCAAGGTTCTGGATCTTTCGCCAGGTACTTAGTGTCAAGTGGTAGAAACACGCCTTGGCATTAACATGTGGACCCAGCTTGCTGCTAATGGCATTCATGGCTGCTTGTTCGAAGTCTGTGGTTGTTGTTGTGACATCCATGTAAAATCAAAGTTCCTCTCCCTTGTCATGAACTGCTGTCAACATTTCTTCATATATCTCTTGGGATTTGCCAGGCAGGAAGGCATAAACACAGCCCAATGCAGATTCCCCTAAAGATTGTAAGATCACGGGTCCCGTGAGGTCACAAAAAGTGAAGACAGTAATGATATTTGTAAGAAATTGTTAAAACTTTAAATAAACTTTTTATTTTCTACCATGAGGTAAATATTGAAGCTTAAATAGAGCTTTAATTTATTTTTTACCATATAACCTACACTTCATAATGTTCCATACATACATTGTCTTAGTAAGAGAAACTATCAAAGTGGATTTGTAAGAAAATTATTGAAAACTTTAAATAAATTTTGTTTTATAATTTTTTTTACTATGAGGTGATTTTGTCCGTTGTTGGCTTTGTCGGGGAATGTTTTTGTCCGGCAGGGGTGGGGTTTATGTCCGTTATTTTGTCCGGGGGGGGGGGGGTGTCCGGGGGTTTATGTCCGTATCCCCAACACATCACATCACAGCATGAGATGACGCGGCGACAACTATACTTATACTAAATGCTACATTTTATTGCAGTGAGATAAACACAATTATAATTTATGTATACAGGATGACACAAAGATTTGTGTTCCGGATCTCTCTCTCTCTCTCTCTCTCTCTCTCTCTCTCTCTCTCTCTCTCTCTCTCTCTCTGCCTATTTAATTATTATTATATATTTTTTACTCCCAGCGTTTTTATCTGGAATAGTGGTCATGATCTGTATAGTCCTCACTTCACCACACGGTGAAACAAATTTGAGATGAAGATCAACTGGATTAAAAAAAAAGACAAAACATCTGATATATTGCAAATAATTACACTGGGCTGCATTTGAAAAAAAAATTCATGAGGTGCGGGGTTTCTTAGCTGATTCTTTATGTATTTTGCGTGCTGATTCCAAAAATGCCATTCATTTTGCCCAATCAGGTCAGATTTTTATGCTATGGGAATTAGGAAAAAATCGAAATTCTTAAATATGATGTCAAAATTTGTATGCAAAATATATCATAAGAAATGAAACCACAACACATAGCCAAAATATGTCAACTACATAGATGCCTTTACAGTTAGACATGCATAAATGGCCGTGGCAGAGAATTTCTTTGGTGGTTGGTGTCTGGGGCGTCCCGTTTCAGACACCAACAGTAGTCGGCGAGCATGTTGATATCCCAGCGACCCTGGTACCGCTCCTCCATTACACGGATATCTTGATGGAAGCGTTCTCCTTGTTCCTCACTCACATCACCACAGTTCTCTGGAAAGTAGTCCAAGTGGGAGCTGAGGAAGTGCATCTTGATGGACATGCGTGCACCAAGAACTTTGTAGCTCAGAAGTAGGTCCTCAACAACTCGTTCATACTCTGGACTTCTGTAGTTGCCAAGAAAATTGGAGACAATAGACTTAAAGGCATGCCAGGCTTTCTTCTCATTTACATCCATGCTGCAATCAAACTTGGGATCTTTGAAAAGCTCTCTGATCTGAGGGCCATCAAAAATTCCTGCATTCAGCTTTGCCTCACTGACTTTTGGAAATTTTTCTTTCAGAAAATTGAAAGCCTGGCTTTTTTTGTCCAGTGCCTTTACAAAGTTTTTGAACAGACCGAGCTTGATGTGCAGTGGCGGAAGAAGAATGTTCTGAGGATTCACCAGAGCATGGGCAACAACATTGTGAGAACCTGGAGTAAGTACATTTCTTGCAGGCCAGTCACGTTGCATGTAGTGCTGCTTGTCTGCTCGACTATCCCACAAACAGAGGAAACATGCCATGTAAGACCAGATGAAAAAGAAATTTAATTGTGAAAATATATATGTAAAAAAACACGGACATATACTCTTTTCCTTTGCGTCACGGCGGACATTTAAATGGCCGGCGAGCACGTGGGTGTATTTAAATGCATCGTAAGGGCATTAAAACTGACCGAAATCTTTTCTGTGAGGCTTGCCAATGTCTCTGATGATTTATTTAATGAACGAATATGAGGACCCCATTTTGAGCGAAAAATGTCAATATTTTACCTGAATCTCCGCTTAAAATGCTATAGCACAAAATTCTGACCTGATTGAGCAAAATGGATAACATTTTTGAGATCAGCATGCAAAATACACCCAGAAAAGCTTAATAATGCACAAACCTCAAAAACTATGCAGGGCAGTGTACAGTAATACTTGTCTACCCTGAACAATTTCGTAGACCAGTTTGCTGTATCCTACCTCCGAAAAAATTATAGATGAAATTCAATGTGGACAAATGTAAAAGTACTTAGTCTTGGAGATGTAAACAGAGAAACCAGATTTCAGATGAACAACGTTGTTTTAGAAAAACCCGACTGTGAGAAAGATTTAGGAGTAATGATAAGTAGGAAACTTAAACCAAGACACCAATGTGCATTTCCTCGAAATAAGGCTAACAAAGTACTCGAGTTCATTCAAAGGAGTGTTACTTACAAGACTAGCGATGTTATCCTAAAACTATATTGTGCGCTCGTGAAACTTCACTTGGGCTACGCGGTTCAGTTCTCGTCACCGTACAACAGAATGGATGCAGATTCTCTAGAAAGAATTCAGAGAAGAATGACAAGACTAATCCTGGTCATTAAGAACCTTGAGTACAGAGACAAGTTAAAGCTTCTTAATTTTCACTCCCTCTAAAGACGTAGAGTGAGGGGCGATATGATCGAGGTGTATGAATGGAAGTCGGTTAAACAAAGGTGACAGAACAAATATACTAGAACTATCCAACCAAGAGCGAACTCATAGCAAAGGCTTTAAATTGGGCAAATTTAGATAGACAAACACTGGTTTGGAAATAGAGTAGTGGATGAGTGAAACAAGTTATCAAACATCATCAGTAACCCGAACACGCTGGATAGCTTCAAATATAGGTTGGATGGATATATAATATGAGCGAAAGGGGTTGGGTGTAAACGGGACTGCCCAGTATGGGCCAATAGACCCGGTGCAGTTTCCTCCATTCTTATATTCTTACGTTATGTTCTCATGCTCCTAAAGACGGCGGTGCACTGGGCACTTTCCTTTAAAGGTGTTGAGCAAACACGGTCCGGCGGGCAAAAGAGAGGTTTTACGTCACTTTAGGATGTTTTGTTACATAAGTACATAAGAAAATAAGGAGTCTGCAAAAGGCCGGTTGGCCTGTGCATGACAGCTCCTGTCGAGAGTTACAACCACTCTCTATCGTCCATGAATCTATCTAGCCTCCTCTTAAAACTTTCCACTGTCCCAGCACTTACTACAAAGTTGCTAAGTTTGTTCCACTCGTCTACCACCCTATTTGGGAACCAGATTCTTCATATCTCCCTCCTAAAACGAAACTTATCCAACTTAAATCCATTGCTACAAGTCCTATCCTGCTCGGATGTTATAAGAACTTTATCTATATCTCATTTATTGATTCCTTACACCCACTTAAATACTTCTTCGTATCTCCCCGCACTCTTCGTCTTTCTAGGGAATGCAAGTTTAGTTTCTTTAATCTATCTTGATGTGGAAAGTATCTGAGTCCCGGAATAATTTTCGTCATTCTTCGCTGCACCGACTCCACTGAATTGATATCCATTCTATAATGAGGGCACCAGAACTGAACAGCATAATCGAAGTGCGCCTGACTAGCGCAAGATATAATTGCAATATGACCTCCGCACTCTTATTACTTACACTTCTAGATATAAAACCTAATACTCTGTTTGCCTTATTTCGAACATTAACGCATTGTTTTCTAGGCCGAAGGTCCGGGATTATAAGTACCCCTAAGTCTCTTTCACGAGTCGACTTCTCTAGGTTGATGTTGTTAAGGCTGTATACATTGACAGTATTTGTTCTTCCAATACTAAGTACGCTGCACTTGCTGGTGTTTAATATCATTTCCCATTTTCTGACCACTCCTGCAGTTTATTTAAATCGTCCTGTAGAGCATTTGCATCCTGCCTTGAATTAATCTTCCCCCCTATTTTGGTGTCATCCGCAAACTTGCTTATGTCACTGCTGATCCCAGTATCTAGATCGTTTATGTAGTTTATGAACAAGAATGTGCCCAGTACTGACCCCTGGGGAACCCCACTTGTTACACAGCCCCACTCCGATTTAAGACCATCTACGCTGACCCTCTGTGTTCTATCGGTGAGCCATGATTCTATCCAATTTTAAACTTTCCCCTCGATACCATGAGCCTTAATTTTTCTCAGAAGCCTCTGATGCGGTACTCTGTTAAATGCTTTGCTAAAGTCTCAGTAAATAACATCGTAATTTTCGTCATTATCTACTACCTCAGACTTTCCTAAAAAACGTCAGCAGATGTGTTAGACAAGATTTTCCCTTTTTAAATCCAAGATTGGCGCGTCTGCCCAACACAGCAAAAACAACAAAGTGTCTAGACGAGGTTCGCCATGAATCCCGTTACAACAGTTGAGGCCTTGTATGATTGTGATATAGTTCCTCAATTGCTGAAGCACGTGAGGTGTCTACAGAAGCTAAAGAAAAGACAATGGGTGCGTCCTGAAGTTTCTTTATAAGTGGCGGCGACTGGCTGGTCAGAGAAGACCCTGTATAGTGATTAAATAATATTAAAGAAGTTTTAAAGTGATGAATACATAGAAATGTGCCACCGATTATGTGTTATATTTTAAATTATCATTGCTGCATGATTTATTTAAAATTTTACGTGAAATTATATGAAGCTCATTTGAGCAATAATCCGGCCAGCAAAGATCCCGCCAAACCATTGTCCATTTCTAGCAACAACCGAAATCCTGCTGCTTGCTGGGCGCTTAGGCCAACGGCCAGCAAAATGGACAACATGTTTGGAGGAAAGTGCCTTGTGTGCAGCTACCTTTAAGAATAATTCAGCATTGTACTATGCTGTCTCGTGAATACTACGTCAAAGTCGGTGGGGCTGCCAAGCTGTCATCAACAACAAGGATGGTCACCCTGGAGCTGGCACCTCACCTACCCCGACAATGACATATCGTACGGTTCCTGGTAATACTGACCAAGAGAGAGAGAGAGAGAGATAGAGGAAGATGGAAGGCGATTTCTAGGTTATGTTAATATTATATTGTATCTATCTATATATATATATATATATAGAACTTATTTTGAGGAAATGGTGACTGAACATATTGTCACGGGAACGTGCTTTATAATCATATTTATATTTATATTTATGTTTATAAAATATTTATGGGCCATGTTGTCTCCCTATTCATATTGTGGGGAATTTTGGGGGGATTAGGTCATCCTTCAGACCACGTGACAGGAGTGTAGGACAAAAGCCCCAAGGAAAAAAGCCCTCACGGACAACATCACCTAAGCACAAATGTGAAGGAATTACCTCGTAGATAAGTATCTTAATTTTCTTTGAGTTTTTTGATTCACTGTTTCCGATCAGAGCTTGGGTGCTGCTGGCCAGGCATGTTCCGTCACATAGCCGAGACCTGCCTTGCCAGGAGTAACTCTCCTGCCCTACACTGTAAGTTTTGTTTTAGTTTTAATGTTATAGTTAGGTAGTGATGTGAGTTATGTTGTAAGATGTAAAATGAAGCGGACATTTTGTTTCTTATATTCTAAGAATAATTTAGATATTTCTGGTTCGACAACTCTTTTTGGCTTGATGACCTGTGTGTCAGAGCCGTGTGTGGCGGTGAGCTATGTTTGGCGATGAGACGTGTGTTGGCAATGAGCTGTGTGTGGCAATGAGCTGTGTGTGGTGGTGAGCTGTGTGTCGCGGTATGTGGCAGTGAGCTGTATGTGGCGGTGAGCTGAATGTGGCGGTGAGCTGTGTGTGGCGGTGACATGTTTCAACTGTATCTACCGTGTGGCTTGTGTGTCACCTTGCCCCAACGCTATTACCTCAGTGCTGACTTTCAACTAGGCCTATGAATTGTGTTGAACCATTGCTGTCTATTAGGTGTAAATAACTTTATATAAGTATACATCATTTAATGGTTTTAGCAAAATCCTCCATTTTATGAGTCATAGTCAAATTGGAACCTAATTATACAGCGTAAATCAGTTAACAAATTTAAAAGAAGTAACTAAGGATATTAATCCCTTGACAACAAAAGCCCCATAGGACAAAACCTACCTTATACAAATAATAATAAGAATTTTTAAATCATGTAAAATATTACATGTTTTATTTCGTAAGACTGAAAAACCTAACCTAACTAAATTTTTACTTTAACTGAGGGGCTTTTGTCCGAACCTCACGTGACAGACTGTGCTAGGGGCCACGTGGTGAGCCGGGCTGACCTCCCACTTAGGTAGGATGTGCATTTATATTATGCCTTGTACCATTTATGTGTAAATATATGTAAATAAGGTAGATTTACCGAGCACTTGTTTTACCCACAATGCACAGCTCGGTGACGTCACTGTTATAAACACGCTTAATCTGGTGACCTCCACGCGTCCCTCGTCTGCTCCCGGTACCAGTGTATCAACAATTTTGGTTATTTGTGCATTATACAGGTTCACCAGCAAAGCTTAAATCCGAAGCCTGACTGTACTCTCTCCACTTCAAAGAAAGTGATTCCAGACTTGAGTATAGAGTAAGGAAAGTTAGTAATGGCTAGTGTTTGTTGTGCGCAGGCCTATGCAATTCTGAGGGCCAAGTTAATGAAGGCCAAGGCCGAAAACTTGAAATTAAAGGAGGTAATTACGAGGATGAAGGAGGGAAGACACGAGACAAGGAAAGCCCGTGTCTGACGAAGGCACAAGTGAGGGGAGGGTTGTGAGGAGAGGAACAACCAAACTGGTGGTGAGAAAAGACACTAAAACGACAACAGCAAAGTGTAAAAACTCTTTTAGTCCCTTGATAGACGAATTGGACGTTAGCATAGTCAAGGACAGGGCTGACAAAAAGATACAAAAACCTTAATTGTTGGTGACTCCCAAGTACGGCACCTGGACAGAGCTCTCTGCGCTAAAGATGAAAATAGGATGAGGGTGTGTTTGCCAGGAGCTGGGGTGGGGGATGTAGTTGATAGGATGGACAATATCTTGTCTGGTAACGGAAGCAAACCCATTATCTGCTTTAGTGTAGGAGTGAGGAGCTCCTTGATAACTTCAAGAAAGCTATTGAACATATTAGGGTGAAGGGAGGGATCCCTATCACATGTGGTGTCCTGCCTAGAAGGAGAGTTAACAATGAATGGTTGTCAAGGGCAGTTGGTGTCAATGGTCGTCCTGACAGATACTGCAAGTCAATATAAGTCCCATTCAATGACAACTGGGACAAATTTTACGGCGAAAGGGACCTTTATGCTAGGGATGGGGTGGCAACCCTGGCTGGCTCTCTCGAGAGGGCAGTTCAAAAGATGTCGAAATCTTTAAACTGATAGGAAACATGTGAGGATGGGAATCGAGGAGACTGCAGTGGGAGAGGGTAAACAAAATGAAATAGTTCTAGGAATGATGACAAAACTAAATGAGGCAGGGAGTTAAAGCCAAGACGCAACAGAGGGAGGGCTAAGATTACAACTAACTTAAATGTCTACTTCGCAAACAGTAGAAGTAATATACACAAAATGGATGAAATCAGGGCGTTGGCATGTACCGAAAAAAAATCGATTTAATAGCATTCACCGAAACATGGATAAACTTAGACTCACGTGTGTTACCTGTCGAATACCAAATTGCAGGTTACAAATTATTGCTTACCGATAGGCACATTAGGAAAGGAGGTGGGGTAGTAATCTATGAAGTGTGAAATAAATAAGGAAATAAAACTGAACTGAATACAGAAGCAATTTGGATAGAATTAATCGATGGTAGGGAAAAATTAATCATAGGAGTAATATATAGACCTCCATATCTTGATAGGGTTAATGAGCGACTTATTTGGGGTGAAATACACAGTGCATCAAGACAGAGCAAAGTCTGTATAGTCGGTGACTTTAACTTTAGTCAAATAGATTAGTCCGACCTTACAGGTAACTTAGAATCAAAGGATTTTTATTAAACAGTTCAAGACTGTTTCCTAAGTCAATATATAGCCGAACCCACCCAGGGTAATAATATACTAGATTTAGTTCTGTCAAACAGAGAAACCCTCTTCAGTAATGTCGAGATAGGTAACGAACTAGCTAACAGCGATCGCAAAGAAGTAAGATTCCTATTAGAATTCATTGTCAGCTACAAGGAAAATTCCATTAAAATCCCTGATTTCAGAAGGGCAAACTTTGATAGTTTAAAAGGCAGTTAAGAGAAGTGGAATCCCGTTTGGGGGTAAATTACATGACCTGACACAATATCTACAAAGGTAGGAGACTAAATCATGTTGAAGTTTACCTCCGAGATTATTATAAGTATTAGCCTGTAGGGTTAAGTCCAAGATTAGAAAACCAAAGAGGAATAATGAACTAAAGGTAGCAAAGGAGGCGAAGTCAAACTCCAAGGGCTTCTTTCAAATGTATCAAACTAAAACACATGACAAGATTGGACCAATACAGTCAGATATCGGCCAGCTAACGAATAACGACGGAGAAATGAGCAATATTCTGAAAAAAATATTTTTTAACAGCTTTTACCACCGAAAATTTAAACATGATACCCAAGGCACCGACTATATACAGATATAGTGAAGAAAATAGTTTGCAATAGTAGTGACTACTAAAGATGTTAGTAAGCAAATAGAGAAGCTAAAGCCAAATAAGTCACCAGGTCCTGATGAGATATTTGCCAGAGTATTAAAGGAATGTAAGGAAGAGCTTCGTACCGACCTGACCTAGCTTGGAGAAGGAAGTGCCCCTCAGTGCTCGTGTTTGTGACCATAGGAAATGGCCGCCGTGGATTGTTGTGTTGTGGGGGAAGAGGGATGGTGTATGAGGAAAGACGACCCACTGGCTACTCTGTTAAGTCAGCTGAAGCAGTTGAGGAGAGAGATAGACGTTTTAAAGGGGGAGAACGAATCTCTCATGACTGAACTCCTTCAGGTCGGTGTCCTGCCTGCAGGACACCTGCAAAGGAGGGTCAAGAGGAGCAGGAGTGGAGAGTGGTAGTCTCCAAGGGGACTAGGGTCAGACTCAAGAAAGCTGACCAGGGTGTGGAATGCAATAACCCCTACCAATTGTTGGAGGAAGCTGGCGAGGAGGAGAGGAGGCAGGACGCGGAAGAGAACATAAGAACATAAGAATGGAGGAAACTGCAGCGGGCCTATTGGCCCATACTGGGCAGTCCCATTTACACCCAACCCCTATTGCTCATATAAGCATCCAACCTATGTTTGAAGCTATCCAACGTATTCGAGTTAATGATGATATTTGGTAACGTGTTCCATTCATCCACTACTCTGTTTCCTAACCAGTGTTTACCTATTTCGCGCCTAAATCAAAAATTTGTGTAATTTAAAACCATTGTTACGAGTTCGCTCCTGGTTGGATAATTTGAGTACCTTTGTAATGTCCCCTTTGCTTAGCCCTGACTTCCATTTATATGCCTCTATCATGTCGCCCCTCTCTCTGCGTCTCTCGAGGGAGTGCAAATTAAGATGCTTTAACCTGTCTCTGTACTCAAGGTTCCTAATGCCCGGGATTAGTCTTGTCATTCTCCTCTGGATTCTTTCCAAGCATTCTATATCCATTCTGTAATACGGTGACCAGAACTGAACTGCATAATCCAGGTGAGGTGTCGCAAGTACAAGATATAATCTTAAGATGACCTAGCTAGTCTTGTAACTAACACTCCTTTGTAAGAACCCAAGTACTTTATTAGCCTTGTTACAAGCAAAAACATATTGTTTACTTGGCTTAAGATTCCTACTTATCATTACTCCTAAATCTCTCTCGCAATCGGATTTCACAATGGCATCGTTGTTCATTTGGTATCTGGTTTCCCTGTTTACATCTCCTATACTGAGGACTTTACATTTGTCCACATTGAATATCATCTACCATTTTTTAGACCATTCGAAAAGTTTGTTTAGATGCAGGATGGTGTGATGCAGGATTGTGTTGTTAAAACCCTGCCCAGTGGTAAGGTCGTGGTAGTTGGGGACAGCCAGGAGAGGTTCTTAGATAGGACTTTTTGTGCAAGAGATAGGAAACGTAGGACTAGGGTGTGTTTTCCTGGGTCTGGGATAGGGCATGTAACTGAGAGGATAGATAGTGTGTCTTAGTTTAGGAGGTAACGACACAGGAAAGGTTAGGAATGAGAAACTTTTCACGAGGTATACGGAGGTGCTAGGGAAGGTTAAAGATAAAGGAGGGATCCCGATAGTATGTGGTGTCTTGCCTAGAAGAGGAGTTGGCGGTGAATGACTGTCCAGGGCAATTGCTCTAATTTGCGGACTGGAAATAAGTTGTGCAAGCAATGGTTGGGTGTACATTAGGGTGTGTCAATTTAGGGGGTGAACTGGCTAAATTGAAAATCGAGTAATTTGGTAGCAATTTATTGTAGTCTTTAAGCATGCAAAACAATATTCTGGCATAAATTTTTTTTTATAATAAGTCCTACCTACATCAAATGGATTTATAAATGTACATATTTGTGAATTTATAACATAACCAGCGTTTGCACACATGTTACTGTTTCAAGTTTCAAATTATTATATTTTATTATCCGTAGTCTATTTGAAAGTAACCAATGCCTTCATACTCTCTTTGCTTTGGTTTCTTGTCATCAGTAGTCTGCTTGCTATTTGTGCTTTGATGTAACCTTCTCGCCTCTCGTGGCTGTAAACATGGCCCGCTGCTTCTGTGACCATTTTCACACATCTCTCCACACTTTGAGTGTGGGAAGGCCACTTCGGCACCTGCATTGGAGTCTCTTTAAGGTTTCTCAATTCTTGGCTAGTTAGACTTGTTGTCAATGGTGGCTCTAAGACTTCCAAACTCAAGTCAACCAATTCTGACAATTTGGTGGCATTGACGTTTATTGGGGGAACTTTTCTTGAATGAAACGAACAGTCTCCCAACTGGTCGTCATCTATTAGCGTTCCTCTAATCTTTAGAATGACTTCTACAGCCTCGGTTCGGAGATTGGTACATTGACTGCAAAGCATTGCTTGCAAAACTGCTTCTGATCGAGCATACCAAGCGGACCTTCTTGCCACAGGTAACACGATGTCCCTCACTACCTTCCTCTGTGTTCTTACTAGCTGCAATTGAAACAAAAGGTGATTGGGCCCATCCACCCACATAGGATTAAGTTTCACACTAAACCACTGGGGAAGATAAACTCCAATAATAAATTCAACAATTAACCTCAAATTCTTCAGCACTTTGCCCTTCAATTCGTGTTTGGAAATCCAAATCCTGCAGAAACGAAGAGCTGTAGTTAACCAACGGCTGTGACTGACAGGTCCAATCTCCAAGAGAGCCAATGACTGAGGCACTTCTCCTGATCTTATTGCTTGGGCAATACGATAAGCATAGGATTGATCTGTGCTGAGATCTTTGATGACTCCTTCAGACACGCCGGAAGGGGAGGGCCAACTTCGACCTTTGGAAAGGTTGTATTTATTTCTAGTTGTGTTGCTTCATCCAGCATGATGCCAAGGGGACCTGACCACTTGTTGTTGCTCTTTGTAGGACCATCAAATTCCTGGATGAGATGACGAAGAGGTAGCTCGCCTGTATGTAAATCACATACAATCCAAACAAGTCTTCTTCCTAGTTTTTTCTCTAAATGCGTCATTACACCCCCCTGCCATCCGGTGTTCACTGCAGTTGAATCTCCACCAACAGCCTGCAGTGAACTGCCAAGTCCTCTCTCCTGAACCCAACATAAAATATGATCAGCAATGACCTCTGCATGTTTCTTCCCTTCTACTTCAGTTTCGGGAGCAAAGTGAAACAAAAACCGACCACCAGGCTCAGAACAGACAGAGTAGTGTTCTTCTTTGATGAGACCTGGAAACTTTCTGTTCACTCCCTCTACTTCTAGCAAAACTTTTGTGTCATCTATTCTTCCATCAAACAAAAGACAGGAGAGCCCTCCCTCACTTAAATCTTTTTCATGCTGATCAGATATTTCCTTCATTATTTTTTCTTGTGCTCTTCTAATTTTATTATGATCTATCACCAAAGATACATCCTCTCGGCTGATGAGGCCTGCATCTATCCAAGCGGCAGTTGCAATTTCTGCAGCCTCACGAAGTCCAGCATGGTGGCGAATACTAGCTAAAGCAATGTTTGAAATATTTCTTGTGTTGTATTTCATTTTCTTTGGTAAAGGTTCAGATGGCTCTTTGGAACTATCATCTGATGTTGCTTCCTGTTCATCAGAAGAACTATCAAAGAAGTGATAAACATCTTGACACAGCTCTTCCTCTCTTTGGATGGCTTCTTCACTCTTCATTTTCTTCTTTTGTTCCCTCTCTCGGATTTGTTCTCTCTTCTTGGCATTAGCAATCTGCTTCTTTGTTTCTGAATAATCTATTGAACCCATTTGCATACTTCCTTGGCCTTCTGCCTTTGTTCTCTGTGCCTTTATAAATTCAAGCTCTAAAACAGGGATCTTCTTTTCACGAGGACAACCACAATCAATGTGGGAATTATTTTCTCTCTTACCTGAGTGAGAACAGTTGGATTCAGAACATAATTGTATGGAGCACTTGCAGGTCAAAATGTCAAACAGAGTATCAAGTGTGTGCAGAAATTCATTTTTCCTGGCCAAGTTTCCTTTACCAAGTGATGTTTCAACTGCTTTGTGCCATAATTTCCTTAGTTTTAGCTCAATAGTTCGACACTGATTAATCACAGGTGGTTTGAATAGTGCATTAGCTTTTGTCCATTGATGCAGAAGAGGGACTATCATGTCATTTATGAGTTCTTTATCTGTATAGTTCCTTCTGTCCTTTGCATTTTTTTCTCGAAGGAGTAACCCTAATCTTAGCATGTCTCTCACTGTTGAAAGTTCTGATACAGGAAGCTCCTTCCCTTTACCAACTAGCAGGCTCAAGTGGGTTGACAACTGACTTCTTGTCTTCAATTTTGACATCTTCACACTATCTGACAAATAGAAAAATATTTCAATGTTTCATAATTCAATTGTTGTTTCAAAAAATATCAATTTGTTTATCAAAAATGCTGTAACAGAAATAACATAATAATTTCTTAGAACATAATGTTTTATACAATGATATAAGTAACTGCGACAATCAATATGCCCTACTTACAATAATTAAAATGTAGAATTCGTCTGGTAGAGTAGGTGCAAGTGCAATGAGAGCAAACCACCGTCTATGATATCTAGAAGGAGAGCGAGCCGGGCGCCTTATCCTCACGCTTGGTACAAGTCAAAACAAGAATTAAACTGTCCCACATGGAGAGCCTGTTCATGTTCATGTTCTGACATGCATATTGTACACAAGCTATAGAACCAAAAAATACTCCATAATCCATATGCTTACATGAGATTAGTTAATATCAAGTGAATAATTCTAATCAAGTCTCATTAATTTGTTGAAATACTGATATTTGAAACTTTAAGGTATAATTGATGTAGGTGAGGGTTATTTCAATTCATTTTTGTTTGCTAATCTCAAGTTTAGACATAAAGAGGCACAATATTTTGACTACCAAATTTGATTTTTAACATGTTGACAAAATTGACACACCCTAGTGTACATTGATAACTGGCAACCATTCTATGACAAAGACTACCTGTACAGTCGTGACGGAGTACACTTGTCGCGCGGGGGGCTAAAGACGTTGTCTGCATCACTGGAGTGAGAAATTGTCACTCCAAAGGGGGGGGGGGTCGCCAGTTCAGAGAGGTCAGGGTAAGTTAGTGTCAAAAAACAAGCAGGTCCTGGGGAGTAAAATTTGTTACTCAGGACAAGAGGTAAAACAGGACCAGGGAAGGGTAGGTTAAAATGTATACTATACAAAATAGACTTGCTGAGAGCGGTTGTATGTACTGATAATGTAGAGGTCATAGCAATCACCGAAACTTAGATGAATCAGACGAGCTAGAACTTTTTATCAGAGTACCACAGAGAAGGGTACAACTTTTTTCACAAGGACAGGGAATGTTGGAAGTGGCGAGGGTTCGCACTCTTCGACAGGGATACATTAAAATGTTGTATTAATAATACAATACAGGGTGAAATAGGAACCGTGTCTGTATGAGTAGAAATTGCGGAAGGAAGAGAAAAACTAATTATGGGAGTGATTTTCAGGCCCCCAAGTCTTGGGAAAGAAGCAGCTCAGCCCACATGACAGGAAATGAGTAGGGCAGCAAAATACAACAACCTTTGCATTACGGAGGATTTCAACTTCAGAAATATTGACTGGGATAACATTATAGGTGACTATGAGTCTGAAGACTTCCTCGACTCAGTACAGGACAATTTTTTAAAACAACTAATTACAGAACCTACGAGAAGTGACAATATATTAGACCTAGTATTAACAAATAAAGGGGAAGAACTAGGGAACAAAGATCACAGAGACATCAGATTCACCCTAAATTGGGAAACGAAAAACAATGACAACATGGTCAGTCCCAGACTTTCGGTCGGCGGATTATCAGGGGTTAAGAAGGTACCATGGTGAGGTCGCCTGGGAACAGTCAGGTCAGTCCCCGCTAGGAACGGGTGAAGTCACCGGCGACAAAACAATTGATCATGACTATAATATATTCACTAATATACTCTATAAAGCATAGGAACAAAATATACCATACAGAAAAATTTGGGCAAATAAGAATAAGCCAAGGTGGATGACCAAAAAATTTAAACATGACATAGGAATAAAGAAAGGAATTTATAAGAAATTAAATGGAGGGGAGGAGCATCTCAGAAAACGGTATAATGAACTATCTAGGAATGTTAAGAAAAATGTAAGGAAGGTAAAGAGGGACTACGAAATCAGGATAGCAAGATAATCCAAGGCAAACCCCAAAGGACTTTTCCAGGTATATAGGACAAAGGTCAAGGAAAAAGTGGGGCCTTTAAAGTCAGAGAGAGGGTAAGTGATCGATGATAGTGAGAAAATAATCAGAGCATGAAACAGCTACTTCTTATCAGGTTTTACAGAAAAAATTCACGAGGAGATGCCAGAGGTGGAACTGATATTTAGGGGAAATGAAGAAGAAAAAATAAAGAATATCACTATCAGAAAAGAGGATGTTCTTAAGAAGATAAATAAATTAAAGAAGACAAAATCCCCAGGGCCGGAAGAAATTTTCCCCCGAGATTTGAAAGAGTGTAAATAACAGATTAGAGGACCCATCGTAAATTTATTTACACAATCATTAGACACTGGAGTTGTGCCATACTTGCAGACTTGTGGAAACAGGCAAATGTAGTACCCATATTCATAAAGGGAGACAAAGCATCAGCGTCAAATTTCCGGCCAATCAGTTTGAAGTCAGTAGTGGGGATATTTCTTGAATCAATTATAGCAAATAGCATCTGATCGCATTTAGAGAAAACAAATTAATCTACAACTCTCAACATGGGTTTACAAAGGGAAATTCTTATCCAACAAATCTGCTGACGTTTTTCCGGAAAGTTTTCGAGGTAGTAGACAATGACGAAAATTGCGATGTTATTTACTTAGACTTTAGCAAAGCGTTTGACAGAGTACCACATCAGAGGCTTCTGAGAAAAGTTAAGGCTCATGGTATCGAAAGGAAAGTTTTAAATTGGGTAAAATCATGGCTCACCGATAGAACACAGAGGGTCAGCGTAGATGGTGCTAAATCTGAGTGGGGCTGTGTAACCAGTGGGGTTCCCCAGGGGTCAGTACTGGGCACACTCTTGTTCCTAATCTACATAAACGATCTAGATACTAGGATCAGCAGTGACAAAAGCAAGTTTGCGAATGACACCAAAATAGGGCGGCAGATGTATTCAGGGCAGGATCTACGGCCTAGAAAAGAGTGCATTAATGTTTGAAATAAGGCAAACGGAGTATTAGGTTTTATATCTAAAAGTGTGAGTAATAAGAGTGCAGAGGTCATATTGCAACTATATCTTCCGCTACTTAGGCCGCCCCTCGATTATGCTGTTCAGTTCTAGTGCCCTTATTATAGAATGGAATAGGTGTAGCAAAGAATGGCGAAAATGAATCCGGGACTTAAAAACCTTCCATATCAAGATAGATTACAGAAACTAAACCTGCATTCCCTAGAAAGACGAAGACTGTGGGGAGATATGATAGAAATATTTAAGCGGGTGAAGGGAATCAATAAAGGAGATATAGAGAAAGTTCTTATAATATCCGAGCAAGATAGGACTCGTAGCAACGGATTTAAGTTGGATAAGTTTGGTTTTAGGAGGGAGATAGGAAGGAACTGGTTCACAAATAGGGTGGTAGACGAGTGGAACAAGCTTATCAACTTTGTAGAAAGTGCTGCAACATTGGATTTTTTAAAAGGAGGTGTAGATAGCTTCATTGATGATAGAGAGCAGTAGTAACTCTCGACAGGAGCTGCCATGCACAGGCCAACCGGCCTATTACAGACTCTTTATTTTCTTAATGGACTTATGTTCTTTTACCCTGGATGATACCGAATGAGATACCGATTTTTAAGAAGGGAGATAGATCACTATCCTTTAACTACCGTCCAATCAGTTTAACATCAATTGTAGGCAAATTGCTGGAAGCATAATTACAAACTCTATTCGAAATCACCCGGAGAAACACATTTTGATCAATAATTCCCAACATAGCTTAACAAGTGGACGTTCATGTCTGACTAATCTACTAACATTCTTTTCAGCTGTTTTTGAATCAGTTGACGACGGGCACGATTATAATGTGGTATATCTCGACTTCAGCAAAACCTTCGACAGAGTCCCCTACGAAAGACTAATACGAAAAGTGGAGGCTCGTGGCATCGGAGGAGATATTCTAAAATGGATTAGGGCGTGGTTACAGGACAGGAAACAGTGAGTATTCCACAAGGGCAGTAAATCCGATTGGAGTAACGTCACTAGAGGAGTACCCCAAGGCCCAGCACTTGGACCATTATTATGTAATATATACGTAAACGACTGATGACACTAAAATAGAGCGTGTAATTTAATCTGACGAGGACTCTGCAAAAAAAAAGTAAGATCTAAACAAATTTTTCGAATGGTCTGAAAAATGGCAGATGGAATTGAATGTGGACAAATGTAAAATACTTAGTCTCGGAGATGTAAATAGAGAAACCAGATATCAGATGAACAACGTTGATATAGAGAAATCCGTCTGTCAGAAAGATTTAGGAGTAATGATAAGTAGGAATCTTAAACCAGGTCAACGATGTGTTTTTGTACGAAACGAGGCTAACAAAGTACTTGGGTTCATACAAATGAGTGTTAGTTATAATACTAGCAAGGTTATCCTGAAACTATATCTTGGGCTTATGAGACCTCGCTTGGATTATGCAGTTCATTTCTGGTCACCGTACTACAGAATGGATATAGAATCCCTAGAAAAAATTCAGAGGGGCATGACAAGATTAATCCCGCGCATTAGGAACCTTGAGTACAGAGACAGGTTAAAGCATATTAATTTGCACTCTCTAGAGCAGTGGTTCTCAACCTTGTTTGCCCCATGCACCCCTTTCACCATATGTCAGAATGTCATTCCCCCCTCCTTTCCAAGATTGTCTGCCTCAAAAAGTGCATTCCAAATAATATGCATATAATACTGAAAATCCTTTCTTTTTTCCATATTAGTACATATACATTTACAATTTTACATGGATTATTTTTAAAGTGGAGTTTTACAAATTAAATGCCAATTGAAAATGTTGATGGATTTATAAAACTTGAATACAAGTAAAATAGTTTTTTTTTTATTTATAATGAATTACTTCATACCAAACTGAAGCATAATGCAATAAACAAAAAGTTCAATAGAATACCAGGATATTGTAAATTTCTAATTAATTTTATTCAGATGAAGATTACAGTCAATGAGAAACCTGTGATTGTTTTTTCTTCGCCAATTCTGGGATACGCGGAGGAGTGCTTGAAAGGGCACAACGCAGGTTATTTTCTACCTCTAATCTACTACGTTGCTTCGTTTTAATTTGCAGCAGAGTTGAAAAGCCTGACTCACAAAGATATATCGACACAAACGGAAGCAATGCACGGATAGCTCTTTCTGCCACTTTTGGGTAGGAATCGCACATCAAGGGCCAAAATTCTGTGATTGATTTCTCATCGAACACATCTCTTGCTCCCGAATCAGTTCCCCCCCCCCCCCCCCGAAAACCTGAATTCCCCCCCTGGGGGGAATTCCCCCCTGGTTGAGAACCCCTGCTCTAGAGAGACGTAGGGTGAGGATCGATATGATCGAGGTGTAAAAATGGAAGTCAGGGCTGAACAAAGGTGATATAACAAAGGTACTCAAACTATCCAACCAGAAGCGAAATCGTAGCAATGGTTTTAAATTAGACAAATTTAGATTTAGGAGCGAGATAGGTTTAGAAATAGAGTAGGGGTTGAGTGGAACAAGTTACCAAACATCACCATTAACTTGAATACGTTGGATAACTTCAATAAGGTTAGATGGATATATGAGCGTTAGGGGTTGGGTGTAAACTGGACTGCCCATTATGGGCCAATATGCTAGCTGCAGTTTCCTCCAATCTTATGTTCTTATGTTCAGGTGTGTCACCAAGAAAAAGTTGACAACTGTATCCATGGGCTGTACCAACCCTACAACTTCCAACGCCGAAATCAGATGCAAGTATGTATTGTATTATCAATGTTCAAGCATTCGAGTCCTTGCTATATAAAATCGGGAAATGTGATGTCATGTCAGATTCTTACTACTTCATACCAGTTCCTTTTGCATAGGAAATGAGTTGTGTGACCTCAGTTTCAAAGTAAAGAAGTCCTTTCCACGATATCAACATCATTTTAAAGGTTATTAACTAAACTTTATGATGTGGTAATATTATGAGGTAATTTCCTATTTTAGTTCCGCCACCTTGTTTGTTATATTAGGTCAGGTCTGTTGGATTGTGGGTAAAGGATACCTTTAACCACACCACTTTTAAGGCTAATTCAAGTCAGTTTTCTCTTCTCTAAGGGTTAAGAATCGAAAGAATATTATTTGCAGAGGCTATAGAGTAAGAAAAAATGCATGAGAAATAAATTTGTTAGGTTAGTTAAGTAACCTGAACTAATCTAACCAAATCAAATAATCTTAAAACATCCTGATAGGTTAGATTAGGTTAGGTTGGTAACCTAACCTAACCTATCAAGTTATTGTAATAATGTTTTCCTTTAAGAAATGGTATAAATTAATAAAGTAAGGTTTCTTGTGCATTTTATCTTACTCTACAGACTATTGCCTTATAGCCCTTATAATTCTTCTTAAGATTCTTAATCCTTACAGAAGAGAACACAGTCTTGAAACAGTCTTAAACGAGTGGTGTAGTTAAAGGTAACCTTTACGGGTTTGTATGACTCAAAGGGACAAATTTTGGCTTGGATTTTCGTCTTTTGAGAATATTTAACTTTATCATGGTTGACAATCCAACACTGAATATAACATAATCTGTGAACTAGAAAGTGTGCCATATCCATAGGCCTATCTCATTACGATTGGAAAGGTCTGGTAAAAAAAAAACAAAAAAAAAACAATGAAGGTGGTGAAAGAAATTAACAGTACGGTATTCAGTAAAATACCAGTTCCTACTTCTTGTAATACAGTATTTATTATTTGTTTGGATCCTTAATTTAATTATATTTTGATTGATTTCAGGTGGTACTGATGCCCAAAACAGAAGAGCTTACACTAGGTATAGACGGCAGATTTTGCAGACTCTGCTTGATACTAATGGTAAGAATACCGAAGAGCTATGTTATATTTTATTATTTTAATTTTCTTTAAGCAGTGCTGTAATGGTAACGTTTTTCTTGACCATATTCTGCTCTATCCACTATAATTAAGAATGAATTGAGACAGGGCTTAATACGATTATTAGCTTTCAAATATCTATATTATAACCAGTGATTCAATTGTACCTTCTTTCCTTCAAAAATTACCAACAATTTCAGAAACTTAAGTAAATGTCCTGTTATGGAGATACAAATTTATTTTCTGTAGGCATTACTCATCATTATGTCCTAACTGCGTCCAACTATTCAGTAAGGAATCACTTCTGGTATCTAGAAAAAACATAACTATTCTCATTGCACCATTTGGGTAAGTTCATTGCGACAATGTCAAATATTAACTAATTATCGAAACCCTATGCAAGTCATTAACAGTAATAACTGATTGAGAAAAATATACAAGGCAAAGACAGATGTTATGATTTTATGTGACGTTAGATCATAAGTGATTTCCAAATATAGTATGCCACCTTTCAATTTTACAACAACATCAATTGTTTTGAATTTTTCATATTACTGTTTACTTATTTCTAAAACATTTTCTTATTTTCTTCAACATTTCATATGCTCCTTACCCCACCTAAAGATGGTTGGCCTAAACCTGGAGTTTCCTTGACAGTTCTATGTTGGATGCTCCAGAGTGGGAACTGGCAAAAATCTGCACATACTTGCTGCTAATGACAAAACCAAAAATGTGGTCTACCTTAATGCTCTACAGTGAGACAATGTGGAGCCTCCCTTGAGGGTGGCGTCCTACAGTGGCCTAACGAAAGAGCCGCCCGGAGAGCGGCGATTCAACTAGTTTTAGATAATTCTCAGGCAAATTTGGACTAATTAGAGTGAGTTTTGGTCTTTTATTGACTGATTTCAAAATTGGAAGATTTTCACTAATTCTTATGTGTTATATGAGAAAAATATTATAAACACTTTGATATCCAAAAAATTATACTCACAGTCATTATTGAAAATACCAGTGATATTTCCGTTAGCCCGAACAATTGGTGCAGAGCATTTCCGGGAATGAAAAATTTCTGGGCAACGAGACAACTCTCAAACCCCGAAGAAAATAATCCCCCATCACCCGAATTCCCCAGATATTGGGAAAATTTTCTTAGAATTTTCCAGAAAATGTGCCCTCGGAAAATTTTTCCCAAACCTAAAATTTCTCGAAAAAACTCAAACAAATTTCAATTGTGGCTATCGTTGAGTTCCGGTTAAGAGGGATTTCAGCTAACTAAGATAGTACTGTAATGGTAGAGAAGGTGTTGATTTTTTTATCTGTATTGTAAATAATTTAAGTTGAAGTATTTCATTTTAAATGTGCAAAAATAATACTCCTGAAAATGGTTGGTATCTGCAAGTGAGAAATGTAAAGATATGGGAAGAATACTAGAGGAATCAGTAGGAAATAAAGAGGAAACAGAAAGACCTGAAAAAGAAGGGCAGATGATAGGTGGGGTAAGGAGCATATGAAATGTTGAAGAAAATAAGAAAATGTTTTAGAAATAAGTAAACAGTAATATGAAAAATTCAAAACAATTGATGTTGTTGTGAAATTGAAAGGTGGCATACTATATTTGGAAATCACTTATGATCTAACGTCACATAAAATCATTACATCTGTCTTTGCCTTGTATATTTTTCTCAATCAGTTATTACTGTTAATGACTTGCATAGGGTTTCGATAATTAGTTAATATTTGACATTGTCGCAATGAACTTACCCAAATGGTGCAATGAGAATAGTTATGTTTTTTCTAGATACCAGAAGTGATTCCTTACTGAATAGTTGGACGCAGTTAGGACATAATGATGAGTAATGCCTACAGAAAATAAATTTGTATCTCCATAACAGGACATTTACTTAAGTTTCTGAAATTGTTGGTAATTTTTGAAGGAAAGAAGGTACAATTGAATCACTGGTTATAATATAGATATTTGAAAGCTAATAATCGTATTAAGCCCTGTCTCAATTCATTCTTAATTATAGTGGATAGAGCAGAATATGGTCAAGAAAAACGTTACCATTACAGCACTGCTTAAAGAAAATTAAAATAATAAAATATAACATAGCTCTTCGGTATTCTTACCATTAGTATCAAGCAGAGTCTGCAAAATCTGCCGTCTATACCTAGTGTAAGCTCTTCTGTTTTGGGCATCAGTACCACCTGAAATCAATCAAAATATAATTAAATTAAGGATCCAAACAGATAATAAATACTGTATTACAAGAAGTAGGAACTGGTATTTTACTGAATACCGTACTGTTAATTTCTTTCACCACCTTCATTGTTTTTTTTTTGTTTTTTTTTACCAGACCTTTCCAATCGTAATGAGATAGGCCTATGGATATGGCACACTTTCTAGTTCACAGATTATGTTATATTCAGTGTTGGATTGTCAACCATGACAAAGTTAAATATTCTCAAAAGACGAAAATCCAAGCCAAAATTTGTCCCTTTGAGTCATACAAACCCGTAAAGGTTACCTTTAACTACACCACTCGTTTAAGACTGTTTCAAGACTGTGTTCTCTTCTGTAAGGATTAAGAATCTTAAGAAGAATTATAAGGGCTATAAGGCAATAGTCTGTAGAGTAAGATAAAATGCACAAGAAACCTTACTTTATTAATTTATACCATTTCTTAAAGGAAAACATTATTACAATAACTTGATAGGTTAGGTTAGGTTACCAACCTAACCTAATCTAACCTATCAGGATGTTTTAAGATTATTTGATTTGGTTAGATTAGTTCAGGTTACTTAACTAACCTAACAAATTTATTTCTCATGCATTTTTTCTTACTCTATAGCCTCTGCAAATAATATTCTTTCGATTCTTAACCCTTAGAGAAGAGAAAACTGACTTGAATTAGCCTTAAAAGTGGTGTGGTTAAAGGTATCCTTTACCCACAATCCAACAGACCTGACCTAATATAACAAACAAGGTGGCGGAACTAAAATAGGAAATTACCTCATAATATTACCACATCATAAAGTTTAGTTAATAACCTTTAAAATGATGTTGATATCGTGGAAAGGACTTCTTTACTTTGAAACTGAGGTCACACAACTCATTTCCTATGCAAAAGGAACTGGTATGAAGTAGTAAGAATCTGACATGACATCACATTTCCCGATTTTATATAGCAAGGACTCGAATGCTTGAACATTGATAATACAATACATACTTGCATCTGATTTCGGCGTTGGAAGTTGTAGGGTTGGTACAGCCCATGGATACAGTTGTCAACTTTTTCTTGGTGACACACCTGAACATAAGAACATAAGATTGGAGGAAACTGCAGCTAGCATATTGGCCCATAATGGGCAGTCCAGTTTACACCCAACCCCTAACGCTCATATATCCATCTAACCTTATTGAAGTTATCCAACGTATTCAAGTTAATGGTGATGTTTGGTAACTTGTTCCACTCAACCCCTACTCTATTTCTAAACCTATCTCGCTCCTAAATCTAAATTTGTCTAATTTAAAACCATTGCTACGATTTCGCTTCTGGTTGGATAGTTTGAGTACCTTTGTTATATCACCTTTGTTCAGCCCTGACTTCCATTTTTACACCTCGATCATATCGATCCTCACCCTACGTCTCTCTAGAGCAGGGGTTCTCAACCAGGGGGGAATTCCCCCCAGGGGGGGAATTCAGGTTTTCGGGGGGGGGGGGGGGGTAACTGATTCGGGAGCAAGAGATGTGTTCGATGAGAAATCAATCACAGAATTTTGGCCCTTGATGTGCGATTCCTACCCAAAAGTGGCAGAAAGAGCTATCCGTGCATTGCTTCCGTTTGTGTCGATATATCTTTGTGAGTCAGGCTTTTCAACTCTGCTGCAAATTAAAACGAAGCAACGTAGTAGATTAGAGGTAGAAAATAACCTGCGTTGTGCCCTTTCAAGCACTCCTCCGCGTATCCCAGAATTGGCGAAGAAAAAACAATCACAGGTTTCTCATTGACTGTAATCTTCATCTGAATAAAATTAATTAGAAATTTACAATATCCTGGTATTCTATTGAACTTTTTGTTTATTGCATTATGCTTCAGTTTGGTATGAAGTAATTCATTATAAATAAAAAAAAAACTATTTTACTTGTATTCAAGTTTTATAAATCCATCAACATTTTCAATTGGCATTTAATTTGTAAAACTCCACTTTAAAAATAATCCATGTAAAATTGTAAATGTATATGTACTAATATGGAAAAAAGAAAGGATTTTCAGTATTATATGCATATTATTTGGAATGCACTTTTTGAGGCAGACAATCTTGGAAAGGAGGGGGGAATGACATTCTGACATATGGTGAAAGGGGTGAATGGGGCAAACAAGGTTGAGAACCACTGCTCTAGAGAGTGCAAATTAATATGCTTTAACCTGTCTCTGTACTCAAGGTTCCTAATGCGCGGGATTAATCTTGTCATGCCCCTCTGAATTTTTTCTAGGGATTCTATATCCATTCTGTAGTACGGTGACCAGAAATGAACTGCATAATCCAAGCGAGGTCTCATAAGCCCAAGATATAGTTTCAGGATAACCTTGCTAGTATTATAACTAACACTCATTTGTATGAACCCAAGTACTTTGTGAGCCTCGGTTCGTACAAAAACACATCGTTGACCTGGTTTAAGATTCCTACTTATCATTACTCCTAAATCTTTCTGACAGACGGATTTCTCTATATCAACGTTGTTCATCTGATATCTGGTTTCTCTATTTACATCTCCGAGACTAAGTATTTTACATGTGTCCACATTCAATTCCATCTGCCATTTTTCAGACCATTCGAAAAATTTGTTTAGATCTTACTTTTTTTTTGCAGAGTCCTCGTCAGATTAAATTACACGCTCTATTTTAGTGTCATCAGTCGTTTACGTATATATTACATAATAATGGTCCAAGTGCTGGGCCTTGGGGTACTCCTCTAGTGACGTTACTCCAATCGGATTTACTGCCCTTGTGGAATACTCACTGTTTCCTGTCCTGTAACCACGCCCTAATCCATTTTAGAATATCTCCTCCGATGCCACGAGCCTCCACTTTTCGTATTAGTCTTTCGTAGGGGACTCTGTCGAAGGTTTTGCTGAAGTCGAGATATACCACATTATAATCGTGCCCGTCGTCAACTGATTCAAAAACAGCTGAAAAGAATGTTAGTAGATTAGTCAGACATGAACGTCCACTTGTTAAGCTATGTTGGGAATTATTGATCAAAATGTGTTTCTCCGGGTGATTTCGAATAGAGTTTGTAATTATGCTTCCAGCAATTTGCCTACAATTGATGTTAAACTGATTGGACGGTAGTTAAAGGATAGTGATCTATCTCCCTTCTTAAAAATCGGTATCTCATTCGGTATCATCCAGGGTAAAAGAACATAAGTCCATTAAGAAAATAAAGAGTCTGTAATAGGCCGGTTGGCCTGTGCATGGCAGCTCCTGTCGAGAGTTACTACTGCTCTCTATCATCAATGAAGCTATCTACACCTCCTTTTAAAAAATCCAATGTTGCAGCACTTTCTACAAAGTTGATAAGCTTGTTCCACTCGTCTACCACCCTATTTGTGAACCAGTTCCTTCCTATCTCCCTCCTAAAACCAAACTTATCCAACTTAAATCCGTTGCTACGAGTCCTATCTTGCTCGGATATTATAAGAACTTTATATCTCCTTTATTGATTCCCTTCACCCGCTTAAATATTTCTATCATATCTCCCCACAGTCTTCGTCTTTCTAGGGAATGCAGGTTTAGTTTCTGTAATCTATCTTGATATGGAAGGTTTTTAAGTCCCGGATTCATTTTCGCCATTCTTTGCTACACCTATTCCATTCTATAATAAGGGCACTAGAACTGAACAGCATAATCGAGGGGCGGCCTAAGTAGCGGAAGATATAGTTGCAATATGACCTCTGCACTCTTATTACTCACACTTTTAGATATAAAACCTAATACTCCGTTTGCCTTATTTCAAACATTAATGCACTCTTTTCTAGGCCGTAGATCCTGCCCTGAATACATCTGCCGCCCTATTTTGGTGTCATTCGCAAACTTGCTTTTGTCACTGCTGATCCTAGTATCTAGATCGTTTATGTAGATTAGGAACAAGAGTGTGCCCAGTACTGACCCCTGGGGAACCCCACTGGTTACACAGCCCCACTCAGATTTAGCACCATCTACGCTGACCCTCTGTGTTCTATCGGTGAGCCATGATTTTACCCAATTTAAAACTTTCCTTTCGATACCATGAGCCTTAACTTTTCTCAGAAGCCTCTGATGTGGTACTCTGTCAAACGCTTTGCTAAAGTCTAAGTAAATAACATCGCAATTTTCGTCATTGTCTACTACCTCGAAAACTTTCCGGAAAAACGTCAGCAGATTTGTTGGATAAGATTTTCCCTTTGTAAACCCATGTTGAGAGTTGTAGATTAATTTGTTTTCTCTAAATGCGATCAGATGCTATTTGCTATAATTGATTCAAGAAATATCCCCACTACTGACTTCAAACTGATTGGCCGGAAATTTGACGCTGATGCTTTGTCTCCCTTTATGAATATGGGTACTACATTTGCCTGTTTCCACAAGTCTGCAAGTATGGCACAACTCCAGTGTCTAATGATTGTGTAAATAAATTTACGATGGGTCCTCTAATCTGTTATTTACACTCTTTCAAATCTCGGGGGAAAATTTCTTCCGGCCCTGGGGATTTTGTCTTCTTTAATTTATTTATCTTCTTAAGAACATCCTCTTTTCTGATAGTGATATTCTTTATTTTTTCTTCTTCATTTCCCCTAAATATCAGTTCCACCTCTGGCATCTCCTCGTGAATTTTTTCTGTAAAACCTGATAAGAAGTAGCTGTTTCATGCTCTGATTATTTTCTCACTATCATCGATCACTTACCCTCTCTCTGACTTTAAAGGCCCCACTTTTTCCTTGACCTTTGTCCTATATACCTGGAAAAGTCCTTTGGGGTTTGCCTTGGATTATCTTGCTATCCTGATTTCGTAGTCCCTCTTTACCTTCCTTACATTTTTCTTAACATTCCTAGATAGTTCATTATACCGTTTTCTGAGATGCTCCTCCCCTCCATTTAATTTCTTATAAATTCCTTTCTTTATTCCTATGTCATGTTTAAATTTTTTGGTCATCCACCTTGGCTTATTCTTATTTGCCCAAATTTTTCTGTATGGTATATTTTGTTCCTATGCTTTATAGAGTATATTAGTGAATATATTATAGTCATGATCAATTGTTTTGTCGCCGGTGACTTCACCCGTTCCTAGCGGGGACTGACCTGACTGTTCCCAGGCGACCTCACCATGGTACCTTCTTAACCCCTGATAATCCGCCGACCGAAAGTCTGGGACTGACCATGTTGTCATTGTTTTTCGTTTCCCAATTTAGGGTGAATCTGATGTCTCTGTGATCTTTGTTCCCTAGTTCTTCCCCTTTATTTGTTAATACTAGGTCCAATATATTGTCACTTCTCGTAGGTTCTGTAATTAGTTGTTTTAAAAAATTGTCCTGTACTGAGTCGAGGAAGTCTTCAGACTCATAGTCACCTATAATGTTATCCCAGTCAATATTTCTGAAGTTGAAATCCTCCATAATGCAAAGGTTGTTGTATTTTGCTGCCCTACTCATTTCCTGTCATGTGGGCTGAGCTGCTTCTTTCCCAAGACTTGGGGGCCTGAAAATCACTCCCATAATTAGTTTTTCTCTTCCTTCCGCAATTTCTACTCATACAGACACGGTTCCTATTTCACCCTGTATTGTATTATTAATACAACATTTTAATGTATCCCTGTCGAAGAGTGCGAACCCTCGCCACTTCCAACATTCCCTGTCCTTGTGAAAAAAGTTGTACCCTTCTCTGTGGTACTCTGATAAAAAGTTCTAGCTCGTCTGATTCATCTAAGTTTCGGTGATTGCTATGACCTCTACATTATCAGTACATACAACCGCTCTCAGCAAGTCTATTTTGTATAGTATACATTTTAACCTACCCTTCCCTGGTCCTGTTTTACCTCTTGTCCTGAGTAACAAATTTTACTCCCCAGGACCTGCTTGTTTTTTGACACTAACTTACCCTGACCTCTCTGAACTGGCGACCCCCCCCCCCCCCCTTTGGAGTGACAATTTCTCACTCCAGTGATGCAGACAACGTCTTTAGCCCCCCGCGCGACAAGTGTACTCCGTCACGACTGTACAGGTAGTCTTTGTCATAGAATGGTTGCCAGTTATCAATGTACACTAGGGTGTGTCAATTTTGTCAACATGTTAAAAATCAAATTTGGTAGTCAAAATATTGTGCCTCTTTATGTCTAAACTTGAGATTAGCAAACAAAAATGAATTGAAATAACCCTCACCTACATCAATTATACCTTAAAGTTTCAAATATCAGTATTTCAACAAATTAATGAGACTTGATTAGAATTATTCACTTGATATTAACTAATCTCATGTAAGCATATGGATTATGGAGTATTTTTTGGTTCTATAGCTTGTGTACAATATGCATGTCAGAACATGAACATGAACAGGCTCTCCATGTGGGACAGTTTAATTCTTGTTTTGACTTGTACCAAGCGTGAGGATAAGGCGCCCGGCTCGCTCTCCTTCTAGATATCATAGACGGTGGTTTGCTCTCATTGCACTTGCACCTACTCTACCAGACGAATTCTACATTTTAATTATTGTAAGTAGGGCATATTGATTGTCGCAGTTACTTATATCATTGTATAAAACATTATGTTCTAAGAAATTATTATGTTATTTCTGTTACAGCATTTTTGATAAACAAATTGATATTTTTTGAAACAACAATTGAATTATGAAACATTGAAATATTTTTCTATTTGTCAGATAGTGTGAAGATGTCAAAATTGAAGACAAGAAGTCAGTTGTCAACCCACTTGAGCCTGCTAGTTGGTAAAGGGAAGGAGCTTCCTGTATCAGAACTTTCAACAGTGAGAGACATGCTAAGATTAGGGTTACTCCTTCGAGAAAAAAATGCAAAGGACAGAAGGAACTATACAGATAAAGAACTCATAAATGACATGATAGTCCCTCTTCTGCATCAATGGACAAAAGCTAATGCACTATTCAAACCACCTGTGATTAATCAGTGTCGAACTATTGAGCTAAAACTAAGGAAATTATGGCACAAAGCAGTTGAAACATCACTTGGTAAAGGAAACTTGGCCAGGAAAAATGAATTTCTGCACACACTTGATACTCTGTTTGACATTTTGACCTGCAAGTGCTCCATACAATTATGTTCTGAATCCAACTGTTCTCACTCAGGTAAGAGAGAAAATAATTCCCACATTGATTGTGGTTGTCCTCGTGAAAAGAAGATCCCTGTTTTAGAGCTTGAATTTATAAAGGCACAGAGAACAAAGGCAGAAGGCCAAGGAAGTATGCAAATGGGTTCAATAGATTATTCAGAAACAAAGAAGCAGATTGCTAATGCCAAGAAGAGAGAACAAATCCGAGAGAGGGAACAAAAGAAGAAAATGAAGAGTGAAGAAGCCATCCAAAGAGAGGAAGAGCTGTGTCAAGATGTTTATCACTTCTTTGATAGTTCTTCTGATGAACAGGAAGCAACATCAGATGATAGTTCCAAAGAGCCATCTGAACCTTTACCAAAGAAAATGAAATACAACACAAGAAATATTTCAAACATTGCTTTAGCTAGTATTCGCCACCATGCTGGACTTCGTGAGGCTGCAGAAATTGCAACTGCCGCTTGGATAGATGCAGGCCTCATCAGCCGAGAGGATGTATCTTTGGTGATAGATCATAATAAAATTAGAAGAGCACAAGAAAAAATAATGAAGGAAATATCTGATCAGCATGAAAAAGATTTAAGTGAGGGAGGGCTCTCCTGTCTTTTGTTTGATGGAAGAATAGATGACACAAAAGTTTTGCTAGAAGTAGAGGGAGTGAACAGAAAGTTTCCAGGTCTCATCAAAGAAGAACACTACTCTGTCTGTTCTGAGCCTGGTGGTCGGTTTTTGTTTCACTTTGCTCCCGAAACTGAAGTAGAAGGGAAGAAACATGCAGAGGTCATTGCTGATCATATTTTATGTTGGGTTCAGGAGAGAGGACTTGGCAGTTCACTGCAGGCTGTTGGTGGAGATTCAACTGCAGTGAACACCGGATGGCAGGGGGGTGTAATGACGCATTTAGAGAAAAAACTAGGAAGAAGACTTGTTTGGATTGTATGTGATTTACATACAGGCGAGCTACCTCTTCGTCATCTCATCCAGGAATTTGATGGTCCTACAAAGAGCAACAACAAGTGGTCAGGTCCCCTTGGCATCATGCTGGATGAAGCAACACAACTAGAAATAAATACAACCTTTCCAAAGGTCGAAGTTGGCCCTCCCCTTCCGGCGTGTCTGAAGGAGTCATCAAAGATCTCAGCACAGATCAATCCTATGCTTATCGTATTGCCCAAGCAATAAGATCAGGAGAAGTGCCTCAGTCATTGGCTCTCTTGGAGATTGGACCTGTCAGTCACAGCCGTTGGTTAACTACAGCTCTTCGTTTCTGCAGGATTTGGATTTCCAAACACGAATTGAAGGGCAAAGTGCTGAAGAATTTGAGGTTAATTGTTGAATTTATTATTGGAGTTTATCTTCCCCAGTGGTTTAGTGTGAAACTTAATCCTATGTGGGTGGATGGGCCCAATCACCTTTTGTTTCAATTGCAGCTAGTAAGAACACAGAGGAAGGTAGTGAGGGACATCGTGTTACCTGTGGCAAGAAGGTCCGCTTGGTATGCTCGATCAGAAGCAGTTTTGCAAGCAATGCTTTGCAGTCAATGTACCAATCTCCGAACCGAGGCTGTAGAAGTCATTCTAAAGATTAGAGGAACGCTAATAGATGACGACCAGTTGGGAGACTGTTCGTTTCATTCAAGAAAAGTTCCCCCAATAAACGTCAATGCCACCAAATTGTCAGAATTGGTTGACTTGAGTTTGGAAGTCTTAGAGCCACCATTGACAACAAGTCTAACTAGCCAAGAATTGAGAAACCTTAAAGAGACTCCAATGCAGGTGCCGAAGTGGCCTTCCCACACTCAAAGTGTGGAGAGATGTGTGAAAATGGTCACAGAAGCAGCGGGCCATGTTTACAGCCACGAGAGGCGAGAAGGTTACATCAAAGCACAAATAGCAAGCAGACTACTGATGACAAGAAACCAAAGCAAAGAGAGTATGAAGGCATTGGTTACTTTCAAATAGACTACGGATAATAAAATATAATAATTTGAAACTTGAAACAGTAACATGTGTGCAAACGCTGGTTATGTTATAAATTCACAAATATGTACATTTATAAATCCATTTGATGTAGGTAGGACTTATTATAAAAAAAAATTTATGCCAGAATATTGTTTTGCATGCTTAAAGACTACAATAAATTGCTACCAAATTACTCGATTTTCAATTTAGCCAGTTCACCCCCTAAATTGACACACCCTAATGTACACCCAACCATTGCTTGCACAACTTATTTCCAGTCCGCAAATTAGAGCAATTGCCCTGGACAGTCATTCACCGCCAACTCCTCTTCTAGGCAAGACACCACATACTATCGGGATCCCTCCTTTATCTTTAACCTTCCCTAGCACCTCCGTATACCTCGTGAAAAGTTTCTCATTCCTAACCTTTCCTGTGTCGTTACCTCCTAAACTAAGACACACTATCTATCCTCTCAGTTACATGCCCTATCCCAGACCCAGGAAAACACACCCTAGTCCTACGTTTCCTATCTCTTGCACAAAAAGTCCTATCTAAGAACCTCTCCTGGCTGTCCCCAACTACCACGACCTTACCACTGGGCAGGGTTTTAACAACACAATCCTGCATCACACCATCCTGCATCTAAACAAACTTTTCGAATGGTCTAAAAAATGGTAGATGATATTCAATGTGGACAAATGTAAAGTCCTCAGTATAGGAGATGTAAACAGGGAAACCAGATACCAAATGAACAACGATGCCATTGTGAAATCCGATTGCGAGAGAGATTTAGGAGTAATGATAAGTAGGAATCTTAAGCCAAGTAAACAATATGTTTTTGCTTGTAACAAGGCTAATAAAGTACTTGGGTTCTTACAAAGGAGTGTTAGTTACAAGACTAGCTAGGTCATCTTAAGATTATATCTTGTACTTGCGACACCTCACCTGGATTATGCAGTTCAGTTCTGGTCACCGTATTACAGAATGGATATAGAATGCTTGGAAAGAATCCAGAGGAGAATGACAAGACTAATCCCGGGCATTAGGAACCTTGAGTACAGAGACAGGTTAAAGCATCTTAATTTGCACTCCCTCGAGAGACGCAGAGAGAGGGGCGACATGATAGAGGCATATAAATGGAAGTCAGGGCTAAGCAAAGGGGACATTACAAAGGTACTCAAATTATCCAACCAGGAGCGAACTCGTAACAATGGTTTTAAATTACACAAATTTTTGATTTAGGCGCGAAATAGGTAAACACTGGTTAGGAAACAGAGTAGTGGATGAATGGAACACGTTACCAAATATCATCATTAACTCGAATACGTTGGATAGCTTCAAACATAGGTTGGATGCTTATATGAGCAATAGGGGTTGGGTGTAAATGGGACTGCCCAGTATGGGCCAATAGGCCCGCTGCAGTTTCCTCCATTCTTATGTTCTTATGTTCTCTTCCGCGTCCTGCCTCCTCTCCTCCTCGCCAGCTTCCTCCAACAATTGGTAGGGGTTATTGCATTCCACACCCTGGTCAGCTTTCTTGAGTCTGACCCTAGTCCCCTTGGAGACTACCACTCTCCACCCCTGCTCCTCTTGACCCTCCTTTGCAGGTGTCCTGCAGGCAGGACACCGACCTGAAGGAGTTCAGTCATGAGAGATTCGTTCTCCCCCTTTAAAACGTCTATCTCTCTCCTCAACTGCTTCAGCTGACTTAACAGAGTAGCCAGTGGGTCGTCTTTCCTCATACACCATCCCTCTTCCCCCACAACACAACAATCCACGGCGGCCATTTCCTATGGTCACAAACACGAGCACTGAGGGGCACTTCCTTCTCCAAGCTAGGTCAGGTCGGTACGAAGCTCTTCCTTACATTCCTTTAATACTCTGGCAAATATCTCATCAGGACCTGGTGACTTATTTGGCTTTAGCTTCTCTATTTGCTTACTAACATCTTTAGTAGTCACTACTATTGCAAACTATTTTCTTCACTATATCTGTATATAGTCGGTGCCTTGGGTATCATGTTTAAATTTTCGGTGGTAAAAGCTGTTAAAAAATATTTTTTTCAGAATATTGCTCATTTCTCCGTCGTTATTCGTTAGCTGGCCGATATCTGACTGTATTGGTCCAATCTTGTCATGTGTTTTAGTTTGATACATTTGAAAGAAGCCCTTGGAGTTTGACTTCGCCTCCTTTGCTACCTTTAGTTCATTATTCCTCTTTGGTTTTCTAATCTTGGACTTAACCCTACAGGCTAATACTTATAATAATCTCGGAGGTAAACTTCAACATGATTTAGTCTCCTACCTTTGTAGATATTGTGTCAGGTCATGTAATTTACCCCCAAACGGGATTCCACTTCTCTTAACTGCCTTTTAAACTATCAAAGTTTGCCCTTCTGAAATCAGGGATTTTAATGGAATTTTCCTTGTAGCTGACAATGAATTCTAATAGGAATCTTACTTCTTTGCGATCGCTGTTAGCTAGTTCGTTACCTATCTCGACATTACTGAAGAGGGTTTCTCTGTTTGACAGAACTAAATCTAGTATATTATTACCCTGGGTGGGTTCGGCTATATATTGACTTAGGAAACAGTCTTGAACTGTTTAAAAAAAATCCTTTGATTCTAAGTTACCTGTAAGGTCGGACTAATCTATTTGACTAAAGTTAAAGTCACCGACTATACAGACTTTGCTCTGTCTTGATGCACTGTGTATTTCACCCCAAATAAGTCGCTCATTAACCCTATCAAGATATGGAGGTCTATATATTACTCCTATGATTAATTTTTCCCTACCATCGATTAATTCTATCCAAATTGTTTCTGTATTCAGTTCAGTTTTATTTCCTTATTTATTTCACACTTCATAGATTACTACCCCACCTCCTTTCCTAATGTGCCTATCGGTAAGCAATAATTTGTAACCTGCAATTTGGTATTCGACAGGTAACACACGTGAGTCTAAGTTTATCCATGTTTCGGTGAATGCTATTAAATCGATTTTTTTTCGGTACATGCCAACGCCCTGATTTCATCCATTTTGTGTATATTACTTCTACTGTTTGCGAAGTAGACATTTAAGTTAGTTGTAATCTTAGCCCTCCCTCTGTTGCGTCTTGGCTTTAACTCCCTGCCTCATTTAGTTTTGTCATCATTCCTAGAACTATTTCATTTTGTTTACCCTCTCCCACTGCAGTCTCCTCGATTCCCATCCTCACATGTTTCCTATCAGTTTAAAGATTTCGACATCTTTTGAACTGCCCTCTCGAGAGAGCCAGCCAGGGTTGCCACCCCATCCCTAGCATAAAGGTCCCTTTCGCCGTAAAATTTGTCCCAGTTGTCATTGAATGGGACTTATATTGACTTGCAGTATCTGTCAGGACGACCATTGACACCAACTGCCCTTGACAACCATTCATTGTTAACTCTCCTTCTAGGCAGGACACCACATGTGATAGGGATCCCTCCCTTCACCCTAATATGTTCAATAGCTTTCTTGAAGTTATCAAGGAGCTCCTCACTCCTACACTAAAGCAGATAATGGGTTTGCTTCCGTTACCAGACAAGATATTGTCCATCCTATCAACTACATCCCCCACCCCAGCTCCTGGCAAACACACCCTCATCCTATTTTCATCTTTAGCGCAGAGAGCTCTGTCCAGGTGCCGTACTTGGGAGTCACCAACAATTAAGGTTTTTGTATCTTTTTGTCAGCCCTGTCCTTGACTATGCTAACGTCCAATTCGTCTATCAAGGGACTAAAAGAGTTTTTACACTTTGCTGTTGTCGTTTTAGTGTCTTTTCTCACCACCAGTTTGGTTGTTCCTCTCCTCACAACCCTCCCCTCACTTGTGCCTTCGTCAGACACGGGCTTTCCTTGTCTCGTGTCTTCCCTCCTTCATCCTCGTAATTACCTCCTTTAATTTCAAGTTTTCGGCCTTGGCCTTCATTAACTTGGCCCTCAGAATTGCATAGGCCTGCGCACAACAAACACTAGCCATTACTAACTTTCCTTACTCTATACTCAAGTCTGGAATCACTTTCTTTGAAGTGGAGAGAGTACAGTCAGGCTTCGGATTTAAGCTTTGCTGGTGAACCTGTATAATGCACAAATAACCAAAATTGTTGATACACTGGTACCGGGAGCAGACGAGGGACGCGTGGAGGTCACCAGATTAAGCGTGTTTATAACAGTGACGTCACCGAGCTGTGCATTGTGGGTAAAACAAGTGCTCGGTAAATCTACCTTATTTACATATATTTACACATAAATGGTACAAGGCATAATATAAATGCACATCCTACCTAAGTGGGAGGTCAGCCCGGCTCACCACGTGGCCCCTAGCACAGTCTGTCACGTGAGGTTCGGACAAAAGCCCCTCAGTTAAAGTAAAAATTTAGTTAGGTTAGGTTTTTCAGTCTTACGAAATAAAACATGTAATATTTTACATGATTTAAAAATTCTTATTATTATTTGTATAAGGTAGGTTTTGTCCTATGGGGCTTTTGTTGTCAAGGGATTAATATCCTTAGTTACTTCTTTTAAATTTGTTAACTGATTTACGCTGTATAATTAGGTTCCAATTTGACTATGACTCATAAAATGGAGGATTTTGCTAAAACCATTAAATGATGTATACTTATATAAAGTTATTTACACCTAATAGACAGCAATGGTTCAACACAATTCATAGGCCTAGTTGAAAGTCAGCACTGAGGTAATAGCGTTGGGGCAAGGTGACACACAAGCCACACGGTAGATACAGTTGAAACAGGTCACCGCCACACACAGCTCACCGCCACATTCAGCTCACCGCCACATACAGCTCACTGCCACATACCGCGACACACAGCTCACCACCACACACAGCTCATTGCCACACACAGCTCATTGCCAACACACGTCTCATCGCCAAACATAGCTCACCGCCACACACGGCTCTGACACACAGGTCATCAAGCCAAAAAGAGTTGTCGAACCAGAAATATCTAAATTATTCTTAGAATATAAGAAACAAAATGTCCGCTTCATTTTACATCTTACAACATAACTCACATCACTACCTAACTATAACATTAAAACTAAAACAAAACTTACAGTGTAGGGCAGGAGAGTTACTCCTGGCAAGGCAGGTCTCGGCTATGTGACGGAACATGCCTGGCCAGCAGCACCCAAGCTCTGATCGGAAACAGTGAATCAAAAAACTCAAAGAAAATTAAGATACTTATCTACGAGGTAATTCCTTCACATTTGTGCTTAGGTGATGTTGTCCGTGAGGGCTTTTTTCCTTGGGGCTTTTGTCCTACACTCCTGTCACGTGGTCTGAAGGATGACCTAATCCCCCCAAAATTCCCCACAATATGAATAGGGAGACAACATGGCCCATAAATATTTTATAAACATAAATATAAATATAAATATGATTATAAAGCACGTTCCCGTGACAATATGTTCAGTCACCATTTCCTCAAAATAAGTTCTATATATATATATATATATAGATAGATACAATATAATATTAACATAACCTAGAAATCGCCTTCCATCTTCCTCTATCTCTCTCTCTCTCTCTCTTGGTCAGTATTACCAGGAACCGTACGATATGTCATTGTCGGGGTAGGTGAGGTGCCAGCTCCAGGGTGACCATCCTTGTTGTTGATGACAGCTTGGCAGCCCCACCGACTTTGACGTAGTATTCACGAGACAGCATAGTACAATGCTGAATTATTCTTAAAGGTAGCTGCACACAAGGCACTTTCCTCCAAACATGTTGTCCATTTTGCTGGCCGTTGGCCTAAGCGCCCAGCAAGCAGCAGGATTTCGGTTGTTGCTAGAAATGGACAATGGTTTGGCGGGATCTTTGCTGGCCGGATTATTGCTCAAATGAGCTTCATATAATTTCACGTAAAATTTTAAATAAATCATGCAGCAATGATAATTTAAAATATAACACATAATCGGTGGCACATTTCTATGTATTCATCACTTTAAAACTTCTTTAATATTATTTAATCACTATACAGGGTCTTCTCTGACCAGCCAGTCGCCGCCACTTATAAAGAAACTTCAGGACGCACCCATTGTCTTTTCTTTAGCTTCTGTAGACACCTCACGTGCTTCAGCAATTGAGGAACTATATCACAATCATACAAGGCCTCAACTGTTGTAACGGGATTCATGGCGAACCTCGTCTAGACACTTTGTTGTTTTTGCTGTGTTGGGCAGACGCGCCAATCTTGGATTTAAAAAGGGAAAATCTTGTCTAACACATCTGCTGACGTTTTTTAGGAAAGTCTGAGGTAGTAGATAATGACGAAAATTACGATGTTATTTACTGAGACTTTAGCAAAGCATTTAACAGAGTACCGCATCAGAGGCTTCTGAGAAAAATTAAGGCTCATGGTATCGAGGGGAAAGTTTAAAATTGGATAGAATCATGGCTCACCGATAGAACACAGAGGGTCAGCGTAGATGGTCTTAAATCGGAGTGGGGCTGTGTAACAAGTGGGGTTCCCCAGGGGTCAGTACTGGGCACATTCTTGTTCATAAACTACATAAACGATCTAGATACTGGGATCAGCAGTGACATAAGCAAGTTTGCGGATGACACCAAAATAGGGGGGCAGATTAATTCAAGGCAGGATGCAAATGCTCTACAGGACGATTTAAATAAACTGCAGGAGTGGTCAGAAAATGGGAAATGATATTAAACACCAGCAAGTGCAGCGTACTTAGTATTGGAAGAACAAATACTGTCAATGTATACAGCCTTAACAACATCAACCTAGAGAAGTCGACTCGTGAAAGAGACTTAGGGGTACTTATAATCCCGGACCTTCGGCCTAGAAAACAATGCGTTAATGTTCGAAATAAGGCAAACAGAGTATTAGGTTTTATATCTAGAAGTGTAAGTAATAAGAGTGCGGAGGTCATATTGCAATTATATCTTGCGCTAGTCAGGCGCACTTCGATTATGCTGTTCAGTTCTGGTGCCCTCATTATAGAATGGATATCAATTCAGTGGAGTCGGTGCAGCGAAGAATGACGAAAATTATTCCGGGACTCAGATACTTTCCACATCAAGATAGATTAAAGAAACTAAACTTGCATTCCCTAGAAAGACGAAGAGTGCGGGTAGATATGAAGAAGTATTTAAGTGGGTGTAAGGAATCAATAAATGAGATATAGATAAAGTTCTTATAACATCCGAGCAGGATAGGACTTGTAGCAATGGATTTAAGTTGGATAAGTTTCGGTTTAGGAGGGAGATATGAAGAATCTGGTTCCCAAATAGGGTGGTAGACGAGTGGAACAAACTTAGCAACTTTGTAGTAAGTGCTGGGACAGTGGAAAGTTTTAAGAGGAGGCTAGATAGATTCATGGACGATAGAGAGTGGTTGTAACTCTCGACAGGAGCTGTCATGCACAGGCCAACCGGCCTTTTGCAGACTCCTTATTTTCTTATGTACTTATGTAACAAAACATCCCAAAGTGACGTAAAACCTCTCTTTTTGCCCGCCGGACCGTGTTTGCTCAACACCTTTAAAGGAAAGTGCCCAGTGCACCGCCGTCTTTAGGAGCATGAGAACATAACGTAAGAATATAAGAATGGAGGAAACTGCACCGGGTCTATTGGCCCATACTGGGCAGTCCCGTTTACACCCAACCCCTTTCGCTCATATTATATATCCATCCAACCTATATTTGAAGCTATCCAGCGTGTTCGGGTTACTGATGATGTTTGATAACTTGTTTCACTCATCCACTACTCTATTTCCAAACCAGTGTTTGTCTATCTAAATTTGCCCAATTTAAAGCCTTTGCTATGAGTTCGCTCTTGGTTGGATAGTTCTAGTATATTTGTTCTGTCACCTTTGTTTAACCGACTTCCATTCATACACCTCGATCATATCGCCCCTCACTCTACGTCTTTAGAGGGAGTGAAAATTAAGAAGCTTTAACTTGTCTCTGTACTCAAGGTTCTTAATGACCAGGATTAGTCTTGTCATTCTTCTCTGAATTCTTTCTAGAGAATCTGCATCCATTCTGTTGTACGGTGACGAGAACTGAACCGCGTAGCCCAAGTGAAGTTTCACGAGCGCACAATATAGTTTTAGGATAACATCGCTAGTCTTGTAAGTAACACTCCTTTGAATGAACTCGAGTACTTTGTTAGCCTTATTTCGAGGAAATGCACATTGGTGTCTTGGTTTAAGTTTCCTACTTATCATTACTCCTAAATCTTTCTCACAGTCGGGTTTTTCTAAAACAACGTTGTTCATCTGAAATCTGGTTTCTCTGTTTACATCTCCAAGACTAAGTACTTTTACATTTGTCCACATTGAATTTCATCTATAATTTTTTCGGAGGTAGGATACAGCAAACTGGTCTACGAAATTGTTCAGGGTAGACAAGTATTACTGTACACTGCCCTGCATAGTTTTTGAGGTTTGTGCATTATTAAGCTTTTCTGGGTGTATTTTGCATGCTGATCTCAAAAATGTTATCCATTTTGCTCAATCAGGTCAGAATTTTGTGCTATAGCATTTTAAGCGGAGATTCAGGTAAAATATTGACATTTTTCGCTCAAAATGGGGTCCTCATATTCGTTCATTAAATAAATCATCAGAGACATTGGCAAGCCTCACAGAAAAGATTTCGGTCAGTTTTAATGCCCTTACGATGCATTTAAATACACCCACGTGCTCGCCGGCCATTTAAATGTCCGCCGTGACGCAAAGGAAAAGAGTATATGTCCGTGTTTTTTTACATATATATTTTCACAATTAAATTTCTTTTTCATCTGGTGGTACATGGCATGTTTCCTCTGTTTGTGGGATAGTCGAGCAGACAAGCAGCACTACATGCAACGTGACTGGCCTGCAAGAAGTGTACTTACTCCAGGTTCTCACAATGTTGTTGCCCATGCTCTGGTGAATCCTCAGAACATTCTTCTTCCGCCACTGCACATCAAGCTCGGTCTGTTCAAAAACTTTGTAAAGGCACTGGACAAAAAAAGCCAGGCTTTCAATTTTCTGAAAGAAAAATTTCCAAAAGTCAGTGAGGCAAAGCTGAATGCAGGAATTTTTGATGGCCCTCAGATCAGAGAGCTTTTCAAAGATCCCAAGTTTGATTGCAGCATGGATGTAAATGAGAAGAAAGCCTGGCATGCCTTTAAGTCTATTGTCTCCAATTTTCTTGGCAACTACAGAAGTCCAGAGTATGAACGAGTTGTTGAGGACCTACTTCTGAGCTACAAAGTTCTTGGTGCACGCATGTCCATCAAGATGCACTTCCTCAGCTCCCACTTGGACTACTTTCCAGAGAACTGTGGTGATGTGAGTGAGGAACAAGGAGAACGCTTCCATCAAGATATCCGTGTAATGGAGGAGCGGTACCAGGGTCGCTGGGATATCAACATGCTCGCCGACTACTGTTGGTGTCTGAAACGGGACGCCCCAGACACCAACCACCAAAGAAATTCTCTGCCACGGCCATTTATGCATGTCTAACTGTAAAGGCATCTATGTAGTTGACATATTTTGGCTATGTGTTGTGGTTTCATTTCTTATGATATATTTTGCATACAAATTTTGACATCATATTTAAGAATTTCGATTTTTTCCTAATTCCCATAGCATAAAAATCTGACCTGATTGGGCAAAATGAATGGCATTTTTGGAATCAGCACGCAAAATACATAAAGAATCAGCTAAGAAACCCCGCACCTCATGATTTTTTTTTTCAAATGCAGCCCAGTGTAATTATTAGCAATATATCAGATGTTTTGTCTTTTTTTTTAATCCAGTTGATCTTCATCTCAAATTTGTTTCACCGTGTGGTGAAGTGAGGACTATACAGATCATGACCACTATTCCAGATAAAAACGCTGGGAGTAAAAAATATATAATAATAATTAAATAGGCAGAGAGAGAGAGAGAGAGAGAGAGAGAGAGAGAGAGAGAGAGAGAGAGAGAGAGATCCGGAACACAAATCTTTGTGTCATCCTGTATACATAAATTATAATTGTGTTTATCTCACTGCAATAAAATGTAGCATTTAGTATAAGTATAGTTGTCGCCGCGTCATCTCATGCTGTGATGTGATGTGTTGGGGATACGGACATAAACCCCCGGACACCCCCCCCCCCCCGGACAAAATAACGGACATAAACCCCACCCCTGCCGGACAAAAACATTCCCCGACAAAGCCAACAACGGACAAAATCACCTCATAGTAAAAAAAATTATAAAACAAAATTTATTTAAAGTTTTCAATAATTTTCTTACAAATCCACTTTGATAGTTTCTCTTACTAAGACAATGTATGTATGGAACATTATGAAGTGTAGGTTATATGGTAAAAAATAAATTAAAGCTCTATTTAAGCTTCAATATTTACCTCATGGTAGAAAATAAAAAGTTTATTTAAAGTTTTAACAATTTCTTACAAATATCATTACTGTCTTCACTTTTCGTGACCTCACGGGACCCGTGATCTTACAATCTTTAGGGGAATCTGCATTGGGCTGTGTTTATGCCTTCCTGCCTGGCAAATCCCAAGAGATATATGAAGAAATGTTGACAGCAGTTCATGACAAGGGAGAGGAACTTTGATTTTACATGGATGTCACAACAACAACCACAGACTTCGAACAAGCAGCCATGAATGCCATTAGCAGCAAGCTGGGTCCACATGTTAATGCCAAGGCGTGTTTCTACCACTTGACACTAAGTACCTGGCGAAAGATCCAGAACCTTGGGCTAAGTAACCGATACAAATAAGGTGACGATAACAAGCATTTCTGTGGCATGCTAGATGGACTTGCCTCTCTTCCTGTTGATCGTGTTTTGATAGAATGGACTACATAAAAGACAATATTCCTGATGAATTGAAGACCTCGTCGATTACTTTGATGCGACCTACGTTGTCGGCACATACCGCCGCATTGGCCAGACAAGACAATATCCAGGTCCTGTGACAATACGAGTGCGGAGGATTCCTCCTAGCTACAAATGACAACAAATACCGCACCAACAACCTCTGTGAGACTTGGAATCGCAGATTCCAACAGTTGGTAGGCTACTCTCATCTTACAATTTGGACTGCTATTGAGAGCATCAGGAAAGACGCAGTCATTGTGTCCATGCGAGAGGGAAACCACTTCAAAAACGTGTAAAACGGGAAACCAGAGACCTTCAAAAACGACGCAGAAATCTCTGTGTTGATTTTAGAGATGACTGCAAGACATTGGAGGAAATGCTCAGAGGCATTGGGCATAATATACGCTTATGATATGACTATTGTAAACGCCTCAGTTAAGGACGTTCAGGTGATGGGCAAGTCGAAGGGAAATAATTGAAACCCGCCTTTTGACGCATTCAATACTTATTGATGTGGTCATAACCTGCAGAGAACAAGGCATCCATCTGATATATAATTAGATAGTCTCACACAATTTCATCTTAATTACAATTGATTATTAAGCATAGAGACACGATACAAAGTTCATAATTCTATTAATCTTAGTTACACTTCATTCCGCATTGTCTTATTGCTCCAGATATGGCAGAAACGGGAAGGCATAATTAGTAAACAATATTTCAGTACTGAGGGGTATGTCATCACTTAGGTTGTACTTACAAGTGCGGGTCAGTGCGAACCAGTATGGTGTTCCGAAGGAAAATAGTACTGCGTAAATTGTTCCAGCACAAAACTCGGCCAGGATTGTCAGCCGGTGTTCATCACTGATAGCAGAGGGCTGGTCCTCACAGCATCATTGGAGAGGGCGATCTGCTATCATGGAGCCCAGGCGGCCAGTCCACCCTCCAAACCATACACTCAGCAGAACCAGGACCTCTTGTCTGTAAACACCGCCACCCTCAGCCGCTACATCTGGTGAGGTCACAGGTCGCGTGGGGGGTCGCGACGTATGTGGTCACAGGTCGAGAGATTTGATGTTTGTTCAGGTAAGACAGTAAACCCCAGCACTGTAGCTGAAGCCAGCGGCGATAACACTACCGACGTTGGGCAATCGCCAGAGATTTTATAGTGTGGCGTGTTCAAGAAGGAATATTGTACACGGGTCACTGGCCTTCGAAACTCCCCAGATACGGTTCGCACACTCACCTAGCGCAGACCATCGGCTCCTGGGACCGCTGCCGTCACCCTGCCAATGGCCATTTGTTGAGAAGAAGATCTTCTCCAGTGACGTGGACAAGGTCGCCTTCTTGGAGATTCCGGGTTGCTTCTATGTACCTCTGTATGTTGCGGAGTAGTGGAAGGTACTCTCTCACCCAGCGTTTCCAGAAGCGATCTGCTAGGAACTGCACGTGCCGCCACCGTCGTTGATATGAGTCCTTTAGAAGACATCCTCCCAATGACAGAACAGCATGTTGGCCACCGTGGCAGATGTGGGCTGGTGTAAGCGTTCCAAGTCTCTCACGTCGCTCGAGGCAGGTGTGATGGGTCAACTATTTATGATTGCTTCCACTTCACAAAATAACGTCTGCAGTCGGTATTCATCCAGGACTTGGATCCCCACAATTGCTCGGAGAAATTTTCTGACTGTTTGGATTTGCCGTTCCCACGCTCCTCCCATGTGTGAAGCCGGTATAAGGTTGAATACTCATTTTATATCTTTCTTCTGAAAGCGTCCGAGTATGCGTTCATCATTCCTCCAACTACGTACTGCTGAACGGAGCACCTTGCAAGCCCCAACCATGTTGGTGCCATTGTCTGAACGAATATGTTTTGGAGTCGTACCCTTTCTAGCGATGGAGAGGACAGTAGCTTTTAGGAGTGCATCTATATCTAGTGACTCCAACACCTCCAGGTGCACTGCACGAGTAGCTAGGCAGATGAATATGCAGCCATATCTTGTGGTACTCTTTCGTCCTTTTCTTACTGTGAACGGACCAAGGCAGTCAGTGCCCGTGTAAGTAAAGAGGCACCCCCCGGGTCGGTCCTGTCTACGGGCAGCATGGCTTCCCTTTGCCCTTGGGCTTTCAATTGTTGCGGCGGCAAGTGACACACTCCTTGATTACCTTGTCGAGCAGAGGGTGACAATGGGTTATCCAGAACTCACACCGGAGTATGGACAGTGTATGTTCTCTCTCGGAATGGCCAGCGCCCACCGCGTGTGCTTCCCGCACTATACAGGTAAGCTTGGTCACTGGGTGGTCTCTGGGCAGTAGTGTCGGTCCAGTTCTTTCTTTGGCATCTTGCAACCTTCCTCCTGCTCTGAGCACCACGTCTTGGCCTAGGTATGGCTCTAGTTGGTACAGTCGACTTTGCAGTGGCAGCTGTCGGTGCTGCAGGAGGCTCATCTCCTCACCATAGGCCCACATGGAATTATGCAGTTCAGGCAATTCCAGTGGCTTCGATGTTGCACCCTAAAAGTCGTGTCTCAGAATGCTGGATACTCGCCTGATCCAGGATACACCTCTCTGCAGCGCATACTACGAGGAGTACCTGCTCCATAGCATTGCATGATGGCATCGGCGTTATTTCCTGTTGTGGTAATGAGATCGCCTCGAGCTTAACCTCGGGCTCATTCTCAAGTTCGTGTTTGATTTCCGGTTCTCTCGGCCAGTACTCCTCGGTAGAGGCAAAAAGGAGGAACCATCAATCCATCTGCATTTCCGTAACATGTCTTCAACATGTATGTCTCTTGTAGGATCATCGGCTGGATTCCATCTTGATCGTACATGTCTCCATTTGGCCTTCTCCGTGACTTCATGTATAGCTGAGTCCTGTTGGCAACGAAAGTATGGAAACGTTTCCTTATGTTGGCACAATCATATTGTCCATCCAGAACACGGTTTCTTCAAGTGGGACTCCAATTTTACGCCTAATTGTCTAGTCTGCTTTTGTTGCCAGGACCGCAGCACAGAATTCTAGCCTTGGGATCGTTAGCTGTTTGAGAGGGGCCAGATGAGCCTTACCACAAACGAAATAACATCTGGCATTACCTTCATATCTACTGTCCGTAGGTACGTCACAATCGCATAGGCCACTTGTGAGGCACCACAGAAGTGATGAAGTTGCGATGAGGTGACACGACCCAGGCCACCGGGTCTGTAGCAGCGAGGAACTTTGAAGTTTTGCAGTAATTTCAAGTCTTCAAGCAAGCGCAACCACTTGTGAAGGCTTTGCTTGGCGATGGGTTTGTCCCAGTCCTTCTTTCGCATGCATTCGTCTTGGAAAATGAGCTTGGCTTTGATGATGAAAGGGCAGATGAATCCTAAAGGGTCGTACACCGAACTTACCACTGCTAGTAAGCCTATTTTTGTCGCCGGTCGCGTGGGAACCTGAACCTTTGTTGCAAACTGGTCTCCATTTAGGTCCCACATGACTCCCAAGGCTCTCTCTGTAGGTAGGTCTTCACATCCCAGGTTCACTTCCTTCACTCCAGCATGTCGACTTTCAAATGGGATCGTGTTGAGGACCTCTTTGTCGTTGCTGATCCATTTCGTGAGTTTGAAACCTTCCAGGGATAGAAGATGTCGCAACTGCCGAGATATCGTAATTGCTTCTTTGGGTTCAGTTACTGACAGGAGCAGGTCGTCTACATAGAAGTTTGATTTCACTCTATTTGCGGGATCCGAGAAACCATCTCCGAAGTTTGGAAAATCCCTTGCAGAGCATAGGCTGCGCACGAGGGACTCCACACTCCGAGAAGATGCACTGTCATCCTACATGTCGTTGGCGATTATGTCAAATCTCCACCTTCCCACCAGAGGAATCGTAAAGAGTCTGCGTTCTGGGTTTACCTTCACTTGAGGGAACATCGCTTCACTGTCGGCCATTAGGGCGATTGGCTCTCGTCTAAACCGAATGAGCACTCCAATAAATTTTTTTGTTTAGGTCCGGTCCTTGGAGGCAAATACCAGCTACTTCTACCGGACTTTGATAATTGCCTTCGTGGCACCCTTTCGGCAAAGCCTTCATTGAATAGATTTCCCATCTCTTCCTTGTGCCGGAATTTCAGCCTTGTGTCCCTCGATAGACGTTTCTTTAGTCCCAGTAGTCCCTCCATTCTCTGTCCAGTCGACGACCAAAGCTCGATGACCCGTTTATCCTCCTCTGATGATGGGGAGCCATCTCCCGTGGACCGGTGTACCGCTTCGTTCTCTGCATTACATTCTCGCACGCCGACGTCCCGCGACACCCACTGTGGGTGGCTGGCTAGCTGACGACCTACGTTGTCCCACACTGAAGTCCCGGCGTTGGCGGCGTGTCCTGTGGTCCTTTGATCCTCCTAGCAGTTGAGACTTCCCTTCGCGCCCCCCGTACTTGTTTTGACTGTAAAAGCCTTAGTTAAGGACGTCCAGGTAACGGGCAAGTCGAAGGGAAATGATTGAAACCCGCTTTTTGACGCATTCAATATTTATTGATGTGGTTAAAAGCTGCAGAGAACTAGGCGTACATTAGTATTACATGGTGACTAAAATCTGATACATTTAGTTAGTCTCACACAATATCATCTTAATTACAATTGATTAGCGAGGTCATCCTAAAACTATATCTTCCGCTTGTGAGACCTCACTTGGATTACGCAGTTCAATTATGGTCACCGTATTACAGAATGCATATAGAATCCTTGGAAAGAATTCAGAGGAGAATGACAAGACTAGTCTCGGGCATTAGGAACCTTGAATATAGAGACAGGTTAAAGCATCTTAATTTGCACTCCCTCGAGTGACGTAGAGTGAGTGGCGATATGATAGAGGTGTATAAATGGAAGTCAGGGTTATAAGAAGGGGACATTACAAAGGTACTCAAACTATCCAACCAGGAGCGAACTCGTAACAATGGTTTTAAATTAGACAAATTTAGATTTAGGCGCAAAATAGGTAAATATTGGTTTGGAATTAGAGTAGTGGACGAGTGGCACACGTTACCAAATATCAGCATTAACTCGAATATGCTGGATAGCTTCAAACATAGGTTGGATGAATATATGAGCAATAGGGGTTGAGTGTAAATGGGACTGCCCAGTGTGGGCCAATAGGCCCCGCTGCAGTTTCCTCCATTCATATGTTCTTATTATTAAGCATGGTGACATGATACAAATTTCATCACTATTAATCTTGGTTAAACTTCATTCCGCATTGTCTTATTGCTCCAGATAAGGCAAAAACGAGTTGGCATAATTTGTCCACAATATTTCAGTACTGAGGGGTATGTCATCATTTAGGCTGTACTTACAAATGCATGTCAATGCAAACCAGTATGGTGTTCCAAGGGACAATAGTACTGCGTAAATTGTTCCAGCACAAAACTCGGTGAGGATTGTCAGTCGGTGTTCATCACTGCTAGCAGAGGGCTTGTCCTCACAGCATCACTGGAGAGGGCGATCTGCTATAATGGAGGCCAGGCAGCCACGCCACTATCGAAACCATACAATCAGCAGAACCAGGACCTCTTCTCTGTAAACACCGCCCCCTTCAGCCGCTACATCTGGCGAGGTCACAGGACTGCGTGGGGGGTCGCAGCGTACGTGGTCGCAGGCCAAGAGATTTAATGTTTGTTGGGGGAAGGCAGCAAACGACAGCATTGTAAATGAAGCCAGCGGCAATAACAATTATAGTCTAGTATAACCTACACTTCATTTGGTCCATACATCATCTTAGTAAGAGATGATGTCAAAGTGGATTTGTAAAAAATTAATAAAAACTCCAATTAGATTTTGTCTTATTTTTTTAACATGAGGTAAATATTGATATAGTTTTAATTTTGTCTTTATCATATAAATTACATTTCATAACGTTCGCCATAATAAACTTTAAATAGATTTTGTTTTATTTTTTACTATGAGGGGATTTTGTTCGTTGTGGGTTTTGTCCGGTAGGGGTGGGGTTTGTATTCGGTAGGGGTGGGGTTTATGTCCATCGGGTTTTTTTGCCCGGTAGGGAGCGTGGTTTATGTCCGGCGGGGTTTTTGTCCTGTGGGTTTTTGTCAGGGGATTTCTGTACGTTTATAATTTGTCCTAGGGTATTTTGTCAGGTGGGGTTTTTGTTATGGACACAATGTGATGTGATATACAGTACAAACATACACACACACACACACATATATATATATATATATATATATATATATATATATATATATATATATATATATATATATATATATATATATATATATAAAACAAAGAAGTAAGTGTGTGTGTGTGTGTTTGTGTGTCCGCACGTGAATCTCGGAAACTACTTTACCGATCTGTAGATGGATGGTGTTATATGTAGTGATGATGATGGATGGTGTTATATGTAATGATGATGGATGTTGTTATATGTAGTGATGATGGATGATGTTATATGTAGTGATGATGGATGTTGTTATATGTAGTGATGATGGCTGGTGTTATATGTAGTGATGATGGATGGTGTTATATGTAGTGATGATCTATATCTAATAATAGAAAGAAGTCTGTCTGTTTGTCTGTGTGTCCGCACGAGAATCTCGGAAACTACTTTACCGATCTGTAGTGATGATGGATGTTGTTATATGTAGTGATGATGAGTGGTGTTATATGTAGTGATGATGTATACCTATATAAAACAAAGAAGTCTGTTTGTTTGTCTGTGTGTCCGCAAGAGAATCTCGGATGCTACTTTACTGATGATGTTATTTATAGAATATAAAAAGTATTCCTCTGTTGTCATTGGCAACATGGATAAGAAATGTGAATTTATCCACTACTGCCCATTTGAGTGCTAACATCTCTAACTTACGAGAACTATAGTTGTTCATGTTACGTTCCGATTTCCTCAGGCCCCCGACTCGCATAGCACACCGGATGCAACCTGCCATCCTTCCGCTGGGACAGCACCGCACCTAGCCCACGAAAACTTGCATCTGTTTCTAATATAAATTCCTGAGTGAAATCTGGGCAAGCCAACACTGGTGTCTGCGTCACCTTGTCTTTCAACTCCTCAAAAGCCTGTTGCTGTTCCTCTCTCCATTCACTATCTACCCGATCCTTAGATTTCCCATGCATCAACGCATGCAGTGGAGCAGCTATTTGGGCAAACCCTTTAACAAATTTCCTATAAAATGATGTGAACCCTACAAAAGACCGCACATCTTTCACCGTCTGAGGGACTGGCCAATCTCTTACTACCCTAATCTTCTCAGGATCAGCTGTGATGCCTTCAGCTGACACCTGATATCCTAAATAACTTACTTTTGAAGCCATTATTTCACACTTTTTAGGTTTAAATCTTAAGTTATTCTCCCTCATCCTGCAAAATAATTCCCTCAATCTGACTATATGTTGATCTATTGTACTTGAAAACACCATCACATCATCAAGGTATACAAGCAACGAGGAGAAGATCTTATCCCCTAAAATCCGCTCCATGTATCTCTGAAAGGTTCCCGGACTATTTGACAATCCCATAGGCAGTCGCCTGTACTCAAAGTGTCCGAAGCTTGTGCTGAAGGCAGTCTTTGGACGGTCTGAAGGTTTTACTTCTATCTGGTGATATCCCGCCGCCAGATCAAACGTTGAGAAAAACTGGGCCCCCGTCAGAGATTCTAGAGTTTCATTTATCCTAGGCAGAGGAAACGCATCGCGTACCGTGACCTTATTTAAGTCACGATAGTCAATGCACAACCTCAGCGTCCCGTCCTTTTTCCTCACTACTACAATGGCGGCAGAGTACGGACTCTCACTATGCTGAATTACTCCCTGATCTAACAGCTGGCTAATGTGCTGCTTCACCTCTGGTACCTGGTTTGGAGGGATCCTCCGATATGGCACCCTAACTGGCCTGTCTGTGGTCACTGGGATCTCATGCTGAACCCCAATAGCCTTTCCTATGGGCTGGCCCTCTTCTTCAAAAATATCACTAAACTCTTCTATTAAACACCTAACTGCACTCTCTTGTCCCTCATTCATTTCCTCCGTGTGCACTTTGACCTCCGTACGGGCGTCCGGTTGCACTGTCCTCACATTCACCTCTTCACTGATGTCTTCCTCGACTTCCGTCCCCGAAGCCACTTTCCCAATCCGCCAATTGCCCCTCAAGCTCCTACGACTATCAGACAGATTTGCCACCAACACCTGGGTCATGCCTCTCACCACTCTTACAGCTGTCGGCAACACTATCACACCCTCAGGCATCCAACCTTCATCCTCTATTGTTAGAGGTTCAATCACTACTTCTTTGTTAGCTACCTGGCTTAATGAGGGAACACATACTGACAGCAACCGAGTACTCCGGGGAGGAATGGTTGGTCTTTCCTTCCTCTCTGTCATACAATACCCCAGGCTGATGGCCTCTATTGCACATAACTGCCTAACCTCATGCAAGCAATTTTCCCACTGAGCGGTGCTCCTGGCTTCCCTGCACAAGCGATACATGTGCGGCCAGATCTCCGCAACCTCCCCCAGCACATTCATCCCCAACAACCCGACATGAGCTTGCCCCTTACCCTGGGTCTCAATCCCTGGACAAACCAACATCCCCACATCAGTGACTTCCACCCCACATACGACCATAGTGACCCGAATGCACCCCACACACGGCACTGGAAACCCTGACGCCCCTTTTACCCTTATTCGAGTGGGCTGCAACACCACGCCTGCAGGCTCCAGCTCCCGACGGTAGAAAAGTTCATCAATTAGCGACACTTCTGCCCCAGTATCTGCTAAACCCCACATTTCACGACCCGCTACCAGCACCGAGACCTTAGGACACTCTGCTTTCAGCCTTAAGGTACCTTCTGTTGTGATTAAATTTGTCATGCGAACCACGCTTGACCATGGGTCCGCTCTCTCTTGGCTCATAACATCGCCGGTGGAATCTATTGGTGAGGCCAGGAACGGTTGGCGGGGACTGCCTGGCCTTGGCCATTTCCCGACCGCCAGTTCCGATTGTTATTTCCAACTCGATACTGGCCATTGGCCACGTATCCCCTTGGGACACTCTCTCCTGGTCTGGACCCGTTTGTGCAATTGAAACTGAAATGGCCCTCTTGTCCACACGCATAGCACCTCGGGGGAATCGAGCCTCCAGTCTGCGGCTCGTTCTCTCTTCCTTTAGTCAGCGGTACCTCCCTCAAAGCTTCTCGTTTTTGTTCCGCCTCTCTCAGCCCCGTGATCCACTCGTCTAGACTGTGGTGAGGATACTTCTTGATCTCATCCACTAACCACATACGGCTTTGTTCCTCCTTGAGCCCCCGAGTGATTGCATCTCCCAACAGGGCCTTATCATATTTATGATCATGGTGGTTCAACTCATCGTTTAAATCTAGCATAGCGTCATAATATTCAAGAAGCGTTTCGTTGCTCCCTTGTTTCCGCGTCATCACCTTCTGAATGGCGTCGTACGTGGCCGTCGGTCCGCCATATTGCTGCTTCAAATAACAAGTTAACTCATCTACGGTTTCCCAGTCTCTGCGTGCGTTGTATACGCGATCTGCCGCAGGCCCCGCAAGATGCCTTATTATGAATTGGATTCGACTGACTTCGTCTCCGTCTAGCAGCTTGAGGGTTCGGTCAACCTCTCTTAACCACTTTCCTACCTCTATTCCTGGCCTACCGTCGAACTTAGACATGGTCAACCCGGCCCCGAGACTAATTCCCTCTCTATTATTGTGTCTCCTCATCTCCCACATTGTCTCCTCGTGCTGTATTTTATACTGTGTCTTTACCCTATCTAGTGCATCCCCCAACAGAGCTAAGTGTTGTTGGTGTTCCGTCTCTAACTGTTGCAATTGTGTGTGGTACTCCCCCCTTAACTGTTGTGCATATACCCCATACTCCCCCTGATTTGGTTCGCCCATGCCTGACATTCCCCATTGATCTTCCCTTCTAACTGTCCCAATCGTTCCTGGTACTCTCCCCGGATTTTCCCCTCTAGCTTCCCAATACGTTCCACGAACTCTTCTCTCAACTGCACCAACCCCAGGCTGTCTCTCCTTTTCTCCGAGTAACCCCGCACCGTCAACCACAACAAACCCATTCCCACGGTGAGCATGAGTAGAGTTGGGGTCACACTCTCTACCGTTTCCATCCACTCCATTATTACGCTCATTATCCCAACCACAGAACTATCAGTCACGAAATAAAATTAACTACGCTCTGCTACCATTTGTAACCGGTCGGAATTTACTGGACTTTAATTTCTCACTTGACTTGGGGTTTATTTAAAATTAATAGATGGTAATGGCAGTGGAAGCGCCCCTTTGAGAAAAATCCCGAACCAGCACAAGAACACTTAAAACTACTAAACAAAATAAATTGTCCGTGACCCGTGGAAGGATAGCATCTGTGACTGGGATGAATGAGACACACTGTTACATTTAGACACTTATATTCCCTCCAACACTACAAACACAATCCAATAATGGTACACCAGTATGCGCACCTCTTAACTTGAACTTAAAACACTACTCTGGGGAATAAAAGTTATACATGATATAAAAATTATTAGAACCTCAGGCAACAATAAATTTGAAGTATTAAGAACTGTTCCGTGCACACATGAAACAGGCCTTAAAGGCTTTCACACAATAATATCAGTCACTTAGGTACCAAAAAAAGATATTAACTACTCTACAATGAATAGGCCTTAAGGGCACTCAACAAAATTATATGTCACTGAGGAATGGTAATAAAAATGAGAAATTAAATACTCTACAATGAATAGGCCTTAAGGGCACTCAACAAAATTATATCAGTCACTGAGGAAATGGTAATAAAACATGAAATTAAATACTCTACAATGAATAGGCCTTAAGGGCACTCAACAAAATTATATCAGTCACTAAGGAAATGGTAATAAAAATGAGAAATTAAATACACTACAATGAATAGGCCTTAAGGGCACTCAACAAAATTATAGCACCCCAACGGATGCACACTTCCTAACCTAACCTAACCACTACTCTGGGGAACAAGGTTATACCTGAGATCAGAATTATGAAGAACAATCAGAGGCATTAAAAGAATCAAATCACAGTATCACTCTGGTTCCACTTGATGGCACAAACATTCAAAACAATATTATCAAAATTATCTAGAAACTATTAAATTACACCCGTAATAAGGGAGGGAAAATGTTCCTCCAGGTATCTCCTAGAGACCTAGACTCACGGACTCAGTGTGTGACCATTAGTCTACTCAGATAGCCTCAGTGTACTCCCAGTGCGTCCATAAAGCGGACGGGAGTGAGCCAATCAGACCTTGTACAGTTGAGAGAAGCTTTAGCGTCCCGTGTCGTTTAGTTGTCGGGAGCACTCGTTCACTCAAGAGATCCTTTGCTACCCCGCTAAACAGTGACAGGCCTACTTTGATCGGTCCAATGGCGACAATCGCCACCCTCAATCCTCAACGGCAGTCTCAAACGGCAGTCAATCTCAGGTCAACTCCAGTCAACTTCAGTCAAGTGGGTTCTCACGGAAACCCTGAAATGAACTCACTGTTAGCTCTAGTTTACTTTATCACTGCCCTATCTAACCCTGTCTGAGATCGAATGAGACTTACTTGTTATACTGCAATATTTCAGCACAGGTGACTAGGCCACGTGACTATTTCTGGGACAGACGCGCAGGGACGTCTTGTTCGTGTGAGTGCTATCCGGGACTGAGAGAGAGGCCGCTTCGTGTCCTCTCAAGGCGTTAGCTTAGGCCTACGTGACCTATTTTCCGCCTAACTAATAACTCCTTGGGACACCCTTTAACATTATTCAGACTGCTAAACGATCTATAATAATTTCAAATTCAATAATAGTCCCTTAACTTCATGAATCGCATCATTATTAATCCGGTAAATTACATTTAATATCATATAGGCCTAGTTCCGCAATCTCCCACTATGTGCGGGGAGCGCTCTCTTCCCTCAGACGACCTTGAACGCTCAGTACCGCTAATGGCGGGGCATTCGAAATTACTCTGAAATTTCTGAATATTACATATATATATATATATATATATATATATATATATATAGATATAGATATATATATATATATATATATATATATAAAACAAAGAAGTAAGTGTGTGTGTGTGTGTTTGTGTGTCCGCACGTGAATCTCGGAAACTACTTTACCGATCTGTAGATGGATGGTGTTATATGTAGTGATGATGATGGATGGTGTTATATGTAATGATGATGGATGATGTTATATGTAGTGATGATGGATGATGTTATATGTAGTGATGATGGATGTTGTTATATGTAGTGATGATGGCTGGTGTTATATGTAGTGATGATGGATGGTGTTATATGTAGTGATGATCTATATCTAATAATAGAAAGAAGTCTGTCTGTTTGTCTGTGTGTCCGCACGAGAATCTCGGAAACTACTTTACCGATCTGTAGTGATGATGGATGTTGTTATATGTAGTGATGATGAGTGGTGTTATATGTAGTGATGATGTATACCTATATAAAACAAAGAAGTCTGTTTGTTTGTCTGTGTGTCCGCAAGAGAATCTCGGATGCTACTTTACTGATGATGTTATTTATAGAATATAAAAAGTATTCCTCTGTTGTCATTGGCAACATGGATAAGAAATGTGAATATTGCGGTGCAAAGAAGTACAAAGGAGAATCTGCTGGTTGTGCTGCTCTCATCGGAAAGTACGACTGCCAAATCTGGAAAAACCACCACACCCATTGAAGATTCTCATGCTGGGAACAACTCCAGAGTCAAAACACTTCTTGGAAAATATACGGAAGTACAATTCATGCTTCCAGATGACATCCTTTGGATTTACCAGAGTAGTTCGTGAGCACGGATACGTGCCCACATTCAAAGTCCAGGGTCAAGTCTATTACGAAGCAGGATCCCTCTTACCACTGGAAGATGACAAGGCAAAGTTCCTCCAAATCTACTTAATGGGAGATCATGAAAAGCAGACTACTATCAGGTGTGGCAACATTCAAGGTGTCAGACATGACATTGTCCTATCTATTCAAGAAATGCTGCATGAGCACAACGCGTATGTAGAGTCATTTAAAAATGCCCTGGAAAACATGCCTTCTCACGGGTGCAAAGTCAGGATCAAAGAAGACACCTTAATGCACTACAGTGAGACATTGTGGAGCCTCCCGGAGGGTGGCGTCCTACCGTGGCGTAGTGAAAGAGCCGCCCGGAGGGCGGCGATTCCGCTACTGTGTGTATATATATATATATATATATATATATATATATATATATATATATATATATATATATATATATATATATATATGCAAGTAAATTACTGTAGGTGCGCGTGATCTAGGTATATGCCTCTTCAATATTACCTTGTAATTCAATTGATAGTAGGAACATCATAGAATCTAGTCTCATTAAACGTACCGAAGCATTCAACATGAATTTGAGTAGTGGCATGTACAAACTGGACAATTTTGTAATTAAGAAGATTTGTAACTAGGTGAGAAGGTTGGGTCACCTTACCCTCTGACCTGACTACCGACCGTTGCTGTGCTATTTAAAGATTAGTAGGGTCATTACCTAATACCTGACCATTGTGGACCTGGTCTCACCCTCCTCTGTATATATACACCTTGTTTTGTACTTCTCCTTAGTCTGTACTCACCCCTGAAGATGTGAATTACACGAAAGCGCTTGGGAACTTCGTGTTTTCTTCTTTCCTTGTGGTTATCAGCATATATATATATATATATATATATATATATATATATATATATATATATATATATATATATATATATATATATATATATATATATATATATAAATATATATATATATATACTTCATTTTTAGTCCATATAACACCCGGACTTTGAACATATAATCAACGACCTCACCACGAGAACCGTATTTTATGAACTATGCCAACGTTGTTCGAGGAGTAGATTTATTTTGTCTCAATAGTCGTCCACCACACATTGATGCCCCTGTTCATATTTGTCTGAGATACTGTATATCCATGTGTCATTACTTCGCAGTCCAGGACGAGACATAAATATCTGTATAGTTAACATAGAGTTCTAGACGAGACGCTGGTATTGATGAAGTTACTATAGAGTTCTGTGCAAGAAATACATATCGATATTATTACTTATGTGAAGTCATTTATCAAAACACCATGATGTCACCCAGAACATCATATTACCATAGGCTGTGAGGAAGGGAACAACGCTATATCTGGTTTAATTTTCACGATTATGTCCGACGAAAATAGACAAACAGTGTTGTTTATATAACTGTTTCAACAATGAAGCCCTATATAGACATTGTTGTTTATATAATGCCCAACGATTCAATATGACATAAAGTACGAAAAACTATACTGGATATACAATTTACAAGTCCCAGTAGATTTAATGGTCTGGTACGCTACTGGTAACCAATCATTATATCCTAATTATGTTACTATCGCCCTGAGCTATCGGTTTATACAGTGTCTGCTTTAGAAATATTCTGGTTTTCACTTTGCGTAATGGACTACCAATACTATGTTGTCATCAATATTAATTTCCGCATTGAAAATGAGTTAGGTACCACTAACTTCAGTTGTTAAGCTACATTACTCAAACACACAAGCACACACACTCTCTCTCTCTCTCTCTCTCTCTCTGTAAACTACACTATGAAGCAGTTAATTGTCAAAAAATTATATCTATCTATATATATATATATAATATATATATATATATATATATATATATATATATATATATATATATATATATATATATATTATATATATATTAGGGTGGTCCTTATTTGGGGCCAAAAACAAAATTTGCCTTTTTTTTTGTCACAGACCCTGGCAAAAGTTTTCATTTGGGGTAGAAACATTGCCTGTAAAATATTTTTTAAATATCTTAATTATTAGAGGTTGCTCAAGTCAAATGAAATTTAACAATATTATGCCTATGCTTAATGTTCATAACACATCATTTCCTAGCCCCAAGCCTGGGTCCCCCCCCCCCCTCCACCATTTTCTCTAAGTGGGTATTAGCTGCTCAAGGCAGGGGTCACATGAGGACCAGTCTCACTTTGTCGCCCAGTAAGGTCTGCTTGAGGGCATTAGGGAATGATTTCCTGTGGTCAGCAACTGCCTGCAGTAGATAAAGCAGTTGCTGTTCGTCCTTGGTGATGCGGCCTGAGAAATCTTGGACTAAGGCTACTCCTCTTTGTGCATGATCATTGATCACAGACAAAGCTTGTACACTGGCTTTTGCATTTTGGAAGCCAGGATCATCTTTCCACTGTTCTACTGGGAGGACCAGGAAATCTGAATTCAAGTTGAGCTTTTTGAAAAATAACTTTGTGTTCTTTGTCGTGAAATCATATAGGTTCTTCACTTGGAGTGTGTCTGGATTGATTGTAACCCGTTTGACATGCTTTTCTTCTCCAATAACGATGTTCATAGCTTCCAACATGCGGTCCTTCACTCCTGGGAGAACATCGTCATCAAAGAAGCCCAATGCAACCAACTCTTCTGACAAGTACCAGAGGTGTCTCATTATTTTGTGGAAAGTTGCCTTTGATATGGCATCGCTGATGGTACTGTAGTCTTGTAGAGCTTTAAGCAACATCAGATCTCCTTTTGGTGCCTTTGCAGCAAGTGGAGCAGTTGTCCAAGCCTTCACATATATTCGGGCAAAGAAAATGCAGAAATCTCTTTGTCCTCTGTTCTCCTTTGGAGTAAGCTTAAACTGAGAACGGAATAACCACACTTTGAAGGAATAAATGGTCTTTGCCATCCATCGTGCTTGGTGCATTGCACCAGGAGCAGAAAATCGTACTCCCCGAGAAGGTGATGTGCCAAGGAAGATGGAGGCCAGCTCTAGCAGTTCTCGATAATCATCTCAAAGCTGTGTCTCCAATAGAGCCTTCTCAATGAAGTTGGTTAGATCGTCCCTAACAGCTCTGACCGATTCTTCTGCCAGATAGTCGGTGGAGGAGTCTTCAAACTTCTGCTTGTCAATTTGTTCCCATTTGGATTGGAATCTTCGGAATAGCTGTATGTCAGGAGCAGCTGAGTGCCCCATTACAGCTTCAAAAGCAGCTCCAGCTACAAGTTCTAGCACATGGTGGCGGCAGGCAAAATATAGCAAATCACGACCCAGCAACTGCTCAATTTTGACACACGCACCCTTGTGGTTACCAGTATTTGAGCTTGTTGTATCAAAACACATGCCATGCACGATGTCTGCAATGTGCCATTGCTGCAAATCCTTCACAGCAGCTTTTGCTTGTTCATCACCGGTACCAGAGGGAAGTTTTGGAACAGCAAGAAGTTGGGAGGTGCCATTGGCTGAGACAAGAACTGGGTGTCTGTCAACATGGCCCCCATGCCCCGTCAAATCAGGCATCAATTTACCATCCCAGTGAATAATTAAAACTGACTCTGGTTTGAAGTTTGAAAGGATTTCAGCTGCCCTGCTACTGCGATGATGCTGACGTTTCCTCCTGATGATTGATCGATTCAGAATCAATTCACTGACATCATGGCCCAGACTCCGAGCAGTTTGGGTGACAATGTGCATGGCCATTCTCTCTGAGGACTTGGTCCGATCTAATGCTGCAGAAAGTTCTGGAGTTAGAACTTCTTTTCGCCCACGCTTCTTGACAGTAGGTGGAGTTTGAAGTGCTGATGGGCCAGGAACTGGGTTGGATTCCTCAGAAGAAGACGTACTACTGCTGTCCAAGACAACGATGGCTTGGCATTTTTTGGCTTCTTCCTCTGCACTGTCTGCAGCCAACTTCCTTTTCATTGCTTTCTTGAGAGTTTTTTCTCGTCGTTTCTGTCTTTTCAGGAATACCTTGTCAAGAGATAACATTGCCCAACGACGCCCTTTGTCTCGTTGCGCTATAAAGAAATCCTTATCCTCCTGAACTGTCATCATATTCAAAGCATTCACATGTGCAATGTCAAAGAGATCTTCAAATGTATCAGTGAACTCTTTCTCTTTCTGCTTTTGAGTTTCTGTCTTTCTTGAAGAGTTCTTTTTCAAACTACTCCACTTGTCAAACATTTTGTGCACTTGATTCACACAATCTGGTTTGTGGTGTGTGGGAATGTTTGCTTTTGTCCAAAATTGAAGAACTTTGTCTGTGACTTCCTCAGCTGCCACTCTTATGGTTTTTTTCTGTATGCGATGCAGGCTTAAATTATACTGTAACACTTGCTTGTTTGAAGGTAACTTAGCCCCTGTAATGTCATCACATAATGTCTTTATCAAATACACATTTCTCGTGTTTTTGCTCCTGCATTAGCCATTTTGACCTGAGGAATAAGAAATTAACTATTAATATAAATTAATAATGAGAATACTTTGCAGAGCTGTTTCTAATTTCCCCAATCATCAATCACGACCAGCAAAAACTCACCACAATCGTGCCAAATACGACGCACTAGTGGTGGGCGTAATCGGCTACAAAGTAATCGACTACATCGATTACTTAGTTGTTGACAGCTTTGAGCAACCTCTAAATATTAATATATTTAAAAATAACTCTACTACACACAACGTTTTTGTCCTAAATGGACACTTTTAGCAGGGTCTGTGGTAAAAAATTCTAAAGTTGAAAAATAAGGACCACCCTAATATATATATATATATATATATATATATATATATATATATATATAATATATATATATATATATATATATATATATATATATATATATATATATATATATATATATATATGTGTATATATAATCAACGACCTCACCAGCCAGGACTCGAACCCTCTGTTATATATATGTATGTTAATATGCTGCATTTATTGAATGTATATATTATATATTATGTTACTTCTTACGAAATGTGTTAGGCACGTTGTAACCAAGAATAGAGAATAAACAGCCAGCCAGACAGACCATGTGACTCTTCGTTCTCCCATTAAATAACCCAAGATACTACACTGGCGACGAGGATGGGATTCCCAAAGTGTTGGTGAAGTCCTTGAAGAGAGGATAGTGACCACTTAAGGGAAGGCTACTCTGAACCTGGAGAATTTAAGTGAAGAGAGCAACCATAGCTGGCGTCAGTGGATACATCGGACGAGTGGGGGAGTATGATGCAGACAAGGAAGATTTCACATCATATTGTGAGAGAATGGACTTCTTCTTTCTGGCAAATGAATTAATGGACGACGGTGGGGCTGCGGAGAAAAGAAAGTCCTTGAAAAGATAAGGAAAGCAATCTTTTTGACAGAGGTAGGAGCTAATGTTTATTCTACTCTGGTCAATCTGCTTACTCCAGACAAACCCAAAGACTCCTCACTGATTCAGATTACCAAGATTTTGAAGCAACATTTTGATCCTGCTCCACTTGAGATCGCTGAAAGTTACAGATTTGGCACCAGAGATAGAGGTAAAGATGAATCAGTAAGTAATTATATAGTAGCTTTGAAGAAGTTATCCATTCACTGTAACTTTGGACAGTTCTTGAACCGAGCTCTAAGAGACAGGTTTGTAATAGGCCTGAATTATGAAAAAATACAGAATAAGTTAATGAACACCACTAACTTAACTTTTGAAAGTGCATGTCAGATAGCTACAAGCATGGAATTGGCCGAGAGAAACACAAGAGAATTTGTTCCCAATGCTGGTAGTGAAACAGTTGGCAGTAGTGGCTCAGTGTGTAAAGTAACTGTAGCCAAAAGGAATAAGTATTCCACAAAACAAGGAACACATGCTGATTTAAAATGTAAGAGGTGCCGAGGGAAACATGAAAGCTTTCAGTGTAAGTTCAAGAATTCAAAATGTTACAATTGTCAACGTATTGGACATATTGCTCCTGCCTGTAGAAGTGATAGAGGTAGAGTATATGCAGTTGAAGGTGGAGAGAAGGAAATGAAAAACAGTATTCATGAGTGTGTTAGTAATTTTGGATCTGATAATGATGAGAGCGCCCATGTGTTTACTATTTACACCAGTCGTGAAGAGAAAGTTAAACATAGGTATAATGTGGACTTGTGTATTAATGATACACCTGTAACCATGGAAATGGATACTGCAGCTGATTTCTCCATAATGAGTAAAGATATGCATGAGAAACTATTTGCGCATGTGCCTTTAGAAGACTCAGGTGTCAAGTTGAGAACTTATACTGGAGAGATTTTGAACACAGAAGGTAAATTAGAGTGTGAGGTAAAGTACAAAAATCAGAATTTAAAGTTGCCATTAATTATAGCTAGTTATGTGAATAGACCAACTTTGTTAGGTAAGAACTGGTTGTGTGAACTTGAGATGGACTGGAAGGAGATATTTAGTGTTAGAATGTGTAACAGTATTCCAGGTCTTGAGAAATTGCTTGAAAAATATAAGATTTTATTTGTAAAGGGACAGGGTGGTATAAAGGGTTATGAAGCTCATATCACCATTGACAAAGATGCTACACCCATATATGCTAAGTCCAGACCTGTTCCTTATGCATTGAAAGGTGAGGTTGAGAAGGAATTAGACAGACTTGTGAGTGAGGGAATTATTGTGAAAACCGCCAAGAGCAATTGGGCTGCTCCAATAGTAATTGTACCTAAAGCTGGTAAATCTGTTAGACTATGTGGTGATTATAAAGTTACCATTAACCAAGCTGTTGAGGATGAGCAATATCCCTTACCCACATCTCAAGATTTGTTTGCTGCACTAACAGGTGGAACCATTTTCACTAAGTTAGACTTGTCCCAAGCATATGCTCAGGTCTCTGTTGATGCTGAAAGTCAACAGTACCTTACCATCAACACTCATAAAGGATTGTATAAGTTCAAAAGGTTGCCTTATGGTGTTAAGAGTGCACCAAAGTTATTTCAGTGCATCATGGACAAAATTCGTGTGGGTCTTCCCAATGTGTTATGTTTTCAGGATGATGTCCTTATTGTTGACAGTGACATCCAAAATCATGTCAAAACCCTAGCCACAGTATTCGAAAGATTGTTGGCACACAATGTCAGGCTCAACAAGAGCAAATGTTCATTCCTAGCTAAAGAAGTAACTTATCTTGGCTACAAAGTGAATGCAGAAGGGCTGAGACCTGTAGAAGATAAAGTAGGAGCAATAGTAAATTTACCTGCTCCAAAAACTGTCAGTGACTTGAAAGCTTCCTAGGTATGATACAGTATTATTCAAGGTTCTTGAGTGGACTTTCATCAGTTTTAGCCCCTCTGCATGAACTATTAAAGAAAGGGATACCATGGAAATGGAACAGTGCAACTCAGAAGTCATTTGAAGATTGTAAAGCTGCTCTGTCTAGTACTGATGTTTTGGTCCACTATGATACCAGTAGAACACTAAAGCTTGCTTGTGATGCATCGGGCTATGGATTAGGTGCTGTCATAAGTCACATAATGGATAACGGTGAAGAAAGACCCATTGCATATGCTTCGAGAACTCTTACCCAAAGCGAGAAAAATTATGCACAAATAGAGAAAGAGGCTTTGTCTATCATATTTGGAGTAAAGAAATTTCACCAGTATCTATATGGGAGGAATTTTGTTTTAATAACTGATCACAAGCCTCTCTTGGCAATTTTGGGTCCTAAATCACCTGTTCCTACACTTGCTGCAGCAAGAATGCAGAGATGGGCTTTGATATTGTCGGCATATGACTATGAGATACAGTACAGACGTTCAGATGATCATTCCAATGCAGATGCTTTGTCAAGGTTGCCAGGTAGTGGATCATATGATGGAGTAGAGCCTAAGGTTTATGCTGTAACCATGATAGCAGAAGATTTTCCAGTCACCTCCGGAATGATTGCTCATGAAACTAGGAAAGATGTTGTATTAGGAAGAGTCCTGGAGTATACACTAAATGGATGGCCAGAGATTTGTCCATCCTTAGACTTTCAACCGTATCATTTAAGGAGATGTCAATTATTAGTAGAACAGGGATGTGTGTTGTGGGGTATAAGGGTGTTAATTCCACAGTGTTTTAGAGGGCAAATTTTGAATGAACTGCATTTTGAACATCCAGGTATATGTGCTATGAAAGCACTGGCCAGAAGTTTTGTGTGGTGGCCTAAACTGGATGGTGAAATAGAAATGATGGTACGTGAGTGCTCTGTTTGTCAGAATGTTAGGAGTATGCCACCCAGCACACCTTTGAAAACCTGGAAATGGCCTACCCGTCCCTTCCAAAGAGTACACATTGACTTCTGTGATAAGGGAACAGACAAATTTCTTGTATTAATTGATAGTCATTCAAAGTGGATTGATGTTAAGCACATGTACAGTACTAATGCTGGTAGCACCATTGATGAATTAAGATTAATGTTTGCCGAACATGGAATACCAGAAGAGGTAGTTTCTGACAATGGTCCTCCATTCCAATCATCAGAGTTTAAAAACTTCATGAGATTCAACGGTGTAAAGCATGTACTGACCCCACCCTATCATCCTGCCTCTAATGGTGCAGCTGAGAGATTAGTTAGAATTGTAAAGGAAGGACTTTCCAAGCAGGTAATTCAAGGAACTGTAGGAAAATCAATGAAACACAGACTAGCAAATTTCTTACTCAGATACAGAACCACGCCACATAGTGTGACAGGATGTACTCCTGCAGAGTTAATGGTGAAGAGACAGTTGAGAACAAGATTAAGTTTAGTTAAGCCAAGTCTGTTTGAAGCTGTAGAGAGGAAACAAGCTCAACAAAAAATAAACTTGACACATTTTCAGATGATCATCATGATGATGATGTCAAAGATGATGTTTCCCAGCATCCACTCACTGTGTCAACTGACTGTAGTAATGATATGTCTGTCACTGATAATGCACAGAGTGCAAGTAAAACACCTGTAAAACTTGATGGAGGGAATAGTCCTAGAAGATCAAACAGATTTAGGAGACCTGTAATTAAATTAGACCTCTAATTATCTGAATTGTGAACAGGCCTTTCAAAACTGTTTAGTTAGGAAGATATATTTGTTGTGTTCTATTCTCTTCTTCCCTGCCATATGTAATTCTGTAAGTTTTGTTTATTTAGGATTTGTAGCAGCCATGCTCTCTTTTGAAAGGGAAAAATAGTGTTATATATATATGTTTGTTTATATGCTGCATTTATTGAATGTATATATTATATATTATGTTACTTCTTACGAAATGTGTTAGGCACGTTGTAACCAAGAACAGAGAATAAACAGCCAGCCAGACAGACCATGTGACTCTTCATTCTCCCATTAAATAACCCAAGATACTACACCCTCGACCTACTGTGTGGGACCAGGGAACGCTACCCACCATGCCACAAAAACACTGGCTGGTGAGGTCGTTGATTATATGTTCAAAGTCCGCATGTTATTTGGACTAAAAATTAAGTATATGTATATATATATGTAATCAACACCTCAACCCGCCAGGATTCGAACCCACGGCCCACGAGCCCATGACTGTGACCGGGAACGCTAACCGCTGGACCACCAGGATACTAAAAGCAGTCTTAGGCTCTGTTATATTTCACACAAAGCCTGTTCAACGAGCTTATGGCGCCGTGAACCTCTAATGGGGACTACCTGTATCACGTAGGTGGTCAGAGGAGCATGTTTGTGCACTTTTCTTTACAACACCATAATTATTTGGCACACACATACATATTGACAACACAAGTATTTTGCTGGGTGGAAGCACTCTGCTACTGCCCCCTTGTGGCAGGTGGCGCCACCTACAGGTACACTGCCATGACGACTCACAAGGTTTTACTAGATCGGCCATATCACAGCTCCTACTCAATACTTTTTCACTCTGTTTTGAGATATAGACTCCTACGAAGATGCTCTAAAGAATTATTTACATGTAAATATTTATAAAAAAAACAGAAAAATGCTTAAAAACGTTATGAATATGTGTGCAAATTATATACAGTATATTCTCCGTGACAGTAACAACGTTACATCGAAAAATGCTTTCTCTCTTAACATAAATTATTGTACAACGTTATTGTGATTGAAAAACATATATGGAATTACTGGTTATTAGTGGTTATGCTCGCAGGTGGCAGAATATTGTTACTACTAGTATTCAATCGTCATCATAAAATAGCTCGATTATTATTTACATTGATTACTACTCTACTTTATAATACAATCATAAATAGTAAAACCCCATACATGAAAGCTATACTGTTTAGATACATAATCTCCCTATTTACAGATACAGTTGAAGAATAATATACCTGCCCACATTGCTGTGGCCAGTGGAGACATCTGGCATCTTTGTAAACAGGGCACATAATTAACTATTATGAAGGAACAGGACTTAGTGTGTAGCAAGTTTTCATCCAAATCTCACTCTCACCACAATCCAAGAAATGTTCATTCATGCCCTGTTTACTATTAGGAGAGTTGCCGGATATCTTTACAAGCCAGCGCAATGTGGGGCAGATTATTATTCCCCAACTGTAAGGTCGGACGTGATTACAAAGACTGTTAACCAGTTAGTGAACAAGGTGACCAATGGTACACTTTCGTTTCTGCAGAGCAATTCATTATAACCATTTTAGTCGATTTCTTGTCCAGTCAAGTGGAATATTATTACAATAAATTTATTGCCTTAGTCACTCTCTTAATTTGTTGAATAGGGGTATTGTAACACCCACGTCGTTGTTTTTCAGTGAATTAGCCAGGTTTGAGCGATTAGCCACTCTCTTCCTCAATTTAAGGCTTGCTGTTCCTGTAACTAGTTTAGAAAACTATTATAGTCTTCATACTGTTTTAGATCTGCCATTTTTGGATAATCTAGTATTTCAGAAATGTGAGTTTGTACCATTTCCTAGTGTCGTAGGTGATCAAACACTGGTCATTAAAAATGTTCCCCAGTCTTTCCTATTGTCATACGACGGATCTCTCGTGGTGACTCCACCACTGTCAGCATTTGCCACACGCCAAACAGTCAAACAATCTTATTTGTTATCCCACGCAGATTAATGTTACTAGTTCCTATGCTAATTGTGAGGTGGACTTGGTCACGACTGAGAACAATTTTGAACATTGTAATTATGATAAGTTGCATGTCAACAATGCACTTTTAGAAGAGATCGAGGGTACTGTGTATTTGTATTTTCCACAAGAACTTCCAGTTGTTGTGGCTTGCCCTATTGACCGGCTTAGAAGTATCACAGTGGGACGAGGGCGGTATGTCCTGCCACGGGAGTGTTCCCTGCTTTCCAGTTTGAGATACCATATGGGGACCAACTCACCATAACACATCTACCATCTTCAGGAAAACTATCGATTCTCACCCTCTCGAGCTTCAAAAAAATCCGCTCGAGAATCAGTGTTGAAAACATGTCAGTGGTGAAGGATATTTGGAAAAGGATAGTGCAAGGTATCTGATGACTTTTGTGAATGAAATCACTAATCCCACAGTGACTTCCGCCTTGATATTGTTTGCTGTGATACCACTTTCGCAATTCTGCTTGCTCTAGCTTTTTACTTAAGGAAGCTGGATTGTAAGTCTGCTTCACAACTGTAGGTTATGTATCTAAGCTACTGTGCCGAGTAGCACCTATGTATATAATTACGTGGCAACACTGCACGTGTTATGTGGCAGCATTGCCCCAAAACTGCCTTGCCATATGGCAGCCTCGGGGCAATGTTGCCACATAACACGTGCAGTGTTGCCACGTAATTATATACATAGGTGCTACTCGGCACAGTAGCTTATATACAAGGTTGCTACTCTGCACAGTAGCTTAGATACATAACCTACAACAACCAGCTATAGCAGCAGTAGAAGAAGCCCCCATAAGGACTTTAGCATCCATGGAATCCCTACACTGATACATCGCGCTGCATAAAAACAGTAGACAGTGGTAATATACTGAGGACAATATAACAGTTGATAATTAATGCAATCTTTTTCACTTCGGTAAGAACATTTGTTTTTTACTGACACATTTACCTATATTTCATATTTTATGTGAGTTGTGTTTGTAACATGTGTGGTTAAACTGTTTTTCTTATTGCTCCTGTCTTTTAATGTGTTTGGTTGAAATTTCTAGGTTATGGATGTAAATTTACAGTAAGTTTAAGTGTGTGTATGTCTTCAGTGAAAAATGTGTGTGTGTGTGTGTGTGTGTGTGTGTGTGTGCGTGTGTAATACGTCTAGTGTGGTAGCATTATGTTAGTGTCCAGGTGCAAGCATTGCTTGCTTCCTCTCACTTTCAGCTACCGCCGCTGGCTAGCCCTCGTGGCGAACAGGGAAGCAACTTTCATAAGTCTTCCCCTGCCAGTACACAGCCTCTTCACCATCAAGACCCATGCTGTGCCTCGTCGTGACACACAGGGCACAGGGTAACTGGGTGCCTCGTGGGCCCAGGTTAGACCAGCAGGGGATCTTGGAGTAGCAGTGGGCCCCAGAGGGACTGCTCATAGGCCCACTGGCATGTGGACACGTCTTGCCGCCTACTAACCATTGCCACGATGTGCCTTGCGGATTTACCTTGGTAGGTATAAGACTATAGGCGTAAACCCCGAACGAAAAATCTGTGGTGGAGCCCTGCATCAGGCAGACATGCTTAAAGAATTCCAACAGAACCCCAAAGGCGGCATAGGAAGAAGAGGTCACCACCATGGGCCCCAACGACTACACCGGCGGACGAAGGCAATGCATGATGGACAAGCTACTAAGGCAAAATCCATTGCAACTCTCCCTCTCCCCATTCGTTGCAACACTTGCACCACTGGATCAGGAAAAGGGAGAACCAAGATGTGTGGTTACAACCTGCACTCCTGCCTCTCCACATAAATCAGCTCACGCGAACCCGTCATCCAGCTCATCATACCTCTCATCATCACCAAAAGCCCTATACTCACAAACGTCCTATGGCGACGGACGAGTGGCAACGGGGACGGGCAGATTTGACTACCGAGAGTCTCTAGTAACAACTATGCACATGGGCGGCACAGATAAGGTGGTCGTTTATGCAACGGGATCTAGATTGGAGTGCAATCCGGTCCTGTCTGTGTGAATGAGCAGACCTTTCGAGGAGCCACACTGCTCACCCCACATGGGGAGGGTCTAGAAAAGTTACCTTAAACATAGCCTGCCTAAAAAAACAACCTGACTGGGTTACCGCACTTAGAAAGGTCATCCTTATGCGGTCAAAAACTGCATTTATGGAGTTGGCTTTGCCTTCCACCAACGCATCATACACAGGCTAACTAAAATGCCTATTGGGATCAACGAGCGCCTAATGACGCTCCGAGTCCCACTGAATCACTCACATCATGCTATTTTTTAAAGTGCATACGCCCCAACACTGGATGCAGAGGATGACATCAAGGAAGCTTTTTACGCCGTCCACGACAGAGTTCTAACATCCATCCCCAGAGAAGATGAGGTTTGTGCTCCTGGGTGACTTCAATGTCAGATATGGCAGAGATGTTGACATTTGGTAGAGAACCATAGGGAGAAATGGACTAGGCAAGTGTAATCCCAACGGCCTACACCTCCTCAGCAAGTGTGCTGCACACAACCTTATTATCGTCAATACCTTGATTAGGCAGGCCTACATGCTCAAGGGTTCATGCCAACACCCACGATCCAAACACTGGCATCTAAATGACAACATCATTTTCAGAGAAAGAGATCGCCGAGATGTCCACATCACCTAATAATTTCCTAATCCATTGGTGGCTCAGACCACTGCAACACTGATCATCAGCTCGTCAGAGCCAAGCTACCACTTCACGTCGCCCCAAAACGGCAAAAGCAGCAAGCAGGAGGAAGAGGTTTTAACACTAATCGTCTGGGGGATCCAGCAGTAGCACATGCTTTCAGAGAGCAGCTCGAACATGGGCTGATAAACAACCCAACAACAAACAAACCAAATACCATTGCCGAATGGGATATTCTTGACACTGTCATGACGAAAGCCTGCAGAGAGACTCTCGGCCAGATCGAAAGAATACACCGGGACTGGTTTGAGGGAAATAACCAATGAAATCAATGTTCTCTTCGATGATACACGACCTGCTTTAACTGACTGGCAGAACAACCCTCAGTCTTGGACCATAGCTGATACCTTCCACAAGAAGGAAGCGGAGGCCCATCGCGAACTTCACAAACTAAAAAATGACTGGTTTAAAAATAAAACATGTGAAACACAAATATTTGCAGATAAGCACAAGATGCACGAATTTTTCAATTCCTCTAAAACATTTTATGGGCCAATCACTCGTGGCACAACCCCCCTCCGCTCGTCAGACGGTAACTCCCTAATTAAAGATGATGACGGCATCCCTCAGCGCTGGAAAGAGCACACCGTTCACTTCTCAACCGAAACGCCGGTGTGGATATCCTGACTACCCAGCAGGTCCCTCAGCATCCACAGCTGACCCACCTCTGCTATCCTCCATCCCTGGATGAGGTAGCTACTGTTACGAGTGAGCCTTCTATGGTTGGTTGTGGATTCGCAACGTGAACGTCTTTTGTTTGTGACGTCATTTCTGCCCGCCTCTGCTCGCTTTGTTTACCGCTAGTATTGGGCCGGCAGTGATAAGTTAAATACAGAGTATCTCCTTTCTTATTGTACAGTGTATTTCTAGTGGTATAACGTGTAAGCTTTGCTCAACTTTTATAACACCAAGTAAAGTATTATTTGTGAATGATTGTTGTTAGTCATATTTTATAGTAGTGAATAAACCACGTTGCTCATGGTAGTTTCTAGACTAAATAAGTCTTTACTTCTATGTTCATTATTTTGTCACTCGCTTGAGTCACTTATTTGATCAAATTTAATTTGTATTTTTTTATTTTTGTACATAACTGACATAAATATTTTATTGTTTGTTTGTTAATATATTCTGTAATTAAATTTACTTCGTGTATTTCAATATACCCCTTAGTAATGAGGTGATGATTTTGGTGGGATCTATTCCTTGGACCTATAATACAAAGAAAAGTTGAATTTGTGATTTTGTTACACCCTAAGAGGCCTACGGTCGTAACACTACTGTCATCAAACACATGAAAAATAACAAAGCCTCGTGGCCTGATGGAATCCCAGCCGAGGTGTAAAAAGCAGGAGGACCTCTGCTTACCAGCCCTCTCCACTATCTCCTGGAGAATTTTTATAGGAAAACAAGGAAATGCCCTAAGACTGTGGCAACTACGTTGGGGTCTCGCTCCTGTCCTTAGCTGGTAAGATTGTCACCCGGGTCCTCCTAAACAGACGTCTTCCTGAGGCAGAAATTTCCTTCCAGAATTTCAATGTGACTTTACTTTTAGACCATCACGTGGCACCACTGACACAATCTTTGCTGCCCGCCATATACAGGAAAAGTGCAGAGAACAGCGTCGTGACCTATACATGGCCTTCATCGACCTAACCAAGGCCTTCGACTCTGCCACCGCAGACAGGGAGCTGAAATTATCTACAAAGTTTCACGTATATCGAGCAGTGGCCGTCCCCACCTTGCTATATGGCAGCGAGACATGGGTCACATACAGGAGGCACCTCAAGGCACTTGAAAACTTTCACCAATGTAGTCTACGTTCCATCCTCTGGGTTCGCTGGGAAGACAAGAGAACACTTGCCAGTATTCTTGCTAACACCAACTGTGGGAGCATCGAGGCTACCATCATCCAGGAACAACTTCTTTGGAGAGGCCATGTTACCTGCATGGACGGGTCACCTAACAAATAGTAAACGTAACGCTGGGGAGCAACTGAAAAAGTATAAGGATAGTCTTAAGACATGCCTGGGAGACGATTACTCCACACCATATTGCTTGGAGGAACACCACACATGAAGGTGTCAATACTTTCGAGTTAGCCCGACTGCATAACGAGGCTGCCCCCCCCCCCCCCACCCCCCTTCCGCACTAGATGTAGCCCCTAACATGTGCAACATATGTGAACGACCCTGTCGGTCCCGTATCGACCTCTTTAGCAACCTTAGAACTCACCAAAGTAGGTGACATCCTTAATAACTCATCCCATTGTATCAGCTGGATGATCGTCATACTCGATTCCGAGTGGCAGCAAAGAGAAGAGAGAGCGTGTATACAGTATATGTTTACAGACAATTTATTTGTGAGCATGGTTAAATGTGTGCTTGTGGCTTTAAATTTATGTATGTGTGCATGCATTTAAGTATGTACTATATATGTACTCATATCTCCACATGTGTACAGTTATTGTGTGAACCTTATCCATTGAGGAGAAATACATGCTTTGAAAATTTAATTATATAATCATTAATGCCTTCTCTGTTCTCAACCGCTATATGATATTAGCAGGTTAATTTAAAATCTACAAGGCAAACGCAAGGGGTAATGTATACATCTAAGGCAGACTTACAAACATAATGTTCTCCTTAACTGACCCTCAAGCAACCACACAAAATTCTGGTGCTTGGACACAAAACCCGCCGATCTACAATTCCATCTATTAACCCGTAACTTACAAAGGTCTAAAGGTAATATTTCCATTCGTAAATAAAGATGCAATGGTTAGGGAATGCTATGTCAAATTTGTGGGTTATGTAAACAATCTGAACGTACAAAAAGACAATGAAAACCCGATTTCATTAACTACTCATGTGATATTTAAATGCACCTCAAGGCGTCTTAGATACTGTCGTGTAATTTTTATGTTACCATAAGAAAAGATACTCCAGCTCAAACTATTCATTCACCTCATCAGCGACAAGCCCCTCACATCCTTGTAACTTCGTCTTTGCTTCAGGTGATCTTTTTTTCCTTTTGTTTTCTCCCTGCGCATCCAGCGTCTGTACACCATAAACAAATTCACACCTAGGTGGCCCTACGGCAGGCCATCCTCGTTACACTAGGGTCAACCGTTATTAAACATAGGTATCCAATTCAACGACCTTCCTCTCAATGCCAGATGTAACACGTCGTTACAATGCTACTCAGTACTCATAGTCCATGCAGTCGAAATTTATTAATATTAATGATCTTCATTTTTCACATTTTTCATCTAGAATTTTCGGAATTCTCACTTCCTTCTATAATAATATTAATAATAATAATAATCTATATATATATAACGCAAAGAAGTATGTCTGTGTGTGTGTTTGTGTGTGTGTCCGCACGAGAATCTCGGAAACTACTTTACCGATCTGTAGTGATGATGGATGATGTTATATGCAATGATGATGGATGTTGTTATATGTAGTGATGATGGGTGGTGTCATATGTAGTGATGATGGATGGTGTTATATGTAGTGATGATGGACGGTGTTATATGTAGTGATGATGGATGATGCTGTATGTAGTGATGATTAAACAATAAAATAATAACAGTTTAATGCTAAAAATATATACTTTGCTGTACCGTTGTAGAGAAAAACATGGTGAAACTTACATACACCGTTAATGAACTATTGATCTTTGGCCCTACATGGTGCTACATGTATTCCAGTGAGTGGCAGAAACGAGGTCTACCACATGCCCATGTCTTGATCTCGCTGAATTATTACAATATTAATATTGATTTGTTTTGTGGAGGAGAGGAGAGGAGAGGGGAGAGGAGGGTAGGGGAGGGTAGGGGAGGGGAGGGGAGTGGAGGGTAGGGGAAGGGAAGGGAGGGCTCCCAATATACTACTACTTATGTGTGTGAAAGAAACACATTATTCATTCATTATTATTTGGGCTCAACATCATAAGAAAGGATCAAAACATTAGAGTTATTAAGATATAAGGTTATAACTACCATTCATATATAAGACTTCAGATGATATACTATAAACACTTTAATATGGTAAAGTTTAATAGTTATAAGTGTCATTCTCTCTCAGTCTTTTATATAATTTTCTCTGTTTCTGTCCTTAGTAATTCTCCCAATGTATATATTCTCTTTTTTCACTCTTTTTGTGGATGTGGAAATGTTGTAAAGTTTCTCAACTGAGCTCACTAACATGGTCTACCCAAACATTATCAACCACTGCAAGGATCACAAGCGGCTGCGTGAACGCGCAATTCTGGCACCAAAGAATGAAACAGTGTCTACTCAGACAGCTTCCAGGCAGTGAGACCTCATTCAAGTCTGTTGATACAGTAATCGACCAGGACCAAGCAGTCCAGTGCCATGCAGAATTCCTTAATTCTTTGGAGCCCTCTGGAACGCCTCCTCACCACCTCACTCTCAAGATTGGAACTCCGATAATGCTCTTAAGAAATCTTGAACCATTAATCTTCTGCAATGGCACAAGACTGGTGGTGAAGAACATGATGCCACATGTACTGGAAGATACAATACTGACAGGAAAAGCTAAAGGAGAGGAAGGTTTTATACCAAGGATACCTCTCATCACCGCTGGCCTGCCATTTGAGTTCAAACGACTTCAGTTCCCGGTTAAAGTGAGCTTTGCCATGACCATCTATAAAAGCCTAAACCTAGTGTTTCCTTGCTTCTCTCATGAACAGTTCTGTGTTGGATGCTCCAGAGTGGGAACTGGCAAAAAACTTTACATACTTGCTGCTAATGGCAAAACCAAAAATGTTATCTACCTTAATGCACTACAGTGAGACAATGTGGAGCCTCCCGGAGGGTGGCGTCCTACCGTGGCGAAGCGAAAAAGCAGCCCGGAGGGCGGCGATTCCGCTAGTAATAATAATAATACAAAAATTAATAATAATGAAATCAACAAAAATAATATTATTATTATTTATTCAGTAAAATCATCATACAAACTTACAATCGGTATGACATGTAAAAAGACAATGCAGGTATATTTACCCATACTGTATTTGAATTAGTAGACAATCAATGCTGGTATGCAACAATAGTAAACAGTAAGGTAATATAAGAACATAAGAACATAAGAATGGAGGAAACTGCAGCGGGCCTATTGGCCCATACTGGGCAGTCCCGTTTACACCCAACCCCTATTGCTCATATGAGCATCCAACCTATGTTTGAAGCTATTCAGCGTATTCGAGTTAATGATGATATTTGGTAACTTGTTCCAATCATCCACTACTCTGTTTCCAAACCAGTGTTTACCTATTTCACTCCTAAATCTAAATTTGTCTAATTTAAAACCATTGTTACGAGTTCGCTCCTGGTTGGATAGTTTGAGTACCTTTGTAATGTCCATTTTGTTTAGCCCTGCCTTCCACTTATACACCTCTATCAGGTCGCCCCTCGCTCTACGTCTCTCAAGGGAGTGCAAATTAAGATGCTTTAACCTGTCTCTATACTCAAGGTTCCTAATGCCCGGGATTAGTCTTGTCATTCCCCTCTGAATTCTTTCCAAGGATTCTATATCCATTCTGTAATACGGTGACCAGAACTGAACTGCGTAATCCAGGTGTGGTCTCACAAGAGCAAGATACAGTTTTAGGATGACCTCGCTAGTCTTGTAACTACCACTCCTTTGTATGAACCCAAGTACTTTATTAGCCTTGTTACGAGCAAAAACACATTGTTTACTTGGCTTAAGGTTCCTACTTATCATTACTCCTAAATCTCTCTCGCAGTCGGATTTCTCTATGGCATCGTTGTTCATCTGGTATCTGGTTTCCCTGTTTATATCTCCTATACTGAGTACTTTACATTTGTCGACGTTGAATTTCATCTGCCATTTTTCAGACCATTCGAAAAATTTGTTTAGATCTTCCTGTAGTTTTGCCGAGTCCTCGTCAGATTTGATAACACGTCCTATTTTAGTGTCATCAGCAAATTTACTTATGTTGCTGTCTATGCCGATATCTATGTCGTTTATGTATATAATAAACAATAATGGTCCAAGTACTGAGCCTTGGGGAACTCCACTTGTGACGTTGCTCCAATGGGACTTAGTGCCGTTAATGCTCACTCGCTGTTTCCTGTCCTGTAACCACACCCTAATCCATTTAAGGATGTCACCTTTGATGCCATAAGCTTCTACCTTTCTAATTAGTCTTTCGTGGGGGACTCTGTCGAAGGCTTTACTAAAGTCGAGATATACCACATCATAATTGTGCCCCTCGTCCACCCATTAGAAAACTGATGAAAAGAATGTTAATAGATTAGTTAGGCAAGAACGTCCGCTTGTGAAGCCATGCTAGGAATCATTGATCAATGGGTGCTTCTCCAGGTGATTTCTAATAGAGTTTGAAATGATTGCTTCCAGTAATTTGCCTACTATTGATGTTAGACTGATTGGGCGGTAGTTAGAGGATAGTGATCTATCCCCCTTCTTGAAAATCGGTATTACATTCGCTATCCTCCAGGATTCTGGTACTACACCTGTTTTTAAGGACATGTTAAACAACTTTGCTACGGGCATACTAAGCTCTTCCTTACATTCCTTTTATACTCTGGCAAATATCTCATCGGGACCAGGTGACTTATTAGGCTTTAATTTGTCTATTTGCTTACTAACATCGTTACTAGTCACTAGTATCTCACTTAATTTGTTTTCTTCACTATCTCTGAATAGAGTCGGTGCCTCGGGTATCATGTTTAAATTTTCGGTGGTGAAAACTGTTGAAAAATATTTATTCAAATTATTGCTCATTTCTCTGTCGTTATCAGTGAGCTCGCCGGAGTCTGACCGTATTGGTCCAATCTTTTCTCGTGTTTTAGTTTGATACATTTGGTAGAATCCTTTGGGGTTTGTCTTCGCCTCCCTTGCTATCCTTACCTCATTATTCCTCTTTGCTTTCCTTATCTCGGTTTTTGCCCTACTCGCCAATACCCTATAATAGTCCCGGAGGTGAATTTCGCCACGATTTATCCTTCTACCTATAGCCTTCCTTTGGCCAATGATGTTCTTTAAATAATTATTTATCCATTTAGGGTCATTGTTGTCTGATCTGAGTTTTTTGTATGGTATGTTCTGCCTTTGTGCATTAAGTAACTCACTATTAAAATTGTCGTGGAACTCGGCAATCTCAGATCTCGTTATCAGGTCAGTGCCATCTGTCAGGTTCACGGCCAAGCCCGACACCCCCTCTCTCAGCTGCCTCTTTAAACTGTCAAAGTTTGCCCTTCTGAAATCTGGTACTTTAGTGGAATTTTCCTTACGTCTGCCCTGAAACAACAACCTCATGCGCACTGTGAAACGTCAGCAAAGGCTGTGAGTGAGCTCTCCCTACAATTCCCAATTCTGATGAATTTAGTGAGACGACTACCTTCAGTCTGTTTAGAGAACTAAAGTGGAGCCCAGTTGTAAGCACAGTGTCGCTTGTGAAATTTATAGTTGTTGGACTTAGACAATATTTTAGATAAAATATCTGGACTTCCTGCCTGGACCATCTGGTCGGTTATTTTCGTATCTGCGCATGCGCAGTGCGAAGAGCGTGACGTTGAATGACGTGGTAGTGACGTCGTTGCCTCTCCATTTCGCCTGTAACCGAACACAAGCATTGCACAATGCCTGGGGAGAGTGGTGGGCAGAAACCTATGAAGGCTTTGGCTAAAGTAGAAAAGATTGCCCTACTGAACTACGTAGAAGACGACCTGAGGCTTTCAAGTAGTGAATCAGAAGCAGACAATCCGCGGCCAACAACAATAGCAGTGATAGACAATTTTCAAGAAGTGATTAGTAAGAAAGAAAAGAAGAGGAGGCGAGAGGAGGCGAAGAAAAGTGAAGGAAGTGACAGTGATGAGATCATGAGTGGTAGGAAGAAAAGGACGACACACACAGAAGGAAGCAGAAAGAATTCAACTGGGAATAAAACACAGCAGGTGTTGACTGAATCCAACACCCTTCAAGAGTCAGACCCCAGTGATTGTGACAGTGACGGTAATGTTTCTATGGGAAACACTAGCCACAGTGGAAACAGCAATGCCATGGACCCTATCACCCTGCCCTCTGCCAAACAAACAAGTAAGCTGAATCTCCACTTTCCCAAGGACTCATTAAAATCTGTCGAGGATCGGTTTAATTGGATGATGAAGTACTGCAGACAGCATGGTCCCAACATTCAATTCCGACAGGGTAAGAACCGGAACTTTATCAAGTGTCAGACTCCTGAAGTCTATAAAACCCTTAGTACTGTTGGCTTTGACGGGGTTGTCCTAGTGGCCCCTCCAGCAGATGCTGATGAATGTTGCCACATCCTAGTGAAACGATTCCCCCTATACGCTAACATAGAAGATGCACGTGACTTTAATTCTAATATACTCAGTATACGTCGAAATTACCGGGGACACACTCCACAAGCTGCTGTTATTGTCAAGTGGAAGGGAAGGGTATGTCCAACCACTGTGGAAGCCCATCCAATCCTTCCACCACTTTATGCAGAGCCCTATCATCCTGGGCCTGCATTTTGTGTTATCTGCTCTCATTGGGGTCACACCTTCACTGCCTGCTGCCGACGTGATCGTCCTAGATGTCGCTTCTGCTCACGTAGCCACAACTCCACGCCTGTGCCCAGAAAATCAAAGACCACCTTAATAGGGGTGGTGTGGGCTATGTAGTTGAGCCCAGGTGCTGTAACTGTGGCGGCCCGCACAATGCTGACTCACGGCAATGCCCCAGTCGCCCTTCTGTCCCAGGGGAGAGGCCTCCCCAAGGACTGCATCTACCACAACGCTCCCCTCAGTCTTCTGGGTCACCTGCCCCTACCTGGCTTCACCAGGCTGCACCACAACAGCACCTACCATTCCCTAACTCAACCACTACTGAGCCTCCTCCCCGTCTCTACTCTGACGCTATCAAGCCTCGTGTTCCCACCAGTTCCCCCCCACAACCCCGTCGCTACTCTGACGCAGTCAAGCCTTGTGCCGCCACCAGTGCCCCCCCACAACCCCGTCTCTACCCTGACGCTGTCAAGCCTTGTGCCGCCACCAGTGCACCCCCACAACCCCGTCTCTACCCTGACGCTGTCAAGCCTTGTGCCGCCACCAGTGCCCCCCCCCCCCCCACAACCCGTCTCCAGTGACATGATACAGATCATGTCCCTCTTCCAAGAATTTACCAGTCATGTTGAGAAACTCTTGGTTACACTCTGTACCGCCATCTCCGACCTACACCGCCAACTCCTGCCCTTTGCTGCCACCCAGTCACTCCCCTCTTTTGGTTTGACACAAGCTGGTAGTCCCCCTGTGAGCCCCCCCTGCTCACAGGTTGTGTGTACTGGGGCCCCCGAGCCAAGCCCTGCCTCATCTTTACGTCACGTGGTGCCTCAACCTGTCTACCCACCTCAAGCCTCGCCTGCTCCTGTGTCTGTGCTGCCTCCACCAGGGCTACCTGTTGGACCTGAGGACTCCACCCCCGGCTACCCATACTCCACCGACATGCCGGCACCTAAGGCCCATCCGTCTACGTCAGGGGTAATCAGTCTAATACACCACAATGGATAGCAATGCTACAGGACTGCAGGTACTCACCTGGAACATAAACGGCTTGCAAAGCAAGTTTGGTGCCCTCAAAACCTACGTCTACACTGAAGACGTCGACGTGCTGTGCCTCCAAGAAATGCGGTGTGCTGCTGGTACCTATGTGCTCAGTGGCTACACATGTGTTGAGAGCCCATCCACTCCTGTTCTCCGCATCGACGGACTACCACGAAGCCATGCACGTGGACTACGGATCTACGTCCCCCTTGATGACGACACCACCGACGCACATGCCATCACAATCACACTAAAAGGTATGTCCCTCAATATTGTCAATGTCTATGTGCCTCCCTCCACCCCTACTGTACCTGTCCTACCACACCATATCACCTCCACCCCCACCCTCCTTGTGGGGGACCTCAATGCCCGTCACCCTAGTCTCGGCTCCCAGGGGCCCCACTCAAACTCCCGGGGTAACTCCTGGCTCTCCTACCTACAATCCACCGATGACCCTGTACGTCTTCTCTGCCCTCCATCACCCACCCACATCGGGGGAGGAAAACTTGACTACATAGCTCTCTACTCTGACCCTCACCGCCCACACTCCACCCGCATCCTCCACTCCCCCCACAGTGACCATTTCCCTATCCACACTACCCTCCAGTATGTGAGAATACCCGTTCCACCCAAGGGCCCTAGGCTCAGGCTACCCCTGCCAACATACCTGCCTTCACCACTTCCATTGCTGAATGGTTTCAGGGTTACACTGTCACCACCGCAGACCAACTCTACCTTGATCTGTCCAAACAATGCACTGACCTCCTCCCCCCTGTCCCAAAACACCGCCGCCCTAACCGCCAGCCCAGGAGTCAGTGGAACGTTAACCGTGACCCTCATGTTAAGTCTATCCGAGTATGGCACCGAATAGCAGTGGACCAGTGGAAGAAATCTCCCAGCTCCCCTGACTCTCTACGCTTCCTGATGCGCACAAATAAAGAGCTCCAATCTGCCATCACTCTCGCACGAGAGAAGCAGTGGTTTGATTTTGCTTCTTCTATTGACCAGTCTACATCTATAGGTGATATATGGCGCACCATTAACCGTGCCCGGGGCACCAACGCCAGACCCGCGCTCCACCCCAGACCAGCTGCCCGAGCTGAGGCGCTCTCCCAGACGTGGCAGGAGGCCGCCTCCATTGATGCGCTACCACCCGCTGTACGAGACCTCACCCTCGCACTGCAACCACAACGCCGACAGCGCATCTTCGAGTACCAAGACCTATTTGCAGACACTGACGTGCCTTTCACACAGTGTGAACTACTAAATGCTGTTAAGCGTGGTCGGTCCACCGCCCCAGGCGATGACGGCGTCACATATGATGTGTTAAATGCCCTTATTGCCACCCCTGGTAACCCCCTCCTCTGTCTATTTAACCTCTCTTTTGATACTGGTCAGCTGCCTCACTCATGGAAGACTGCCACCACCATCCCAGTCCCTAAACCAGGCAGACAAGATGAATATCGTCCAATATCCCTCATCTCCTGCTTCTCAAAGATGATGGAGCGCATGATACTCCACCACCTCCACTGGAAAATTGAAGCCCACCTGCACCCTGATCTCTATGGTTTTCGCCCCGGAAAGAGTACTGCTCACTGCATCGCTCACTACATGGCAAACACCTCCGCCAAAACCTCCCTCTTCGTCGACTTCAAGGGTGCTTTTGATAAAGCCAACAGTGAAGTGATCCTTGAGGGCCTCACTCACATGGATGTGAAGGGCAAACTCCTCACGTGGATTGCTGACTACCTCTCCCATCGACAGGCCCGTGTCCGTTTTCAGGGCCACTACTCTAAGATCAGGGACCTTGATCTTGGCACGCCTCAGGGAGGTGTACTCAGCCCTACACTCTTCAATGTTCTCATGAACTCCATCTGCCGTCTCAACGTCATCTTTGCAGAGCGTGCCCTAGACGGTCACATCATAAGCTACGCTGATGATATCCTCCTCCAAATTACTACAGTGCAACATGAACAACCTATACTCTCCACGTTCGCCCGGACCTGTCAAACACTCGGGCTAGTCATCTCACACGCTAAAACCAAGTTCATCTCACGCTTCCGGCGTCAGACACCACTGATTCTGCAAGGACAAGACATCGATCAAGTACGCACCTACAGGTACCTTGGTCTACCTGTGCGAGCCACTACCAGAGCCACGACTTCCGCTGTCGCCGCCCACGTCATCTCCCAGTGCCGCCAACGAACGAGGCCCCTCCAGTCCCTCACTCACGGCCTCAAAGGAGCCTCTGTCAGGGTCCTACGTCTCATGTACATTGCCATCGTCAGAGCTGTCATAGATTATGCCTCTCCTGTCCTTGTAGTTGCCTCCCAGCGCGAGAAACAAAGCATAGAGAAAATCCAAAACAGAGCGATGAGACTCATCCTCGGCTGCCCTTTGACCACCAGAATAGAAGTCATGCAGCGCGAACTAATCCTGCTTCCCGTCTGCGATCGAATTACTGCTCTCAATGCCATCCTTGGTGTTAAACTTCTTCGCAGTGAGCAACCGACTCCCCTGTCGCACTCACTGAACTCACATCTTAACACCCTCCTGCGCCGGCCTGTCCCCATTACTTTCCCCCCTCCCTCTCAACTCTGGCCCGTCCACACTGCTGCTGACATCCTGCGTTATCACCTCTACACCCCCTCGACCTCTCTCCCTCCCGAGTACACTCATCCGCCTCTACCGCCGTGGACCTCCCCGTGTGTTGATGTTGTCGTCCACACCTTCCCTGGTCGTAAATCCACCCAACTGAGGTATATGCTCAAACTTAACTGCCTTGAGCAGATTAATGATGTCGCTTCCTCTCTAAAGACCTCCCACCTCCTATCCTCGTCTACTGTGATGGGTCTGTTACCACGCTGGGCAGCGCTGGGGCAGCTGTGTGGATTCCTGAGCGCCAGGCCTGCAGGAAAATCAGGGTCCACGACTGGGCCTCCTCCACTGATGCTGAAAGCATAGCCATCCTCGCGGGCATTCATGAGGGGGCGACCTATGCTCGCACTGAACGCCGGAACCTCCTTATAATCAGTGACAGCACTTCTGCGCGAGCGAGGCTCAAATTACCCTCCCCCTCCTCCCCTGCCGCCCAACACACCCTAGCCGCCGTTGCCGGGCTAGAACAAACTGATGACATCCGTGTCAAGTTTCTTTGGATCCCGTCACATATAGGAATAACTGCCTGTGACACTGTGGATCGGCTTGCCAAAGAAGCTACACAAGAAGAAGATACTGAAGCCACTCTCGCCCTCTCCCTGAATTATCTCAAATCTCGCATACACGCCACACAACGAGAGGCATTCAACGAAAATTGGACACACCTGAAACAACGGGGTAGCGTCACACTATGCCACCATGACGCTGTAACCAGTGACGACAACCGCCACTACAAAGAATATCAATCCCTGACTCGATCTCAACAGCTTATATACATGAGACTGCGCCTAGGGTACAGGTACCTATGGGAGTACATTGGCAACCCTGAGCCTCACCGCACTGTTTGTAAACTTTGTGGCCAACCCGACTCTCACACCCTCTCTCACTACATCCTCACTTGCCCTAAGACCTCCTCCTACAGGTCCCCAGCCGTTACCAACACATCTTCCCTCCCAGACCAGATATCCCTCCTCCTAGTCACAGGCCTGGCATTTGACATTATTAGGGACCTGCCACTCTTTGCCATAAACAGATAAAATGTACCGGGAACTTTCCCCCCACACACTCATCATTCTCTCACTTTATGTAACTTGACAGAACCTATGACCCTTCAGGCTTTTACGCCCTTAATGTACGAGTCATAAAGGCAAGTATGAACTTTTCATACTTCCCTGTTGGGCGCTGTAAACGCTTCTGCGCTTCACCTTGCACAGGATGTAAGGGGGTGCCCAATAACTAGCCCCCTCGGGGGCAAATCTGAATCTGAATCTGTCTGCCTTGAAAATCTAACTGGAATCGAATTTCTTTGTGATCTCTGTTTGCAAGTTCGTTCCCTACCTCGACATTGCTAATGAGGTTTTCTCTGTTCGACAGAACTAAGTCCAGTATATTATTATTACCCCGTGTGGGTTTGGTTATATGTTGACTTAGGAAACAGTCCTGGATCGTCTCGAGAAAATCCTCTGATTCTGAGTTGCCCGTATGGTCAGTCCAATCTATTTGGCCAAGGTTAAAGTCGCCTACTATACAGACTTTGTTGTGTATGGAAGCCTTGCGCATTTCATCCCTGTTAGGTTCTGAATAATAAGTTCTATATACAGGAGAGAACACAAACACCTGTATAGTTTTGTAGGTTCGGTTTACTGGATAAGAGTATGTACACAAAGGAGAGCAGCACTCTCTCTTGACTAGGCTCCCGGTCAACTGCTATAGGCGACGTATGGCAAGTGATACATTAGCAGCTTCCATACGTCGCCAGGCACATTAATTAAGCGTGTGGGATATGGTAATAACATTGCCACACGCTGCTAGCTAGGCTGAATAAATAATACATAAATGGAGCACATACATAATATACATACATGATATATAATCCAGCATACATAATATACATACACCTCCCTCCCCCCTATACGCTCATAGCAAAGTCTTGAGCGGACCTTTTCTTTTGGATCCGTTCTGAGCGTCGAGGGACTTCATCACTGGGAAGGGTATGGGACTCAACACTGGTGGCGGGGCCAGCAGAAGGCATTGTTACGGGGCGGAGAAAACGGCGGTTCCTCCACCACACACGACCACTGGGTAACCGCACCTGGTAGTCCCGTGACCTGCCGAGACCCATAACTACGCCTACTTTGTCCCAACGTAGGGAGGTCGGGTCCTGAACACGGACTTGGGTGCCGACACTCAACCTGGGGAGAGAACGGGCGTGGTCATTGTAGCGGGCGACGACGTCCTGAACACGTTCGGCGGCTCGGCGATCACAATCCTCTGTCTTGGCCTGCCACTCCTTGGAGAAGGATTGAGGGTGAGCAGGGACACAAGAACGGAGGGGGCGTCCATACAAAACCTGGGCAGGGGAGCGTCCGGTGTAGTTAGGTGTGTTGCGGAGTTCAAGAAGACCCCTGTCGAAGGCCTCGCAGTCAATGTTCCCAGAAGGGGCCACCTTAAGGATGAGGTGCTTCAGGGATTTGACAGCAGCCTCAGCGTGGCCGTTGGACTGCGGGTAATGGGGCGATGACAACACATGCCGGACTCCCCATCGGTCGAGGAACACAGCAAAGTCCCGGCTTGTGAACTGAGGCCCTCCGTCGGTTCGCAGGCGTACAGGAACGCCCACGTCACGGAAGTAGTGGCGGAACTTGCTGATGGTGGCGGCAGACGTCGTGTCATTACCGCACTTGATGACAACCGGCCAACCAGAGAGACGGTCGACGATAACGAGGAAGGACTTTCCTGACACACAGAAGAAGTCGGCCGACACAGACTCAAAGGGGCGGGTGGGGTTGTCGTCACTCATAAAGGGTTCCTGCTGCTGGCTGGGTTGTAATACTTGGCAGGGCTCACACGCACGGACAACATTGGAGATGTCGGAGTTGATGCCGGGCCAGAACACAGTCTGTCGTGCACGTCGTTTGGTGGCCTCAGCTCCACGGTGACTGTCGTGAAGGCGGGCCAAGGCGTGGGGACGTGATGCAGCAGGGACAACTACACGTGCTCCGTACAGAACAAGGTCTCCGTCGCAGTAGAGTTCATCGCGGAGTTTCCAATACGGGAGCAGGGTGTTGTGAAGATCGTAGCGGTTGCTAGGAAATCCATTCCTCACACACTCGACGAGTCGGACATAGGAAGGGTCATCTCGGGCCGCTGTTCGAAGGTCCTCCATTGCCTTGTCGTCATCTGGTGACAGGTCCGAACGAAGGGATTGGACGGCATGGAGAGTGACCACAGTCCTGACGGAAAGAGCGAGGTCGGCGTCGAGTACATGGTCTTCTGGAGTAGGGCGGCTGACAGGGGAGCGGGATAAGGCATCAGGGATGCAGAGCTCCTTACCAGCACGCCACACTGCAGTGAAGATGTACGCCGAGAGCTTCTCTTTCAGACGCTGGAGGCGAGGGTTCTCAACAGCGTCTAGCGTGTAGTGGTTGAGGATCGGGACAAGCGGGCGATGGTCGGTCACTAGGTGAAAGTATTGCAGGCCTATGAGGTAAAACCTGCACTTGGACATCGCCCAAACCACGGCCAACAGCTCTAACTCAATAGTGGCGTAGCGCGTCTCAGTGTCAGAGAGGAAACGCGAGCCACACTGGACGAGCCGGGACTGCCCTCCACCATGATCCTGCAGTAGGGCGTATCCCACGCCATACAAGCGTGAGGCGTCTGTCTGCAGAACTGTCGGCAAGGCTGGGTCAAACGTGGCGAGGACAGGTGGACGAGACAGGGCCTGTTTCACTTGCTGGAAGGCCTTGTCGTGGTCGGGGGTCCACAGGAATGTCCTCTTGGGGCTCATCAGGGGGCGAAGTGGTTGAGCAGCTGCGGAGATGTCCGACGAAAACTCTGCTAACTGGTTGACGAGACCGATGAAGGACCTCAAGTCGGTCAGGTTAGCAGGGGTGGGAAAATCCGTAATGGCGCGGACCTTTTCCGGGTCAGCTGCGCAACCATTCCCTGAGAGGGTGTACCCACAAAAGTCAACTGAAGAGCTGGCCAGAACAAACTTGTCGGCATTTAGGGTAATGCCGTGCTTCCGGCACCTGTTGAGTACCTCGTAGATACGGCAGAGGTGATCCATATAATCCTCGTCGTACACGAGTATGTCGTCGACCACTTTCACGCAGTTTGCCAGACCTTGTAGAGCCATATCACCTCGAAGACAGAAAGCGTCTCCTGTAGCGGCGAATCCCATGGGGCCACGGCAATAACTGTAACGTCCATGCGGGGTGATGAACGTTGTGAGTGGTCGGTCTTCTTCGGCAAGCTCTATCTGCCAGTATCCACACAGGGCGTCCATCGTCGTGAAGAAGCGCGCCTTCGGGTTCACGCTGCGTATGGCTGCAAAGGGCGTGGGAGAAGGGTGCGCAGGACGAGACACCTGGTTGTTGAGCTTGGAAAGGTCAGTGGTGATCCGAACACCACCTTTAGGTTTTGCGACGACAACCATCGGGTGACACCATGGAGACGGGTCATCGCCGGTTGGTACAATAATTTCTTGGGCGACCATGGAGTCCAGCTCGTTTTTGACCGCCTCGCGGAAGGCCAGGGGAACCAGTCGAGGGGTGTAAATAGCGAATGGCTTCGCGTCGTCCCTCAGGTGGATCCTCATGGGGGGGCCTGCCATCTTCTTGAGAGGCTTGGATTCCAGAGCGGACTTGGTCACCAGAACGTCGCTGAATTCCTTCAGGAAGTACTTCCGAGCATCCGAAGGAGAGGTGTCACTGGCAAGAGGCAGGGGTAGGGCGGCAGCAGGGTCGTTGCTGCTCCCTTTTTGCACCCTGTTGGCGTGTTTTACCTCAAGAATAGGTTTGGGGAAGTCCTGGGAGATGATGGCCAACTCCTGACAATGTCTGTAGGACAGCAAAGGAGTCTGGACACCGTTATGCACATCAATCCAGGCTTGACACGACCTGTTGCCAAAGGTGACTTGTGCTTGGAGTGAACCCAGGGCCGGGGTCATCTGTGAACCATCTGCCATAAAGCGGAGATCCTTGGGGGGCGGTCCTAGATCACTTGGAGAGAGCCCCAAGCCTTGCAAATGCTGGGGACCGATGACTGTAGCATCAGCGCCGGTGTCGGGCAACATCTGAAGACGGGATGACACACCGCCGTAGGTCACAATGACACTGATATACTGAGGGACTTTGGTCCTGGGACGCTGGGGGGAGCACACATTCCTAATGTGGCTCGAGCGTTGTCAAGAGTCGTCGTACCTCTGATTGGAAGACTATGGGCGGCCCTCTCTGGTGGAGGGGGGCTGAAGCTTCCGCCGACGCGGTCCCTTGGGTATGTTGGAAGGGCAACACTTGTCATAGTGGCCCAGACGACCACACACATTGCACTGGACGCGTTTGGCTGGGCACCGTACTGTGAGTGACCAGTGGCCCTTACGGTCACAACTGTTGCAGGTAGACTGAGCAGCTGGACACACCTGTGTTCCGTGCTGCTTACCACAGTTGTTGCAAAATAAACCGGGCGTGGACGTGGTGGGCGAAGGCGTAGGATCAGACTTCTTGTCCTTCTTGTACCGGGACACAGCGCGTACAGCTGTAGGGGGAGCGCGGATGGCAGAGGTGGCACACCTGGCAGCCTCATAGGAGCGACATATCGTCGACACATCCTTAAGAGAAGAGGAAGAGTCGAGGGAGGTGAGGCGTTGGACAAGTTCCTCGTCCTTAACACCCATCAGGATCACCTGCTTCAACTGGGTCTCCTCGCACTGCTGGTGGTGGCCTGGACATATATCTACCTCTTCCGAGGCTCTCTTAAGACGCACGTAAAAGGCATCAAAAGACTCACCCTCCAACTGTCTGCAGCTAAACAATTCCCTCCTGCGCAGAGCTTCATTCTGCTGTCCTTTGATGTGCCGTTGTAGAACGTCCAGTACCTCCTCTACAGACAGCAAAGAGGTTGGGGGTACCTGCAACGTATGTTCCAAGACACGCTGAATTTCCAAGGACAGGCACATACGCAGCTGGATGAGTTGTTTAGGCTGTGACAAACTCTGGAGATCCACCATTGTAGAATAATCAGTCCACCGTCGCCGCCATTCACGAAAAGTCTGGAAAGTCTCATCAGGCTTCAAGATGGGCGGCGTTTGAGCTGCTGCTTTAGGTGGGGCTGGGGGGCGTGAAGGAAGCATGGATGAGGTATCTGAACCAGTCAGTACCGAGGCAGTGTTAGAGCCAGGGGCTTGGTTAACAGTGAGGCGAGATATCAAGGCTTCAAACCGTTCACTGTCTTCCAATCTCCGTTGGTTGTCTCGTTCTGCCTCTGCTTGCCTTCTGTGCTCATCCGCCAAACGTCTGTGGGCTTCATCCTCGCGTTTCTCATCTCTCATAAACTTCAGTAAAGCAATTATCTCTGGAGACAACGCTGAATATTGAGGTGAGGGACTGCGCGATGTGGGGGCTGGAGCGTCGTGGCCGGCCTGGTCATCCATCTCTGCGGGGCTATCACCCGCCTGGCTCATCCAGACGCTGGGTCCACGGCTACGTAAGGCGTGAGACATAACTACTTCCTCTGTGTACTATGTCTTAAATCAGTGTTGACCGGTCAGCCCGTCGTATCAACAAGATTTCAGACAAAAAATTAATTAAATACACAGATAAGTAGGTTATATTTATAAAATATATATAAGGAAGCCGCGCGGTCAGCGAGTGTTAGTACGTGTATGTGTGTGAGTGTGTGTCCCGGGCCGGCAAAGCGTCTCGCCCCAGCTGTGAGGGGGGGTGGAGGCGGCGCTGTGAGGGGGACTGGAGGGAGAGGCGCGGCGACTCCCAGTCAGTCCAGTTACCCTCAGAACGCGGTCAGAGACGGGTGCACTGAACTCTACTCCTTACAAATGCCCAGAACGTGCCGTATACCTTGGGAATCCTTTAGAACAAGGTCACACATGAATGGCACGAACACACAATGCACTAAACACTTCACAGAAAATCACTGTCACTGACACTGCTCAAAGTTGCTGAAATTCTTCGAGGAGAGATGGCGCGGGAGTTGACCCAAGCGAGAGAGGAGTCCGTACGCCGGCTTCCCCACAAACTTTGCACTATCACTCGTAATTATCCAGTAAGATCGGATCACTGCGCCATGTTAGGTTCTGAATAATAAGTTCTATATACAGGAGAGAACACAAACACCTGTATAGTTTTGTAGGTTCGGTTTACTGGATAAGAGTATGTACACAAAGGAGAGCAGCACTCTCTCTTGACTAGGCTCCAGGTCAACTGCTATAGGCGACGTATGGCAAGTGATACATTAGCAGCTTCCATACGTCGCCAGGCACATTAATTAAGCGTGTGGGATATGGTAATAACATTGCCACACGCTGCTAGCTAGGCTGAATAAATAATACATAAATGGAGCACATACATAATATACATACATGATATATAATCCAGCATACATAATATACATACAATCCCAGATAAGTCGCTCATTGTCGCTATCAAGATTGGGGGGTCTATATATTACTCCAGTGATTAATTTTTCCCGACCGTCGCTTAATTCTATCCAAATTGTTTCTGTATTCCTCTCAGTTTTTATTTCCTTATTTATTTCACACTTCAGATTATCCCTAACATAGATTGCTCCTCCGCCTCCTTTCCTGGTCTGCCTATCGGTATGGAACAGTTTGTAACCTGCAATTTGGTATTCGACTGGTAATTCACGTGTGTCTAGGTTGATCCATGTTTCAGTGAATGCAATTATATCGATTTCTTCTGTACATACCAAGGCCCTAATATCATCCATTTTGTTTCTCATACTTCTACTGTTCGCGTAGTATACATTTAAGTTAGTCATGTTCTGAGTCCTCCCCTTACCGCGTTTAGTTTTAAACTCCCTGTCTAATTTAGTTTTGTCATCATTCCTAACACTATTTGCCTGTAATCTTTCGCCTTGTTTACCCGCTCCCACTGCAGTCTCCTCCACCCCGGGTGCCCATATGTTCTCTTTGCAGTTTAAAGACTTCGATATCTTTTGAACTGCCCCCTCTAGAGCCCCAGCCAGGGTTGCTACTCCATCCTTTGATAAGTGCACCCCATCCCTAGCATAAAGGTCCCTTCTGCCATAGAAGTTGTCCCAGTTGTCAATGAATGGGACTGATATTGACTTGCAATATCTGTCAAGACGGTCGTTGACACCAACTGCCCTTGACAACCATTCACTGCCAACTCCCCTTCTAGGCAGGACACCGCATATGATAGGGATCCCTCCCTTAGTCCTAATACGATCTATGGCTGCCTTGAACTTATCAAGAAGCTCCTCGCTCCTACACCGGCCAATATCATTGCCTCCTGCACTGAGGCAGATAATGGGTTTGTTCCCATTACCAGACTAGATATTGTCCATCCTGTCAATTATATCCCCCACCCCAGCTCCTGGCAAACACACCCTCATCCTATTTTTGTTTTTACCACAAAAGGCCCTGTCCATGTACCTTACCTGTGAGTCACCAACAATTAAAGTTTTTATACCTTCCTTGTCATCCCTGCCCCTGACTGTACTAACGTCCAATTCGTCTATCAAGGGAATGAACGGGTTGGTACACTTAGCTGTTGTTGTCGTTGTTGTCGTATCCTTCGTGTGCTTCTTCACCACCAGCTTTGTCTTCCCATTACTCACAATTTTCCACTAGCTTGATTTTTCGTCAGACACTGGCTTTACTCGTCCAGTCTCTCCTTTTAACTTCGCCAGCTCTTTCCTTAATTTCAGGTTCTCCAATATGAGCAAGGACAGTCAAGAAAAGCCATCAAATGCTTATATCCATTTACATTTCTTACATACACATCTTTACTACAAAGTTAAATTACGTAATATAAATATGGATCATTTGTTAGCACAATTTTTCTTGAGAGGCCACACTGTCAGCTCTGTGTACCTCCACTATAGTCCACTACGCATTCAAACAATATGGAATATTACTCTCACATCTGGGATTACCCATATACTGTAACTGCCTCTCATTACACAGCTAAACGTATGCAATAGTTTCACCTTTCTCATCTGTGTACCTTCTGTTACGGATTACTGAACCCTTTAGTTAACAGTATAGTGGTTTGCTTTAGCGCTTCTAATGATCACTTGGTAATTAAGCAAATATCACGGAGAAGTTTCGGCACCGTAGACAAGGCAAAGAGTAACCAAGGTAATACCAGTTAAATAAATAGTTATAAATTAAGTATGGTAGAGGGTAGATAAATCGAACAGTGATAGTTTTCTCATTATACATAAAATTCTTATTTACATACAAATAATAATCATGAGATCTAGACGCAGGTTAGAACTTAACATAAGTGCTCCTTCTGATTAATCACATAAGAACAAGGTTTAATATTAAATAATCACCTAAAAGAATGACAGAGGGTGGCTTCTACATACTGTCTCAGCACCAGGAACCACGTAAGTAAATGATTCACTTCAGTTATAGTCATATCCCCAGGTATTGGCGAGAGTATCATAGAAGTACACAAGTAAATGATTTTAAGGTACAGTCAGTCAAATATGCACCGACCCCACCCTCGGTCTCGTGCTCGCAATTTTACCTGGTTTTACTTGGTAAAGGAAGGCTGTATGTAAAGGTGATTGTGATTGGTGGATCTGTTTTCTGCTGTATCACTGTCAGGATAATTATTAAACAAACCAAAGGTAGAATTTTTATATAATAATAAACTATTCATTGTTATTTAAGTTCATGAGATGTTTCCAAATTTTCGTATATTTGTTTAAATAAAGAAGACAATTATATTAATGAATTGGCATTTCAACTACAACCACAGTTGCCACAAGATTCTCACATCAAATTTTCTTCATTATTTAAACAGATATACGAACATTTTGAAGCTTCCCATGGTCTTAAATAACAATGAATACAGCCTTCCTTTTCCAAATATTGCATCTTTGGCTGACTGTACGTTTTGTCTCATCACTGGTTGATCGGCGTTTCACAGTAAACTTAGGGTAGCTCTTAGAAATCACTTATTTCACACAGGTATAACTAAGGCTGGTACAAGATCCCTAAGACGAATGAAAGAAGTATTATTGTAATAGACTTAGCGTTACAGATGAGCCTCATTGGCATACCCAGCGGAGACGTAGTACAGCGCTGAAGAGATGATCAGTCACCCAGGGAATTTAAAGTAAGATGTAAGGGTGTGGGAGTGAATGCCCTCCTGGGTCTTTACATCGACTTATAAAATCTCTTATGGGCTTGGCTTGTCGATGACGTCACTTCATTCCTAATAAATGATTGCCCGAATTTTCCCTCCAAGTTGATCAGGTGATGTGCAGAGAAGAAAGCCAGGCGTCGCCGTGACGCTTTCCCATGGATAGGTTCACATACCATTGGAATTTTCATGAGCGATATGAATGAGGTTGTCTGAATACGTGACTTTCCATATTCCATCACATTGCTAAAAAAAAAAAGTCTAATGCCAGGGTGAAGATGTGCCTTTGTTGATACTGACATACTGTATGCTGCAAGACGCTACCCCGGCTTTGGCGTGACGTAGTTCTCCCTGGACACGTTGAGATGCCCACCAAATTAATGCCAAGGAAAAAATCAGCCCTGCAAGTAGATGAGGCCTCTCGGGAGACCGCTGAGGAAGTTTATTTGGTGGCGTTAGTTCTTTATATATTTTGTTGTACATCGTTATGGGTGTTTTGTTGCATTTGGATCTGGCTCAGCCAGAACTCTTGAGAGAGTTTTAGGATATTTGACTGGCTTAGAACCTCCCTCAGTAGGTTATATGCTTGTATAACGAAAATTGACAGCGATCTATGCAGACACACTCTCAGGAATACTTAAACACGGGCAGGCCGTGAGAGATGTTTTAACATTGGACATGTACTGTATGTGTTTCCAAAACACAGCCTTAGTGGAGAGAGGCCTACTCACCTCCAGTTGCAATTTTTTTTCATATTTCTAAATGAGGATGAAAAAGGGGACAATATTTAAATAGGAACTTAGGTTTTGTGTTTTAGGTGAGGTGAGAAGAGATGAGTGAGGAAGAGTGATAACAATGTGTGGGAGGCTTCTTATGATCCAGCTTGTAAAACTGTAGGGACATTATCACGTGTGTGTGTGTCACCACCCTCTCACCCACTGCTGTTTATATCACCTCCCATTGTTCAGGACAGTCTTATGGGTTCATATTAATTAAGAAAAAATACTTCAGTGCCTGTCAAAATGAAAGAAGATTTTAATTAAATATTTTTTTGTGTTTCTGGATGTCGTTGCCAAGCCCATCACTCGAGGCCTCCGTCACCAGCACCACTCATCTTACTGCTATTAGAGATATTTCCTCACCACAAATGTTTCATCGTGTTAGCCGTCCTCCAGTCAAAACTTTCATGCAATTTGATAATTATAAATTCCCTACTGCTTTGAATTGGAACACATTTACTCAGCATATACTGTATGAACGAAATAGTGACACCCACGTGACGTAGGGCAATGCTTGTAATTTTCTGAGCAAAAATTAACAAATGAAAAAAAAACATGCTGACGTTCTGGTTACCGGGAACTAGGGAGTCTTGGGGATATTTTAACCAAGACGCGCTGACAGACCTACAGACGATAGTACACCGTCTTTTAATTTATCTTTATCTTCTTTCCCACTAGTCAGTTTACTATTCGGTCGGCTTGTTGATCAGTTGTCTATTACACACTCTTGGCTGATACTGGACAGACAGGACCTATACAATGTATTGGAACTTGTTCCAGTGGACAAAACGGAATACACACTTGGAGCTGTCACACTTTCGCTGCTAGATTATTTAAAGATCCCAGAAATTTTATTTCTGGCAACATTTTATGATGTACAATGTCAAATTCTTTGATGGAGTTAATGTTTAAATCCAAGCTGAATTTTCTTCAAAAAGTTGTTCCGTTGTAAATAATTGTCAACATGATATCGTTTACAATTTAATGTGAAGTATAAGCCTTACATACAATAAAGGGAGCCTCACTGCTCCATTTATTAGATAATTGGTACTCATTTTCTAATTCAAGATTCATACATAATGAGTTGCAGCTTAATTTGATTTTTCGTTGCCCCACCCTTGTGTCGAATAAAATAATCAAGAGGTTCCGAGTTTGTTTATAATTTTCTTATACTCTGGGGTACATACTATTAGGGTCTAAATATTAATGAACCTTGAATTGAAAAAATTTGGCTTTGATGCACTCCTGAAAATTATATACTTTAGCGCTATACCGGAGTTCCAGTCCTCGAAACAGATATGTTATTTACATCCTCTCTTGTAAACACCGAAGAAAAGAATTATCTCAACGCCTCCTCTTTGTCCGTGTATGAATTGGCATAATTACCATATTCAAGGCTCAGAACAGGTATAAGCACACGCACCCTTAATTTTCATTAAAATAAGCGACAAAAAGGGTTTGACTGACCGACCCTTGGTTACGATCCTCTTCTGAAACTCTCTACTCTTCTACACTGTTTAAATTTTTTTCTAAGTCAGTAGCCATCACTTTGTTCTGCACCTCATTATTTTGACACATGTTTTTAAACTAAGATTTTTTTTAGATTTTGTCAAGTGTTACTTGATTCGTGTATACGATTTCCTTTAATGCCCTAGCGCTAAATCATCCACGACCATCAAGATTTTTAAATCTCTCTTTCTGCTAAAACTTCTTATACTGCCATATATGAATGAAAGTCACAACTCTCACGGTCTCAAATTAGTTCACTCAGTACTGTAAGGGAAAAGTGTATAGCCAACAAATTCCCAATATGGCTCGGCTGTGTGTCCTGTTAGGGTGTCACCTGTAATGACTTCAACCTAAAATTATTTTCCACTGAATGTGAGAGTGACTATTCATGAAGCCTTATCAGTTCAAGTCACAGATTCAATTCACTTGTTAACTTACCTCAGCCATCCTGGACTATACATGGGTGATCACTCCTCTATGAGGCTCGTCGCCTAAGTATCATTCCCATTATGTATTATAAATTTCCTCAATTGAGGTAAGAGCTTTAATAGTGTATGATCTTATGTCTGTGTAATGCAAAGAAAGCCAGAAAAAAATAGTTAGATAATCACCACAGTGAAGTTAACTTTCATTACTTGAGGAAATAAAATAAAATAAATTGATTGAATTCGCTTTAAACAACAAGAGCAACAACAAAACCAAACTCAAAATAAGATGGACAAATAAATAGACACATTCGCCCCACATTATTACACAAACATAAAATATAAAATTCAAATTTACATTTTTACATATATTTTACCTCAACGGTGAGTCCGGGGTAATTTTTGTTCAGTTTCAAACGTGATATTTTCAATAATTTTTCCTGTGTAATATTTGCATTCGCTATCAGTTATTCATTATTTTGAAAAGCGATATTTTTATTCGTTACTCACACCACAATACATACTCCTGTCTGTTCAGTAGGCTTAGCCCTCTGTTCAACTTCCTTTCAAAATTGAATAATAGGGTTATCATGCACCCATTCATTTTCATGTAGTTGTGAACAAAGGAAACATTTTATTCGAAATTCTAATTTATTTTATTAAATAAAATTCAGAATTTCAAAATGTCTAGTACAGTGTTAAAACAATTCTTTGTCTGTGAATTTAGGTGGTGACTGTGAAGATCTGTTCAAGGCGATTCAATTCCATGCTGATAAAATACAAGTATGTATTAAAGTGCAGTCGGGGACTTTTCCAACAGTTACAGTCAGCATTGTCAACCCGTAAGTTGTGAACAACGAAAGTATGGACTCGCGAATTCGAAGCATTCACAAGTGAAGGTAAGGGATCGGGGTTCGGTGTGTGTGGGTGGCGGGTTATGGGGATGAGGAGGGTGTTCGGAGCTAGTGAGATGGGAGAGGTTTAAGGAGTTACAATTGTGCAATTACAACGTCTTTATGTATTAAGCAAGGGTATAAATGCGGAGGGCAAACACAAATTATGTTTAGAATGTTTTACTGCTCATTAGGGCGGTATTTTCAGCTTGTGCTACAGGTCTAAGCAACATATGTATATTATTTATTTATTTATTTATTTATTTATTTATTATCTTTTATTCAACTCTCCCACGTGATGGCTGGCGTCTCAATATGGTGTCCTTTTATTACAGGGTAACTTTCATGAACCAATACATGACGGATGTGTTTGATTCTATTTACAGTAGCATCAACTATTAATATTATGTAATTTGCAGTGAAACATGAAGTTGGCAACTATGTTTATTGTAAATAATATTAATGTGTGAATGGAAATTCTCACTTCCATTACTGAATAACTCTCCTCTCAGCAATGCTACAACTCCTAGGCCGATTAAACAGACTTATATTCTGAAATAACAGCTTTGGTTAACAGACCTGAAGCATGTAGACAATCTTTTGCTGCTTTTGACTGACAGTCGAGGATGACATTTAGTACAATTCCATGGTGAAGTTACGTTCAAGGAAACCATTCATTAAATTATGCAAAGTGAATCGGAAATCAAAGAAATACCAGGTTATAACAATTAAAATTGATTATATTTATGGTAAAATAATAGCACAAACATTAACATTGCATGATCCTGTGACCCAAGTAATTTGAGAATTTATCTTAGTCTCATAATATAGATCTTCCTTCGTTCACAAAAGTATTACCTAATATTCACTCATAATACTGGTGAGAAAATTAATGCCAAATTTAAGATAAAGAATGGCTGGAATAAGATTACAGTCACTTTCCTGGTCTCACATTCCTATGCTAAACAGTAGTACCCCAGAGGATGATCCCAAAACGTAAACAAAGAAATATTATACAGTACATCTTTTACAATTAGAACAGTCGCGATCAAAATTAATCATCCACCACTCTTGCAACCATACCGCGAAATCAGGCCATTCTACGTGACGGGTCACAAGGGGGTTGGCGAGGTCTTGATGGGGGAGAGCCAGGGGTGGCAGATCAGGGTACGGTAGGAGGGCGCAAGTTCTGAGTGCATTTGGTCTTAGAATTATCCTTAAGATCTGAAGCAGGTGGTGAGGTTGATGAATGTAACTTGACGTTGAGGGCCTTAATGACCCTGGCAGTTTATAGGCAGAAAGGACAAACAACCAACCAACCAACCAGGAGGGTGAGTGCTCGGGAAGGTGAATGGTGGGGGTGGGGAAGGGGTTGTGGGGATGGGGTCTTATGGACTTACCTTTCCATTAGTTATCTATGCCTTTACTTGAGATTCTAAGGAGGAATGTGAGTGAGCTTTTGCAGGTAATGTGTCATAAGGGTTGATAAGGTGTCTGGCTTCAGTGAGGGAAAACCCCTGATATAACAATATAAGCTAGAAGGGGGCGTGGCTTGCTCACCACCTGTAATACTAAGCTAGGCTGTTACCTCACCCCATTACCGTTCTTGAAAAAAATATTAATTGAAAATAAAATTTTAAGAATGAATTGTACTCTATCACTTGCGCCTCTCGCCACTACCGGACTTGAAAAAAAAAACACATCAATATTAATTGCTAAAAAAATATGAATGAATTGTTGGATAGAATGTGACTTCACCATGCAACATGTTTATTAGAGATGCGAAAATCATTGCGAGGTGATGAGGTGGTAGATGGACGCAAAAGCATGTCGATTGGCGAGTCGCAGGCGAATTATCGGTTTGTGCACGGCTGGCTGTAACGTGTCAGAAATTGCAAGGAAGGCTGGGGTCACCAGGCAGACTGTGAAACGTTGGTTAACCATCTGGGAGGAGTTTGGGAACCTGATTATTGCTTATAGTTTTCTGGAATTTGATATATTGAAATGATAAATTTCAGGTATGTAATGTAAACAAAACGTATTTGAACTCTTACTTCATATAAAAGATATAATTTTGGCCGAGGAGACCACGATTGGTAGGTTAGGATTGGTAGGTGAGATTCTATATGACCTGTGTTGGCAAAGATTACAAATTAATGTGATTTCCACCCGCGTAAATATCTAAAAAAAAATATCTAGATACCGTTGTTAAAAACCCGAACAACCTGAAAAATTTTAAATAAGGAAATGGATGGTATATTATAATAATCATAAAATTAGGGTCCTCATCCATAACTCTTTCAAGTTTGTAAACCTAAATTAAACATAGTGAATAACCTTACAGCCTTCCTTCCTTCCCTTCCTTTTTTATGAACTTCCGTGCTTTCTTAAATCCCCTCCCTCTCTGATGAGCAAATTACTCTGCATACCACCCTCCCACACCTCTCCCCCTCACCAACAAACGGCCCATCCCAAAGTCACCATTGCCCCTCCCCACCCGTGCAAAAAGGACCCGACCAGGTGCAGGGGTTCTAAATAGATGGTGGAGTGGATGATTAGTTTTGACCGCAACTGTAAATAATATTATATGATTACAAAATACTATGAATTATATGGAACCAATATAATTCACATCCGTTGCAAAGAATAAACTAATTTTTATAAATTTGCTTCATAGAAAACAGTCTCTTACAAAATAAATATACATAATTCTTCTTAATATTATGTAAATATATAGACATATGAAACACAATGATAAGTCAGTCGGCAGCAGTTCCACCTGTTGCAAGCTTTTCCTGTTTGGTTATAGTTTTAATACAGTTATGCCATTTGTTCATGGAGTGGTTTACGTTTGGTTTCATTCACAGGTTGATCAGTAGTCGCAGCTTCCCACAGGTCCCTCTCTCACGCTTAGCAAGGTACCATACAGATGTACATCATTATTATTCAATATAACACCAATGAAGGTTACAAAATAAACGCACATAAAGTTTTGTTTTAAAAGTAAATGTGTTTGAAGACCTCTGCATCTTGCTAAAAGATGCTAGTAATTGTAGGGGGCAGCCTTCACAACTCAAAAGAACCTACCCCTCTTCTCTCCCCAGGCTGTGGTAGTTGGGAAATTTGTATTCACTAATAAGAACATAAGAACATAAGAATGGAGGAAACTGCAGCGGGCCTATTGGCCCATACTGGGCAGTCCCGTTTACACCCAACCCCTATTGCTCATATGAGCATCCAACCTATGTTTGAAGCAATTGTGACATTTATGATTATATATAAAACTTTTCAGTTAGAAGATTCAACGAGCATTATGAATATGGTAGCCAAAGTGTGACGAGTTTGTTACAATGGTTATTCGATCATTTATCTTGTTTGCCGTCAGCTCAAAATAACGTGATATTTTTTAATTATTATTCGTTTGAACAACGTTGATGCTTTATATACTGCTTTGTTTACACGTCCTCTCATAGATTGATTGATGTAGCATGGGAGTTTAACACATTATACACCTAATGGCATGTGAAATAGCCTCCTTTGTGTCAAACATAGGGGGTTTGTATCTGTCTTTATGATGATATTGGAAATTGAATGTATCTGAAGTACCCGCTAGTTATAAAGTAAGAATGGACTCAGTTACTACTCCTTTAAAGATGGTTTTTAATTATAGCTTTCACGTAACCAAGGATATACTTGTATCTAGCTTAAATCAAACAGACAAAATAAAAACTGTTTTGCTCAAATTTAAAACTAAGAAATATGCCAATGTGGCTGACATTTCTAAAAAATTCTCAGGGAACATGATCAATATTTTACTAAATTTCTGAGGCCCGAAAACACAGATAAGTTAGATAGTCCTTTGACTATTATCGTTTTAAGTCGGCACTCTTTGGAACTTGCTCTCATTAAAAATAAAATGTATAACAATGATGGCAATGGTGAAAGTCAACGACACGAATTTTGTAACGCTTCTGCAAAGACTGATGGATCCATAGCATATTATGGGGCAGGGGACGGAGTGTGGTTTGTGTGTGGCCAAAACTACTATAGGTTAGTTCCATTAAAGAAGCAAACCCTACTTCAGCTAAAATTAACAGCGATAGTGGTGGGAACCCGGCTGACTAACCACTTGATAGGGGACTGTTGAGTCTTGTAACGGGGTCTTGATCTGGATCTTTAGTGAAATTGGCTTACATCTGATTGCGAAAAATTATATTGCAATACTCTTTATTAGGAACCAAGCGAGCAAAATCGTTGAGTTAGGAGTCTAATTCCTATCTTTATCATATATCATCTAATTATAATCCAGCTGATGTATTTTCTCGAGGATCTTCAGTCTTAAAAATGAACGATCGATTATGGTTTTATGGTTCAGAATGATTAACTGATTTTAAGCAGTGGCCTGTTTAAAAACCTGACCAGAAGAATATAATGGTCAGGGGTGTTTTTGGGACCCTATTTAAATTCCTAATTGGTCTATAATATACGACAATATATTTTCTTCACTGGATAACCTTACATCTTTTTTTAAGAATGAAATACTTTTAAACTAGGTAGAGGTTGTTCACTTAACGATGATCAAACCCGTTCTAAGAGGTCCTTGACAAAAGTAATATCTCCAGGTATACACCCAGAGCCGGACGGAATAATACGAAAAGTAAAGGTCCTGGCAGGAGGACAAATCAGTTTGTGGACTGTAGATAAAAAATATTGATCCCTCTCGAATTGTCTAGAATTCTCAAGGATCCAAAGAGACTCCTCGGAAGACGTCAGATAGTGTACGTCCTGTGAGGACCGCGGCTCGAAGGTTTCGGGGAACCTTGACGGATTAACTTAGGAGGGACATATTTGTATGATTTCGCCGGCCCAAGTATGTGGAAAATATTTCTTATATTTCCACGTAAGATTAGTACAGTAATTTGCAAATATTTCCTTGGCTACTGGGCACCTGGAGCGTTATAGCACGTTTGTATACCCTGATGGCGGGTATTTGCTTCGTTTCATTGTTGAATGCGTTTGCTGTCCGGGTTGTCATAGATTTCTCTGTAATTTATATAATTCATGATTCACTTGCATACAAATTTAAATAGTGGTGTTGCATCATTACTATTATATATAATTAGTGTGATGAACTTAGGTGGCCATTGGATGATTTCACCAAGCTGCGACAAGTCAACTAGTACTAGTGAATCACTGTAATCCTAGTGGATTAGTTTTTATAACCTCATATTATAATTGTATAATAACTATTAATATTATGAAACAACAGCAGAGATAACGGCTTACACCACCATCACGGCTAGACCTACAGAAAAAGAAGGGCTTAGCATAATTTCATTACGTTAGACTCAGAAGAATCAACGTTTGAACTTAGAACTGGCTGAAGCCTCAACAGAACTCCATTAAAGATACACAACCCCTTCCTCCAGAAGCCAGCTAAGTATCTATCGCAGTCTATAGGTGAAAGGTAGATATCGTAGGAATGGGGTGAGGAGGAGGTGAGGCTCCACTACTAAATTTCAGTGAATTTTAATTAGTGTCGTGAAGTTCAGCAAAATTTACAACATAGACCAACGGTTCCCAAACTTTTTTTACTCACGGCGCACTTTAGAGCAAGTAAAAATATTTTGGCGCACTTTGTAATAAATTCGAGAATTTATTCAAAAGAGGTATCTTTACATATTAGCATAGCATAAAGTAGAAATATAGATAATTAAAAATACAGAAAAATTGTATGTACTTACTTCTTTATTCAATCAATGGAGCAAAGTTATCAATGAAAAACATGCGCTTGATGGTTTTTGGCAATGTTTTCAATGTTGGGACGTATTTGAGAAAGATAAACCCTCATTTCTTCTTCGATGTAACGAAGCCTCTCTCTTTTTTTGGATTTGATGTTATTGAGGGTTGAAAATTCCAATTCACATAAATACGATGTGGAAAACTGCATCAAAACGGATAAAGCTTTTAGCTACTGAGGGGTATTCTTCTTTAATAGCAATCCAAAATGTATCAATAGGTAACTCAGCATGCTTGATTTTATGTCCACGATCACTGAATATTGATGCCAATTCCTCTTCTTCACATAATTTTAGACCAATATTAGATGGAATTTTTATGAAGGGATTTCGAATCCAATCATGCTCTTCTGTGTTCAACGACGGAAAATAAAAGTTAATTTTTTCTTCCAGAGTTGTCAAATGTTCAACTACTGTATAATAGGAGTCATTTCTTTTATGCAGCTTTTACGTATTAAGGGAAACCTTTCAAAGTTACCATCTTTAGCTCTATTTTTCCAAATTACAACTTTCTTTTTAAATGAAACCAGCTTATCCGTCGAAGTGAGAATGTTTTCATCTCTACCTTGCATAATTGTGTTGAAGTTATTAAGTTGTGCAAATATCTGTTAAATATTCCAGCTTGGAAATCCAAACTTCGCATTGAAGATATTCACAGAAGCGTTCATGTTTTTCTTCTTCAAAAAATACAAGTAATTTTTTCTGGAGTTCATGTATGCGACATAGCACCTTACCTCTTGAAAGCCATCTGACTTCTGTGTGTAAAATTAAGCGCTTGTGCTGGGAATCCATATCAACACAAATTTGTTCAAATAAGCGAGACTTCAATGGTCTACTTTTAATATAATTAACCATTTCAACAACTTGGTTTAATACTTGCTTTAATTCAACTTGTATTGTTTTTGAAACTAGTACCTCCCTATGTAGGAAGCAATGAGTACGTATAACATAAGGATTTTGCTGTTGTACGAGCGATAAAAAACCTTTAATACAGCCTACCATAGATGGTGCCCCATCAGTACATATTCCAACACATGACTTCCATGATAAATTCCATTTTTCGAGGTAGGCAGATAAAATGTCAAAGATATCTTGACCTCTTGTAGTGAGTGACATTTCTTTGCAACAAAAGAACTGATTTATGATTTGGTTTACATTAATAAAGCAAATAAATGTAAGTAATTGTGCTTTGTTGCTAATGTCAGTAGATTCATCAACTTGTAAAGCAAAGTCTGAGTTCTGAAGTTTGTTCTGTACATTTACCTCTATATCAGCAGATAAATCCATAATTCTCCTATGGGTTGTATTATTTGAGAGCGGAATTTTGCTTATTTCTTGTTCGGCTTCATCACCTAACATAGTTTTAACCATCTTTCTACAGGCGGGCAAGATAATCGACTCAGCTACAGTATGCGATTTCGTTTGTAGTGCAATCATTTCGGCTATCTCAATAGAAGCGACTTGAGCCTTTTCAGAAACTGTAAGCTTTTTCTGAAAATAGTTTCTTTGCTCGGACTGCTGTTCTAACAGTCTTTGGAAATAATTCAGATATTTATCTTGAAGATGTGAGTGTTTAGTTGTAAAATCTCTCTTTAACTTGCTGGGTACCATGCCTTCGTTAGACATCCTTTCACCACAAACAACACACAGTGGGAGAGGTTGATCCTCGTTTCCAGTCCAATGAAGCCCAAACCTTAAATAGCTATTGCACTATTGACGATTGGGTCGAGCTTTCGCCTTATTATCACTAGGCTTAGTTGCTTTTGACGAACGTTCACTTTCAGATTCACAATCGTCACTGTTATATTTCCTCTTAATAAACTTATCCATTTTATGGGTAATTTAGTCAATATGAATTGAATCGCACAAAGAGCACAGCTTGCTAACAAAGTCAAGTATCAAACTGAGACAAGTGACAGCATGTCACATATTTAATAACTTAACGGTCCGCAAACGTAAGGATATGTTCGGAATCGTTTGTTCAGTTTCATTTATTTTAGCTCAAGAGCCTTTCAAAATCAATTGAAAAAATGAAAATTTCTACTACTACGAATGAAACAAATTGAAATATAGTTATGGTCCTGATCCGCTGCAATACGTGAGGACGTGTTAAAAAAATTCGTTCTACACCGTATATTTTAGCTCAATAGTTTTTCAAAATCCATTATTGATATGAAAACTTCTGCTACGACTGAAACAAACTGAAACATAGTTATGCATTGAATGTATCTATAAGATGTAAATTACGAGGATAGATTGATGAGAATTTAATTCTTATCCTTATGAAATTTAAGACTCAAAATTTAATAACACTGTCCTACCATAATTAGCCGAAATGAATTGAATGACACAAACCACCTCTCATTCTTAGTTTAGTTGTTTGCCGCTTTGACGGTTATATATGAACATTATTATGAATTTCAGTTTGTATTTTTCACATTTTGAAATATAATCTTGCTCTTTCGCGGTGCAGTAATTACAACTAAATTAGACAGGGAGTTTAAAACTAAACGCGGTAAGGGAAGGACTCAGAACACGACTAACTTAAATGTATATTACGCGAACAGTAGAAGTATGAGAAACAAAATGGATGATATTAGGGCCTTGGTATGTACAGAAGAAATCGATATAATTGCATTCACTGAAACATGGATCAACCTAGACACACGTGAATTACCAGTCGAATACCAAATTGCGGGTTACAAACTGTTCCATACCGATAGGCAGACCAGGAAAGGAGGCTGAGTAGCAATCTATGTTAGGGATAATCTGAAGTGTGATATAAATAAGGAAATAAAAACTGAGAGGAATACAGAAACAATTTGGATAGAATTAAGCGACGGTCGGGAAAAATTAATCACAGGAGTAATATATAGACCCCCCAATCTTGACAGAGTCAATGAGAGACTTATCTGGGATGAAATGCGCAGGGCTTCCATACACAACAAAGTCTGTATAGTAGGCGACTTTAACCTTGGCCAAATAGATTGGACCGACCTTACGGGAAACTCAGAATCAGAGGATTTTCTCGAGACGATCCAGGACTGTTTCCTAAGTCAACATATAACCGAACCCACACGGGGTAATAATATATTGGATTTAGTTTTGTCAAACAGAGAAAACCTCATTAGCAATGTCGAGGTAGGGAACGAACTTGTAAACAGCGATCACAAAGAAATTCGATTCCAGTTAGATTTTCAGGGCAGACGTAAGGAAAATTCCACTAAAGTACCAGATTTCAGAAGGGCAAACTTTGACAGTTTAAAGAGGCAGCTAAGAGAGGGGGTGTCGCGCTTGGCCGTGAACCTGACAGATGACACCGACCTGATAACGAGATCTGAGATTGCCGAGTTCCACGACAATTTAAATAGTGAGTTACTTAATGCACAAAGGCAGAACATACCATACAAAAAACTCAGATCAAACAACAATGACCCTAAATGGATAAATAATTATTTAAAGAACATCATTGGCCAAAGGAAGGCTATAGGTAGAAGGATAAATCGTGGCGAAATTCACCTCCGGGACTATTATAGGGTATTGGCGAGTAGGGTTAAAACCGAGATAAGGAAAGCAAAGAGGAATAATGAGGTAAGGATAGCAAGGGAGGCAAAGACAAACCCCAAAGGATTCTACCAAATGTACCAAACTAAAACACGAGAAAAGATTGGACCAATACGGTCAGACTCCGGCGAGCTCACTGATAACGACGGAGAAATGAGCAATAATTTGAATAAATATTTTTCAACAGTTTTCACCAGCGAAAATTTAAACATGATACCCGAGGCACCGACTCTATTCAGAGACAGTGAAGAAAACAAATTAAGTGAGATAGTAGTGACTAGTAACGATGTTAGTAAGCAAATAGACAAACTAAAGCCTAATAAGTCACCTGGTCCCGATGAGATATTTGCCAGAGTATTAAAGGAATGTAAGGAAGAGCTTAGTATGCCCTTAGCAAAGTTGTTTAACATGTCCTTAAAAACAGGTGTAGTACCAGAATCCTGGAGGATAGCGAATGTAATACCGATCTTCAAGAAGGGGGATAGATCACTATCCTCTAACTACCGCCCAATCAGTCTAACATCAATAGTAGGCAAATTACTGGAAGCAATCATTTCAAACTCTATTCGAAATCACCTGGAGAAGCACAGATTGATCAATGATTCCCAGCATGGCTTCACAAGCGGACGTTCTTGCCTAACTAATCTATTAACATTCTTTTCATCAGTTTTCGAATCAGTGGACGAGGGGCACAATTATGATGTGGTATATCTCGACTTTAGCAAAGCCTTCGACAGAGTACCCCACGAAAGACTAATTAGAAAGGTAGAAGCTCATGGCATCAAAGGTGACATCCTTAAATGGATTAGGGCGTGGTTACAGGACAGGAAACAGCGAGTGAGCATTAACGGCACTAAGTCCCATTGGAGCAACGTCACAAGTGGAGTTCCCCAAGGCTCAGTACTTGGACCATTATTGTTTATTATATACATAAACGACATAGATATCGGCATAGACAGCAACATAAGTAAATTTGCTGATGATACTAAAATAGGACGTGTTATCAAATCTGACGAGGACTCGGCAAAACTACAGGAGGATCTAAACAAATTTTTCGAATGGTCTGAAAAATGGCAGATGAAATTCAACATTGACAAATGTAAAGTACTCAGTATAGGGAATGTAAACAGGGAAACCAGATACCAGATGAACAACGATGCCATAGAGAAATCCGACTGCGAGAGAGATTTAGGAGTAATGATAAGTAGGAACCTTAAGCCAAGTAAACAATGTGTTTTTGCTCGTAACAAGGCTAATAAAGTACTTGGGTTCATACAAAGGAGTGTTAGTTACAAGACTAGCGAGGTCATCCTAAAACTGTATCTTGCTCTTGTGAGACCACACCTGGATTACGCAGTCCAGTTCTGGTCACCGTATTACAGAATGGATATAGAATCCTTGGAAAGAATCCAGAGGAGAATGACAAGACTAATCCCGGGTATCAGGAACCTTGAGTATAGAGACAGGTTAAAGCATCTTAATTTGCACTCCCTTGAGAGACGTAGAGCGAGGGGCGACCTGATAGAGGTGTATAAATGGAAGGCAGGGCTAAACAAAGGGGACATTACAAAGGTACTCAAATTATCCAACCAGGAGCGAACTCGTAACAATGGTTTTAAATTGGACAAATTTAGATTTAGGCGTGAAATAGGTAAACACTGGTTTGGAAACAGAGTAGTGGATGAATTGCTTCAAACATAGGTTGGATGCTCATATGAGCAATAGGGGTTGGGTGTAAACGGGACTGCCCAGTATGGGCCAATAGGCCCGCTGCAGTTTCCTCCATTCTTATGTTCTTATGTTATCTCGCGGCACCTGTGCGCCGCGGCGCACGGTTTGGGAACCACGGACATAGACTCTGGCTTTGCTCACAGTGGCTGGATAGATGTGAGGTTTGAAAAGTTTACAAAGTTGTTTCTCTATGTAAGTATCAATGAGCCATTGAGATTTAATGTTTTTTTAAGCGACTGCAATTCAAGACGTAATTTACAATAATCTGAGCCAATGTTGTAAGCTCTGGTCAGCAGGGCTTACTGTAAACCATCTAATCTCTCCGGAGGAAGTAGTGAGAACGCGAACGATTTCAAATTTCGACGATGTTCCCTTTGGAAAATCCTTGAGGTACGCATACTCAAAATTGGCAACTTTTTCTCTGCAGCAATACTTATGTTTCTGATACCTGACAAGAGTCACCAGTGTATCAGCGCAACAAATATTGGCATTAAACTTCCTTGCAACGTAGTCAATTTACACTTGCTTGGCAGGGGAGGCGAGCTGACCAATCAACGGTGAGATTGAAATCTCACCTACTTCTTAGCTTCTTTGAAATTCATTACTCTCTCTCTCTCTCACTCTCTCACACATTCCCAAGGAAAAAGAATCTACTCTTAGTTAATAGACTTAAATGTACATTTGAAATAATTAGGTTGTGCTCTGTGTTATTGTCTTAGATTCTGAGTTTTCTTTATGATACTTTACATCAAAATTAATCTTAATCTTCCATGTTCTCGGTGCTAGTTCTCTCTCTCTCTCTCTCTGTATATATATATATATATATATATATATATATATATATATATATATATATATATATATATATATATATATAATATATATATATATATATATGCTGATAACCACCAGGAAAGAAGAAAACACGAAGTTCCCAAGCGCTTTCGTGTAATTCACATCTTCAGGGGTGAGTACAGACTAGATAGAGTAATGCAGAACAAGATGAATATATACAGAGGAGGGTGAGACCAGGTCCACAATGGTCAGGTAATGACCCTACTAATCTTTAAATGGCACACAACGGTTGGTGGTTGGGTCAGATGGGACAGTGACCCGCCCTCTCACCTGATCACAAATCTTCTTAATTACAAAGTTGTCCAGCTTGTACAAGCCGTTACTCAAATTCATGTTGAATGCTTCGGTATGTTTAATAAGACTAGATTCTATGATGTTCCTACTATCAATTGAATTACATGGTAATATTGAGGAGGCATTATCCCAGTCAATGCAATGCTTGTTATCCCTCAAATGAACAAACAGTGCATTGGATTCCTGGCCTGTCCTGACACTGTATTTGTGTTGTTTAATTCTAGTTACAAGATCTTTACCTGTCTGGCCTAAGTAAAACATATTACATTCCTTGCAAGGAACTTTATAAATGCAACCAATTGTGTTGTTGGGGGAGTTCTTGATTAACATTTGTTTAACAGTGCATGAGTTTTTAAATGCCACATTGACGTTCCAAGATTTTAGCTGTGCCGGACCATGACCATAAGAATATCTTAATATTACCATTTCACAAAAATTTCTCACACGCGCACCTACAGTGATTTACTTGCATATATATATATATATATATATATATATATATATATATATATATATATATATATATATATATATATATATATATATATATATATATATAATTTTAGCAATGGATTTGTTACGTGGAAAGCGTAATTTTATAATGAAGAGGAGAACCAGGGAAAACACGAACATGTTAACTAAGTTGGGTTTTTTTAATTATTAACGTTTTGGAAAATCATTTTATATCATCAGAACCTGTAAAACAGACAAATAGTTTTAAAAATTACTGGAGATATACAATAAAAACGAAACTTTATTCTAAAGTTTACCTTCCGCAATTTTTTTTTAAAAGAGCATTATAATTTAAAATCAATAAAAATGACGGAGACCTACAGACAAAATGAAAATCAGAAAAAAAAACATACATAGGGACGTGATCAAGTGACAAGAAAATTAAAAATGTGTCATCAACATACCGTGGATAGAACAAAGGCCTAAATTGGGCGGGACATTCGGTTAGCCAAAACTTCTCGTGGTGACTTTAATGCCCACCATCCGACGTTAAATTCGACTTCAAGAACGAATCAGGATGGTCAACACCTAGTGAACTGCTGACAGATGTTCCAGAAATCACGCTCATTAATCCTGGGGAACCACACACATACTGGGAGGCAGATGGTGAACTGACCAGCGACCACTTCGCAAAGGCAACTACTTTGATAGTGGAGCTACTCCCTCCTCCGCCACGTCCGCCACCCAGATGGAATGCCAAGAAAGCAAATTGGAAAGTATTTCAAGATGAACTATAAAAATTGTACATGAACTGTGATCAGCAGAAGACACTAACCAACTAAACCAGGACCTCAACTGATGCCAAACAACACACAGCAGAGAAAGCAATTCCCAAAACAAATCCTACAAATAGACACCACAAACACTACTGGTTCTACACTGACAAGATCAGAGAACAGAATCACAGAATCAACACATTCAGAAGACATCTCCGACAGTACCCTTCCCCTGAAGGAGTGAAATTCTTGAGAGCTGCTGTCCAACATGCTAGTCAAATCACTCAGAAAATTATGGCAGTCAAATGACTTGAGTGGAGTTCAACCTTTAATGCCCACACCAACCTGAGTGAACTCTCGAGAAAATTCAGGACAGCAACAGCTTGGAGGAAATCAGAAGGGCCAGGAAAACAAGCAAAGACACCGTCCCTGGCAGTAATGGTATACTGTAACTAACTAGTGCTCAGCAGCGCAGGACCTACTGGTGAACGTGCTCTCCTAACAGTTATCAACGCATCATGGTCAGCAGGCAGACTCCCGACACCTTTGAAAAGGGCCAACATCATTCCCATTCCCAAACCCAATGATCCCCAGAATTTTAGACCAATATCACTAACAGCATCCATCGGCAAAACCGCCTAAAGGATGGTCCTTATACAACTCCTCTGGAAAACTGGACCAGTTCACGACAACATCTCTGGCTTCACCAAAGGTGTCAGCACTACACACCTAAAAAAAGCGTATGAGCTGCCAAATGGACAGGCCATTGTAACCATTCTGGCCCGGAAAGACGTCAAGGGATGTTAACTAGCTTGGATTGCTGACTATCTCCGAAATAGATCAGCGAAAGTTACTTGCCAAGGACTTAGTACTGGTGGTAAAAGGCAGACACCACATCATCAAAGCCCAAAGGGCACTGGAGCTCATCAGTGAAAAATGTATGAGTCTCGGGCTCAAGATATCAATTCCAAAATTGAAAGCCATGAAAATTGGATCCAATGATCCGGGGATACACCTGAAAATAGAGGGTACTCTCCTACAATGGGTCAATGTATGCATATATTTGGGCATCTGGATTGACAAAGGCCTCAAATTTGACAAAGATATACACTACCTTAGAGAACGAATGGGCAAGAGAGTCCACACGATGAGAGTTATGACAGGACCCAAGGTGGGTGCGGGCCGTGTAGTCCTGAGAACACAGTATATACACGCCATTCTATAATTAACAGATTATACGGCACCGGCTCTTAACACGCTGTCTGAGTGCCAGTGGAAGAAATTGGAGGTTGCTCAGAATAACGCTATGAGAATCATTGTCAAGGCACCAATATGGACAAGAATTGAAAATCTGCACATGGAGACAGGTCTCACATCTCTCTGATCCAGAACGGAACGATTAACAGCGTGCTTCTCAACAAAATGGATTACCAGGGCACGGGAAAGTACCCTTGAAGGAGATGTATTTGATAAGAACACATGGCTATTTTGTGCAGCTGACACTGTGAATCGACTGGGAGTGAAAGACACAATATTTAGAAAAGACCTTGATACAATGATTCCAGACTACAGTACTAGGGTGTGTCATACGGAGGCGAATTTTTTTTTTTTTGAGTTTGAAAAATCGGCCCATGGTATTAATGATGTAGTTCTATGTGCAGAATCATGTGATATCTTCAGATTTGAAAAGTTTTCATTTTTTGCTAGGTAAATTTTAACTTGAAATCTTTTGAAAATTCAGTATTCCCACCCCTTTTACCAACACCACTAAATAGCTTATTTAAAGTAAAGTAATTGTATCAGGTTAATTTATTAGGATGAAAATGATCCAGAATAGTGAAACGAATGATCTTGACACATTTTTAAATTTAATATTCCTTTAGAAAACAAAATCATCAAATACAAAAACCGGTTTTACTACTACGACCCGGTGTTGCTGCACACCATAGAGAACATGTCTTTCTTGCTTCTGTTTCTACTCATCACCTCCCTGCTGACCACCTGAGCTCGGATGTAGCCTTCCCTCCTCTCCTGGTTGTACACGTGACTGCTGGCCTCGCTCACTTGCTGTACACAACGCTCTATACTCTGGGTGTGCGAGGGCCAGGCAGGGACATGCATGGGGTTGTCCAGGAAAGCTCTGACTTGAACATTGGTGAGGCTGCAGGTAAGAGGGGGCTCACTGCCAGCCTGGATGTTATCCAGATCTATGAGATCAGTGAGGGTCTTGGCACCTAGATTGACTTCAGGAGTCTTCCTGACCCTGAAGGAATCGTCACCAACTGATTCGTCATGCCCAGATCCTCTCATAAGTCTCATATCCAAGATCTTTTTGACTGCCACTCTTCTCTCCTCCTCATCCTTACAGCAGAGCATTGTCTGCAGAACTGCCTCGGGATGAGCATACGAGGAAGATCTCCTCACAGTCTGCTCCACAATCTGAACAACCTTCCTTGGCTGACTCCTCAGGAGCTCAAGCTGGAAGAGAACATGCCTCGGACCTTCGGAGAACGATGACTTGACCTTGGTGTTGAACCAATTTGGCAAGTAGACACTCACGATGAATTGGACAATAAGTCTCAGGTTGTGAAGCTGGTTCCCTTTCAGTTTATGATGAGCGACCCAAATTCTGCAGAACCTGAGAGCCGTTGTGAGCCACCTAGAATGTGAGACTGGACCTATCTGCAGGTAAGCAAGTCTATCAGGCATGACCCCAGTTTTGATGGCACTGCAAATCATGTAACCATAGTACTGGTCAGTACTCAGGTCGTCAATGACAGTATGTGCAAGCTCAACGAGTGGAGGGCCAACTGTGATTTTTTCAAAGCTCGGATTTATTTCTAACTCAGTGGCAGAGTCCAGCATCTTGCCAAGAGGACCAGACCATCTGTTGTTGGAAAGAGTCTTGCCATCCAGCTCCTGGATCAGATGTCTGAGTGGCAACTCGTTGGTGTGGAGGTCACAAACAATCCAGACCAGCTTCCTCCCAATCTTCCGCTCTATCCACTGTATGACCCCCCCCCTTGCCACCCTGTGTTCGTGTTGGTGCTGTCCCCTCCAATGGCCTGCAGGGTCTGGTCTACGTTCCTCTCTCTGAGCCAGTTCACAATGTTATCTGCCACTATCTCAGCTGGTTTCTGATGTCATCTTTCTCTGGAGTGAAATGCCACAAATACTTCCCTCCTGGTTCACTGCAGCAGGAGTAGTGTTCCTCCTTCACCATGGCAGGGAACAACTTGTCAGAATCTCCAACTTTCATGAACACTTTAGTGTCATCCCTTCTCCCATCAAAGAACAAACAATTGATTCCATTTTCTCTTATCCCCTTATCAACCTCCTCTTCTAGGTTACTGACAAGTTTCTCCTGAGCTCTCCTTACTTTGTTATGATCTATCACCAGGTGAACATCATCAGGTGTTATCAAACCACCGTCAATCCAGGCAGCTGTTGCTATCTCTGCAGTTTCTCTGAGACCAGTGTGGTGTCGCATGCTGGCCAGAGCTATGCTCGGGATATCTCTCCTATTTCGAATGTTATGCCTGGAAGGTTTGGGATCATTATTTTCTGGGTTAGGGACAAAGTCACCATTCTCCTGGTCAGCATTCGGATCAGCCATGGGGAAGTCATTAAACTCTGAATCAGCTTGACTCCAATCATTGGCCTTTTTTACCTCACCCTGGGCCTTCTCAAGTCTCTTTTCCTCGGCAACTCTTCTCCTCTTCTGTCTCTCTGTGGCAGCCTCCTGTCTCTTGGACTCCGGAATATCTTGGCTAGAAATCATGAGAGCCCCTATACTGCCAGTCTTCTCTCTCTGTGCTTTGACAAATGCCAGTTCGATCACAGGCATCTTCAGTTCACGCTTGCAAATACAGGAGATGTGGGCCTAGGATTTACAGTCACGATCGCATCCAAACTCAGGACAGAGAACAATTGGGCACTTGCAAGTAATTATGTCAAATAACTGGTCCAGTTGCTTGACAAAGCTGTCCTTAACTGCAAGTTTTCCTCTCCCAAGAGAGATATCTCTTACCTTTTCCCAACTGGCTAGCAGTCTCTCACTAATCTTCTTCTGACTTGTTATGACTGGAGGCTTGAACTGAGCGTTAGCCAGAGTGTACTGTGCCAAGACAGCTTTGGTCATATCACTGGCAATGTCTTTGTTTGTGTAAGTTCTTTGGTTCTTTTCACTGATTTGCCTGATTAAAACACCGTATCTCAAAGCATCTCCCAGACCCAAGATAGTGACTGAGATGGCTGGATTTTTGGTCCCTCGTCCTGACACATGCAGCCATCGCAAATATTATCAACGTATATATGCATCAGAATCTGAAACAGAAAAAAATATTGTTAGTTGGGTTGTTAAAGAATAAAGTCAGAAAGCAATGTTCACTATTTAATTGTAATGCACTAATGCAGCTGTACGTTAGATTTTCGATAAATTTCACGCTAAAATTTACCTAGCAAAAGGTTGCAAAATATTGAAACTGAAATTATTTTCTGTTTATATACACTAAAATCTACCAAAAAAGTGATGGGCCATTAGTTTTACCTGATCTTCCCTCCTATGACACACCCTATTACGGTGTAGTGACCTATCTGAGAATGGTAGACTCTGGCGGAAGTATCCAGTGCTCTTTCGTGTACGGACGGGCCAAGCTGGCCCCACTCAAGCAACTGACAATACCGAGGCTGGAACTTTGTGCAGCTGTCCTGGCAGTGAACGCTGATCGAACGATTCGCCGAGAAATAACCATGACCATACACGAATCTTATTTTTGGACGGATAGCATGCTAGTCTTGCAGTACATCGCCAATTCGAGCAGACGATTTTAAACGTTTGTAGCCAACAGGATAGCAGTCATACAAGAGCTGTCAAGAACTGATCAGTGGAGACATGTCGGCACATCGCTGAACCCAGCAGATGATGCAACGAGGGGATTACCTGTCCTGGACCTGGTTACAGGATCTCGGTGGATACGAGGTCCTGACTTTCTACTCGGTGTTGAAGAACGATGGCCAAAGGGAAAGGAACTGCCAGCAGTTCTGAACGACTTACTGGAGGTGAAACGAGAAGTACACCAGAGTTCTGTAGTTGCTCTGGCAGTGAGCGAGCAGTGAAAGTGATCCCTCGCCAAACTGTGGCTCAGGTACTCATCATGGTACCGCTTGGTGAAAGGGGTGGCATGGATTAAAAGGTTCATTTGGTGGCTTGGGTCCAGTACAAGGACCGCAGACCTGCGCCTCAAAGTGAAGAGGCTAAGCACTGAGGAACTACAGTCGGCTGAGCAGACAATTATAAAATTGGTGCAGGAAGAGGCTTATGAGAAAGAAATCCAAACTGTCATAAAGGGTGAGCTGCCGAAGGGCAGTAAGCTATATAAACTGGAACCTTACTTGGACGAGCGAACGTTGCTCAGATCAAAGGGAAGAATTAAAGGAACCCTTCTTGGGCGAAGTGGTGAGGAGCCAATCTTGCTGCCTAGAGACCACCACATCACCGAAATCATGGTGCGGGAGATGCACTAAGAGAGAGCCGGACATGCCGGACGAGAACACGCGATGGCGTGTGTGAGGCAAAGGTATTGGATTTCCCATGGCAGACGCTTGCTTGATAGAATCATACGACGCTGTGTAGTGTGCCGACGGAACAACTGGAGAAGTCGGCATCAAAGGCAAGCTGACTTACCAATAGATTGTGTCACTCCTGGAAAGGCTCCATTTGCTTACACTGGAACGAACTCTTTTAGTCCATTCATTATCAAGGAAGGGAGGAAACAGGTCAAGCGCTGGGGATGTCTGTTGACATGTTTAACTATTAGGGCTGTTCATCTAGAAGTCTTGGCCTCATTAGACGCAGTTGCCTTCCTCAACGCAATAACAAGGTTCTCACGACGCAGAGGTACACCAGAGCGTATTAGGTCGGATAATGGGACAAACATGGTACGGGCAGCCAAAGAGCTCAAACTGGCAGTGAAAAGTTGGGAGCAAGATGACAGACTCAGAGGTGCCTTACTGAAAGCAGATATTGATTGGGTCTTCAATCCACCAGCTGCTCCATACATGGGGGGAGTATGGGAAAGGCAGATTCACACAGTAAAAAAGGTTCTGCAGGCGATTGTGGGCTCACAAGTTTTAGACGATGGACGTTTGCAAACACTGTTCTGTGAAGTGGAAGCTATAGTTAACGAGAGGCCAATCACCCCAGTTCCAAACACTCCAAATGAACCAAAGGCTCTCACGCCTGCTGATCTTTTGCACTTAAGTCAAAGGGATAATCTTCCCTTAGGTGGAAGGTCAATAGGCGAATCATACCACAGAAGGTGGAAGCATGTCCAGTACCTTGCAGATCAATTTTGGAAGCGCTGGCTGACGGAGTACCTCCCTAAACTCAGAATTCAACAAGTGCATTTCAGATCATGGCGCAACTTTCGCCTTGGTGACCTAATCATTATAGCAGAAGCAAATAGTCCACGCAACAAATGGCACCTTGGTCGAGTGATGGAAGTCAAGGCTGGCGAGGATGGACTTGTACGACAGGCAGTGGTTAAGACGACGACGTCCACAATGCTGCGACCTGTGACAAAATTAAAGATAAGTTTCAGCAGCCTGAGGCCAGCATAGTCACAAGAATGTGACAAAGTTAAGTATCAGAGCCTGAGAGCAGCATAGTCACATGAACGTGACAAAATTAAAGTTAATTACCACCAGCCTGAGGGCAGCATAGTCACATGAACGTGACAAAATTAAAGTTAAATACCACCAGCCTGAGGGCAGCATAGTCGCATGAATGTGACAAAATTAAAGTTAAGTATCAGCAGCCTGAGGCCAGCATAGTCACATGAACGTGACAAAGTTAAGGAGCTGACAAGTATTACTAGTCTGAGAGCAGCGATAGTCACATGAAAGTGACAAACTTAAATATCAGCAGCTGGAGGGCAGCATAGTCACTAGGTGACTAGAACGTGATAAAGTTTAGTATCAAAGGCCTGATCTTGTTTTGAGCATGAACGCTCAACGGAGTGGGTGTTACCGCAAGCAGTAATGAGTAGGATGACACATAAACAAACATTATGTTAGGCTGTAAGTCATGTCATGTTTATTGGGTGTTCCTGCCCGTATACAGTATGTAGAGTGTTGAGATGATTGAAGATGAGAGACCTACAGGAGGTTAGGTGCTGGGTGGTATTAAGGGAGCTTGTTTGTGTATAATCACCTGACTCAGCAGCCCTCACCCATCAAGAGAGGGTTGAGGAGGCGACAACAGGGTGTATCGGCACTGTAGCTATTCAGACCACAGAGGCAACACCTAACCTGGTTCCTCTGTAGTTAATCAGATCACAGAGGCAGCACCTAACCTGGTTTCTCTTGAGACTTTCAACACGTAAGTTTTAACTGGTACTGACTGTATTGTGTACACAGGTAAACTGTGGCCATTGCATTGTTTATCATTGTGACTACATTAAAAATATGGAAAATTAAGTACTCAGTGCAAGTGTTGAGATTAGACTGATTACATAGCTATGATTGTTATGGAAATATATATTGGATTAGACATTTATGTGATTGCCTATGAATGATTTATTTGAAATACTAAATGAATTGTATTCAACAGGTTGTTTACAGTAGTTTGTTAATTCAAATAAGTGTTTAGTCATTACTTTTATGATTATTATTTTGTCAGTTGGTTGAGTCACTTGTTTGATCAGAGTTAGATTGTCTTTGTTTTATTTTGTACATAAATGATATATTTATTTTTTGTTTATTGATATATGTAATTAAATTTACTTCAGGATTTTCAATATACCTATAATAATGAGGTGATGATTTCAATGGGATCTATTACTTGGACCTTCGATACAAATATAACCATAATGATATATATTAACTCAGCTTTAAGAATAATGCATAGAGAAGTTGAATTTGGATTGCCTTGTTACAACCTAAGAAGCCAAGGTCGTAACAGTTTCAAATTTAAATATAGTCTCCGGCACGGCAATACGGTTGAATTACAGAGCATTAACAGACTCCTCCGTTGTTGACGAGAACGAGTACAGGCATGAGATAAGTTACAATGGGTTGGACTGATAGTGCACAGCTGCTGATGAATAACACAGAAAATCAGATCGTCAACACAATACAACAGTGAGAGCCACCAAACAAAGGAATGTCGGAGCTCGTGAACACTCAAGGTTTACTGGAGCGATTATTTCACCTGTATTGTGTTCTTATCAGAAGAAGGTTCCCAATGAATACACTAGCATGTCAAATGCTGGAAGAAGGGCTTACAAAATAGTTACCAAAATATCGAATTTATATATATATATATATATATATACATATATATATATATATATATATAATCAACGACCTCACCAGCAAGGAATCGAACCCTCGACCTACTGGGTGTGACTAGGGAACGCTTACTGGCTAGGCCACAAGGACACTAAAAGCAGTTCTAGACTGTTATATTTCACACAAAGCCTGTTCATCGAGCTGATGGCGCCGTGAACCTCATTGGGAAACTGCCCGTGCCCTAGTCACACCCAGTAGATCGAGGGTTCGATTCCTTGCTGGTGAGGTCGTTGATTATATGTTCAAAGTCCGCGTGTTATATGGACTAAAAATGAAGTATATATATATGTACCTCGCGTTTCATACCAGCTGGATTCGGTAAAATGCTACTGACACCACATAAGAGGCACGGGCAGTTTCCCAATGAGGTTCACGGCGCCATCAGCTCGATGAACAGGCTTTGTGTGAAATATAACAGAGTCTAGAACTGCTTTTAGTGTCCTTGTGGCCTAGCCGGTAAGCGTTCCCTAGTCACACCCAGTAGGTCGAGGGTTCGATTCCTTGCTGGTGAGATCGTTGATTATATGTTCAAAGTCCGCGTGTTATATGGACTAAAAATGAAGTATATATATATATATATATTTGCTGATAACCACAATGAAAGAAGAAAACACGAAGTTCCCAAGCGCTTTCGTGTAATTCACATCTTCAGGGGTGAGTACAGTCTGTACAGTCTTCTTTCCTTGTGGTTATCAGCAAATACATATATATATATATATATATATACTGTACATATATATATATATATATATATATATATGCAAGTAAATCACTGTAGGTGCGCGTGATCTAGGTATATGCTGATAACCACAAGGAAAGAAGAAAACACGAAGTTCCCAAGCGCTTTCGTGTAATTCACATCTTCAGGGGTGAGTACAGACTAGAGAGAGTAATACAAATCAAGGTGTATATATACAGAGGAGGGTGAGACCAGGTCCACAATGGTCAGGTATTAGGTAATGACCCTACTAATCATTAAATAGCACACAACGGTTGGTGGTCAGGTCAGATGGTCAAGTGACCCGGCCTTCTCACCTGATCACAAATCTTCTTAATTACAAAATTGTCCAGCTTGTACATGCCGTTACTCAAATTCATGTTGAATGCTTCGGTATGTTTAATAAGACTAGATTCTATGATGTTCCTACTATCAATTGAATTACATGGTAATATTGAGGAGGCATTATCCCAGTCAATGCAATGCTTGTTATCCCTTAAATGAACAAACAGAGCATTGGATTCCTGGCCTGTCCTAACACTGTATTTGTGTTGTTTAATTCTAGTTGCAAGATCTTTACCTGTCTGGCCTAAGTAAAACATATTACATTCCTTGCAAGGAACTTTATAAATGCAACCAATTGTGTTGCTGGGGGAGTTCTTGATTAACATTTGTTTAACAGTGCATGAGTTTTAAAATGCCACATTGACGTTCCAGGTTTTTAGCTGTGCAGGAATGTGTGAGAAATTTTTGTCAAATGGTAATATTAAGATATTCTTATGGTCATGGGTGGGCTTGGGATCAGTTCTATAAAAAGTTTTCTTAGTAATGTTTAAGCATTTGTCTATGAAAGATCTAGGGTATTTAAGGTTTGAGCCAATATTATATACATATTTGTATTCCTCATCCATGAATTCCGGACTGCAAATTCTCAAGGCACGTAAAAACATTGTTGAAAATACTGACTGTTTGACTTTATTATGGGGGGCAGAATAATAATGAATGTATGAACACACATTAGTTGGTTTTCTATAAATACTGAACTTAAAAGTGTTACCTATTCTGTGTATCAGACAGTCTAGGAATGGCAATTTACAGTCTTGCTCTAATTCCACAGTGAATTTGATCGAGGGGGCTAAGTTGTTAAGTTGTGGCGGGAAAGCTTTTAGGTCCTCATTACATGGCCAGAGACATAATACATCATCAACATATCTAAACCAGACTGCTGAGGGTGGTAAAATATTACTTAATAGTTTCTTTTCAAAGAATTCCATATATAGGTTGCTTAATACAGGTGAGAGTGGATTACCCATTGCCATACCAAATTTTTGAGCATAATATTCCCCATTGAATTCGAATTTGCAATCCTTAATACATAGTTTGATGAGTTCGATGAAGTCGTCTTTCGAGACGGGCAGTGAAATGTTATCCAGGGAATCTATGAGGAACTCTAGAAAATTATCAACTGGGACCTTTGTAAAGAGTGACGTTACATCAAAACTGACCAGTTTAAAATCATGATTAATGTGTAAATTATTGAGTTTATCAACCAGATCCATATTATTCTTGATATTGGAGTTAGAAATGTTGCCAACTAGGGGATTTAGTAAAGAAACTAACCATTTAGATAGTTTATAAGAGATTGACCCAACTGAGCTAATGATGGGTCTTGCTGGGTTATTGGGCTTGTGGGTCTTGATTACACCGTACATGTATGGCAGTGGAGGGGACGTTGAAGTAAGATGTTTAATGAGAGTAGCTTTGCCTCTCAATAGGGACTTCAGTTTTTTGTTGAACTGGGTGTTGACAGTGTTGAGAGGATTATTTATGAGTTTAGAATATGTTGTAGTATCACATACAAGGTCATTCATTTTAGAGATATAGTCATCTTTGTTTAAAATCACTACTGTGTTGGCTTTATCTGCTTTAGTGACATGTAGATCCTTATTTTTCTTAAGGGCTTGGATTGCTTTGGTGAATCTTTCTGGACAGTTTGGAACACAAGGCTTGGACATAGATGCATACACAACACCTTTACACATGTTCACTTCTTCACTTGTCAAATTACTGAATTTCTCCAAATTGCAAAATGCTCTGGCTATGTCAACACTGTCGACTCCCTTGTTAGAACCATCAAAACTTAAACCATAGCCGAGGGCACACAAGGTATCATTGTCTAGTTGTTTAGAGGAGAGATTCACTACACAGTTGTTATTGGCATCCTTAGTCCAATCACTATTTCTAATAAGGAGTGCCAATTTGTGGTCTATTTTGGCTTGAAGATCAGAACGCTCACGTCTCAGGTTATCAAAACAGTAGTCCAACATGAACTTTTTCCAATAACTCGTGTTTTCTTCTTTCCTTGTGGTTATCAGCATATATATATATATATATATTTCATGTAGATCCACAATGAAAACGTGGATAAGATAAATCTTGATAAAAACACACGGGAAAAGGGAAACAACGGAGCACCTTAGCTTTCGTCTTTATTCAAGACATCTTCAGAGGCCTCTGAAGATGTCTTGAATAAAGACGAAAGCTAAGGTGCTCCGTTGTTTCCCTTTTCCCGTGTGATTTTATCAAGATATATATATATATATATATATATATATATTGTTTCGTCATTTCTTAATTTACTTTAATATCCAGGTTCTAGGCGTAACCAAACAAAAAGAACAGTGAAGTAAATCAAAAGGGAATAAAAATAAATAAAGTAAACCTTTACGAATTTAATTAAATAAAATACTAACACAATAAAGAGCCTCGTAGGCTGTCACAGCAAATTGATTCACTATCGAAACCTTTAAGACACAAATGATACTAAAACATCGAAACATCAAAAGAATAAAAATAAAGCATTGGATTACGTTAACACTGCATAAACATATAAAATAACTAACACTGAAATTAACTATAGTGAAACAACACTGAATTACTTAAATGTAACTAAGCAAGCACTGATGGACACATAAGAGACATGAATAGGTACTCACGTAGATATACCACATTGGTGGCGGCAGGAACAACACAGAAATAAAATAAGTATTAGTAACAGGAGACAGGTGTCACTCAAAAGAACGTGAACTGAATGACAAGAGGACTGGACTCGACTCCGTCTGCTGGTGGGGTACTACTGTATATATAGGGTCGGCTCCCTCCAGTGAAACATGGGTCGTTTAACGATGCAGATGGTCGTTAGAGAAACAAAGAATGCTTGTTACAATACTAAATGAAGAAATAAGATGGGCTTGAACAAATAATAACAGTTAAAACCTAAACAGCACAGGGTAAGGTGAGTAGAATATATAATAGTAAATATAACACATCATTACAGGAGTAATATGGAACAACATGGAAGCATGTTGTAAAAAATAATAGAAAAATACGACACAGTCGTAACAATATATATATATATATATATATATATATATATATATATATATATATATATATATATATATATATATATATATATATATATATATAAATATATATATATATCACAAGGAGAGAAGGAAACACGAAGTTCACAAGCACTTTCGTGTAATTACATGAAAGCGCTTGGGAACTTCGTGTTTCCTTCTTTCCTTGTGGTTATCAGCTTTTACCTGGATCACGAGCACCCACAGTGATTCACTTGCATATATATATATGTAGATATATATATATATATATATATATATATATATATATATATATATATATATATATATATAATATATATATATATATATATAAATTCGATATTTGGTAACTATTTTTTAAGCTCTTCTCTCAGTATTTAACACGCGACTGAATTCATCGGGAATCTTCTTCTGATAACAACATACAGGTGTGTGTGTGTGTCTGTCACAACTCTGCAGATGGGGGGCACAGATAATATGGTCGTTTATGCACTGGGATCTAGACAGCACTGCAATCCGGTCCTGTCTGTGCGACTGAGCAGCCCTTTCGAGGAGCCACTCTCCTCACCCCACACAGGGAGGGGACTAGAAAAGGTGCCCTAAACATAGCCTGCCTAAAATCCCAGCCTAACTGGGCAACTGAACCCAGTAAGATCATCCTTATGGGGGTCGAAAACACAATGAAAATCACAGATCCAAACAAAAACAAACCATGCAACCTCTTATGGTCGCTACATGGAATGTCAAGACCCTTCTGGATACTGGCACAAATGCACCTCCTGAGAGAAGAACTGCCCTTGTGGCAAAACAGCTGGCTTGGTATAACATCTACATAGCAGCCATCAGTGAACCCTGGTTGCCAGATGAGGGCCAACTCACAGAACAGGGGTCTGTCTACACCTTCTGGAAGGGTAAGCTTGCTGCAGAGAGAAACCGCATTTATGGAGTTGGATTTGCCATCCGTCAATGCATCCTGAAATGTCTAATTGGATCAACGAGCTCTTCATGACGCTTCAAGTCCCACTGAATCACTCACGTCATGCCTTCTTCATCAGTGCATACGCCCAAACACCGGATGCAGAAGATGACATCAAGGAGGCCTTTTATGCCGACCTCTACAGAGTGCTAACCTCTATCCCCAGAGAAGACAAGGTTGTTCTCCTTGGCGACTTCAATGCTAGAGTTGGCAGAGATGCTAACAATTGGCAGGGAACCATAGGGAGAAATGGACTAGGTAAGTGTAATCCCAATGGCCTACTCCTTCTCAGCAAGTGTGCTGCTCACAACCTCACTATTACCAATACCTTGTTTAGGCAGGCCGACAAGTTCAAGGGATCGTGGCAACACCCACGATTCAAACACTGACAACTCATCGACTACATCATTGTCAGAGAAAGAGATCTCCTAGATGTCCTCATCACCCTTGCCATGCGTGGCTCAGACCACTTTGACACTGATCATCGACTTGTCAGACCCAAGCTCCCACTTCACGTTGCCCTAAAACGGCGAAGGCAGCAAGCCTCCAGAAGAGGTTTTAATACTAAGCTTCTGGAGAATCCAGCGGTCGTACATTCTTTCAGAGAGCAGATCAAACATTGGCTTATAAAAAACCCAACAGCAAACAACGTGAATACCAGTGCCGAATGGGACACTCGGCCAGTTCAGAAGAATACACCAGGACTGGTTTGATGAAAATGCCCCGGCAAACAAAGTACTCATCTATGGTAAACGTGCTGCTTTTACTGACTGGCAGAACAACTCTTAGTATCGGGCCAAAGCCGATAACTTCCGCAATAAGAAAGCGGTAACCCAGCGAGAACTTCGCAATCTATAGAACGACTGGCTTAAAAATAAAGCATGTGAAGCACAAAAACTTGCAGATCAGCACAAGATGCACGAAATTTTCAATTCCACAAAATTTTTTATGGGCCAGTCGCTCGTGGCGCAGGTCCCCTTCGCTCATTTGACGGAAACTACTTAATTAAAGACGATGAAGGCCTTTTTCAGCACTGGAAAGAGCACTACCATTCATTGCTCAACCGAAACACCGATATGGATGTCCTGACTACCCAGCAGGTTCCTCAGCATCCAGAGCTGACCCACCTCAGCTATCCTCCATCCCTGGATGAGGTAGCTACTGCCATCAAGCAGAAGAACAATAACAAACCCTTAGGGCCTGATGGAATCCCAACCGAGGTGTATAAAGCAGGAGGACCTCTACTTACCAGCCGTCTCCATTCTCTCCTGGAGATATATGGGAAAAGGAGGAAATCCCCCAAGCTCTTAAAGATGCCCTCCAGATACAGGAAAAGTGCAGAGAACAGCATCGTGGCCTGTACATGGCTTTCATCAACCTAAACAAGGCCTTCGACTCGGTCAACAGGGATGCCTTCTGAAGGAACCTCAGCCGTTTTGGCTGAACACCAAAATTCAGCGCCATTGTGAGGCAACTCCACGACGGCATAAACGGCAGTGTCTTGCACAATGGCACCCAGTCAGAGTTCTTCCCCATCCAGACAGGGGTTAAACAAGGGTGTGTACTGGCACCAACTTTCTTTTCCATCTTCTTGGCTGCCTTCCTTACTCGTGCCAGTGCCAATTTAGCCAGCTGGGTGAACATCGAGTACCGAGTGAAGGGGGCTATTTCAACATAAGACGACTCCAGACAACAACAAAGGTGTCGGCAGCTTCCATTACTGAATTTCAGTATGCAGACGACCTCTCCCTTTCTGCTCACACTGAACACGACCTACAGGAGGTCCTGAACACCTATGCAGACGAGTATGCACACTTCGGCCTTGAGGTGAATGTACATAAGACTCAGATTCTCTATCAACTTGCCCTTGGTTCAGACACACCTCCATTATCCATCCAGCTTAACGGTACTCACTCTTTAATGTTGCCCACTTTCGGTATCTCGGCTCCCACCTGTCCACAACCGCAGACATCGATGAAGAGATTCAGCATCGGATCAGATGTGCATCTCAAGCCTTGGGCGGACTCCGAAATCGTGTCTTAAGCAAAAGGGAGCTGAAATTATCCAAAAATCTGTTCGCATATCGAGCAGTGGTCCTGCCCACCTTACTATGTGGCAGCGATACTTGGGTCACATGCAGGAGGCACGTCAAGGCACTTGAAAACTTTCACCAACGTAGTCTACGTTCCATCCTCCGAGTTCGCTGGGAAGACAAGAGAACAAATGCCAGCATTCTTGCTGACACCAACTGTAGGAGCATTGAGGCTACCATTATCCATGAACAACTACGGTGAATCGGCCATATTACCTGCATGAACGACACCAGACTGCCAAAGCAACTACTTTACGGTCACCTGACGAATAGTAAACGTAACGTTGGCGGGCAATTGAAAAGGTATAAGGATAGTCTTAAGACAAACCTGAAAAGGTGCCAAATAGACCCCCACACCTGGGAGTCGATTACTCAACATCGTAACATTTGGAGGAGCACCAAACGAGGTGTCAATACTTTCGAGTTAGCCCGACTGCAAACCGAGGCAGGTAAGCGCCAACGTCGGAAAGAAGCTACCACCGCCTCTCCCACAGTAGATGGAGCCCTCCACGTGTGCATCGAATGTGGACGACGCTGCCGGTCCCGTATTGGGCTCTTTAGTCGCCTCATAACTCATTAACCTAGGTAACATCCCTAATAACGTATATCATTTTACCATAGCTGGATGATCGTCATAGTAGATTCCGAGTGACAGAAAAGTAGTAGTAGTAGTAGTAGTGTGTGTGTGTGTGTGTGTGTGTGTGTGTGTGTGTGTGTGTGAAAAAGAAGCATTTAGAACTTCATATGCAAATTATTTTGTTTATCCCCTGTATAATTTAACCAAATAAGAAAAGTTGAATGAATATTGGTACTGTATCATATAATACCCCGTTTTTGCACTTTACTCCCACGGAAATTCATTATATATAGACAATATTTTGCATTATACCACTGCGTCATAACCTTTGATACCATCTTATTATAAATCGACATTCCACCAGATTACTTTGACAGATTTAAAGATATTACAATGACAGATCACCCAAATATATACGGTATTCAACCGTAGATATGAATATGGATGTACTACAGTATTCGAGCGCATAAAGCTCTCAAAATGTTTTCTACCAGTGCAGCATTCTGTCTTCGATGATATTATTAATATTTGCCCTATTGACTCACATATGTTTATAAAATGTCTGTACAGACAGACTTTGTCTACTGTTATGAAGCGTGTCTCGAGTATTGTTTCAATGATATTTCTTTTGATGAAACTGATTCGAATAATATTTAATTGTTTCGAGTTTTGAACTCTCCAAAATAAACTGAAAAGTAGTGGGAGCAAAGTGCAAAAAGCGGTGTACACAAAGTGGAAATACTAAGTTCAATACCCCTTATCCCGTCTTCCACAAATTCTTTAAACAGTACCCCCGAAGGAGAAAGCAAGGATTCTGGCACTATAGGAGGATGAAGCAATATATATATATATATATATATATATATATATATATATATATATATATATATATATATATATATATATATATACATATATATATATATATATATATATATATATATATATATATATATATATATATATATATATTTTTTTTTTTTTTTTCTTTTTTTTTTTATCCTCCTGCGATGTTGGCGTCACCAAGTGGCCGCTATAAAGTACATTAAGCCCATTGCGCCACTCGTGAACAAATAAAATTGATTCATAAAATAAGAAGAAATACTATGGTCAAAATCAAATGGGACTTATATAACCTCAAACCAGGGGAGGAATAGAATAGGAAATGGAAATCGAAAGTAGATTTTCAGCATTTTTACATAAACAAGTACCAGGACAACAATTTAATAATTCAGAGAAATGATGTTAGAGTGAGAGGTAAAACTTATAGGGCATAAGAGGAAAGAGACTAAGTAGTTGAAAAATGAAATTTTAAAGCAAATAGATAGACGATGATATATGAGAAAACGAAATGTGGCTTACATAGAAATTAAAAAAATAAATAAATCAAAAGGAATCCAGACAGGCCGAGCAAGATAATCTAGAAAGGAATACAAAGCGATTAAAGATAGTGACAGAAGGCATAATTATAGGGAAATGTAAAAAAAGAGTAAGAAATCAAACAGAAAAAAAATGGGGTGGAAGTATTAAAAGCAAAGACAATAAGATCCTGTATGAGGCAGAAGTAAATGAGAGATGGGCAGAGTATGTAGAAGAACTATTCAATAATAATGCTAGAGTAGAGGTAAGAACCAAAACGGAAATAAAGATCGAAATGCCAATTTGGGGAATAATAATTGAGACAACTGTGAGGAAAATTAAAAATGATCAGGTTTGTGGGGTTGATCAGCCTCCAGCAGAATTTATAAAATAAATGAGCAACAAAGGGATAAATTGTTTGACTGAAATATGTAATTCGATATACTTCAAAGGAGACCTTCCCAGTTGTTTCAGAAATCAATATTTATGATAGAGGCGTATTACTAAAAAGGCCAGGAACCTTAGAGTGTGCCGAACTTAGAACTAACAAGACATGCCTGCAAAGTTTCATTTAACACAATTTTAAATAAAATACAGTTTTGGATAGAAAGTGAGTTATCTGAAGAGCAAAATGGATTTAGAAAGGGAAAAGGAACTGAAGAAGCTATATTAGGTTTGAGAATTTTGAGTGAAAAGGTTTTAGAGGTCTCAAGAAATTTGTACATCTACTATATTGATTTTGAAAAAGGTTTTGATAAGGTAAAGCACAATAAACTTACAGAGATCTTGGGAAAAAATAAGCATTAATGAAGAAGATATTAGAATTTTATAGATTCTTTACTGGAAACAGGAGGTTGTGCTGTTAGCAAATAATGAATTTACCAATTGGTTCAAAGTTAGACAGGGCAGTAAGACAAGACTGCGTTCTATCCCCAACGTTGTAGCCTATAATATATACTCAGAATTCTTAATGAGTCAAGTTATAAGTGATAATGAAGGACTAAAAGTTAACGATAGAGTAATACCAAGCAAACGCTATGCAGATGATACTGTACTACAGCTTTTTAGAAAAACGGGAACAATTTGGTTTAAGAGTTAATGTTGTAAAGACTAAAGTAATGGTTGTTTCCAAATTTGAAATAAATCCTAAAACAAAAATTATGGTAGGCACCAGAGAGGTTAAACAACTGGAAAATTTGTTTTGTATTTGATGGTAAATGTACAAAGGAAATCAAAACAAGAATAGTACAATAAAAAACGCATTTAAGAGTATAAAACACCTAATGAAAAGAGACATTAACTTCAATCTTCAATTTGAAAACAAAAAGCTGCTAAGAGGCTTTATTTGGCATGGACTTTTGTATGGGTCAGATGCATGAACACCTTTAGTAAACACCAGAAGGAGGTTGGTGGCCTTTGAAATGTGGTGCTATAGGCGAATGCTAGGAACAAACTATACCGATAGATAATAAATGAAGAAGTACTAAGATTAGCAAAAACTTCAAGATAAATACTTGAAATGAAGAGAAAAAATAAAAATGAGATACCTTGGTCATATAATTATTGATGACAGAATTATAACAGAAATATTAATGTGCAAAGTTGAGTTTAGGAGGGCCAGGGGAAGGCAGAGACTAGGAAAGATGAATTAAATTAAAAACTGGATCCTCAGAGAGATACAAAACCGCGTAGGTTTGGCAAAAACACTCCGAGTACGTTTAGAATGGAGGAATGTGGTTACCAATCCTCAGATATGAGAACTGTACTCTCAATAATTTTACAGACTACCATTTAAGTAGTTATATAAAAATCAACACGGTATTTACAAGATGGTAACAGAGTCGGCAGTATATTGTCCTCGCTAAAAAAAAAGCTGCAGCACATCTTCATAAATACAAAGCTACCACCGTTTAATAATAATAATTTATTCAGAGAAATTGTCGTGTATATAATTTACAGAAAAAAAATCATAAGTACTGATAGATATTTCTCAAAATATCTATAATAAGCAAGTAAAGGGTTAAGAGTCAGTAGAGTACAACCATAGCTCTATTTTGATATTTGTAAAGGAGGTGGAGCAAAATAACAGGAATACTTTACTCTAATGGAATATTTTTCACAAATGTTCAGTAATATGTTTCGAGTTATTTTGACTTTTCGATGCGAACTTAAGAGAGTACAATTTTGATCGCACACAGTGAGCTGGGCTTTGGCACAGGGAAAAATTGTGGAGTAAAGGAACACATAAAATTACCAAATAAAGCCTAACGAAACTTAACCTAACCTACCCTAACCTAACCTAACTTAACCTAACCTAACCTAAGCTAACTTAACCTAACCTAACTTAACCTTACCAAACTTAACCTAACCTAACTTTACATTTCAATCATTACCAAACCTAATCTAACCTCACCTTTGTCTTGGCAATTTTGTGTCGTTTCATGTAAAACAATCGAGTTGGGAGATAGGACCGAAAAAACAAATTATGACAGCGTTTTCATCTCAAAAATGATATTTTTCCAGTAGAACGCCCATATTATTAAACAACATCGTCCCCTGAAGAGGGTCGTCGTGTTTCAACCCGAGTTTTAAACTAAATGAGTCCTGAGCTACACCGCAGTACAGTACTTAACGGGGTGGTGTGGCGGTAAAATTAACTAATTCCAATAAAATTAATTTATAATATTGGAAATAGTTAATTTTACTTCCACACCACCCCGTTACGTACTGTACTGCGGTGCCCATCAGGACTCATTTAGTTTAAAACTCGGGTTGAAACACGACGACCCTCTTCAAGGGACGATGTTGTTTAATAATACGGGCGACAATGTTTTGCTTTTTCTATTTCAGCTAAGGAAGAACAGTCTGGAGCGTTTTACTGTAAGTTAACACTAACAAGTTTATGGGATATATTTTTTACTTTTGCTCACTTCATTATATATATGTCCAGTGAATCAGCGGAAGTCTCGGTGTCACGTTAGACTCCTGTGTATGCTCAAGCCCTTCAATTGGAATTTGTCTGTTGCAAGATGGCTTCTCTTTGTACAGCATGTTGTGACTTAGATTTGCAAACCATTCAAATAAAGCCGCTGCAATTGACATTTTCAATACCTATGGTGGTCAATGCAAAGTTCTGTAAAGTATCCAAAGTGTGGTGCAGACTGCCATTATCGTGAATATACATACATACAATTAGCTTTACAAAACGACGCACAATCGCCATGATAAGGTAAGGTTATGTTAACTCAGGTAAGGTTTCGTTAGGTTTCATTTGGTAATTTTTGTGCTTTTACCTTATAATTTCACTATTTCAAAGCCCTAGAAATTATGTTACCTTAACAGAGGACGCTATCTTCATGTTGAGCTGCATACCTGCACAACTTATATACATAACCATTTCACTGATTAAATATCATTATTATTATTATTATTATGATTATTATTATTATTATTATTATTATTATTATTATTATTATTGTCATTACTATCATTCCACAGTGGAATGATGTAGCCTGATCTTTATACTTTTGCCACTGTAGGAGACTAATCTTTAAACCTACAGTCTTAAATTTACAGCAATACCTAGGTAGTTGTGTAGTTCTGAGGCTGGCCATCAATAAACAAGCGAGCACACTATAAGGTGTGAAAAAGTGGTGTCGCTGCCAAATCTGTTACCGAAAATAAAAAATTATAAGGTGTCATTGCTTAATTGTCTGCGATATTTTTGTTCATATTAAATGGTGTTAAATTGACGTAAGCTGCAGCTACCATCATCGCTCTTACTGAAGAACCGAAGGGAGTAGTATATTTCCTTAAGTAGGCAAATAATTTTCTTTTACTGCAAAATAATTAATATGTTGCTTTGATAAATTGTCCCTAGAAATCTAAAGTTGGATGACTATTTATAAAGTGGTTTTTTTTAATAATCTGGTATTATCGCACAATATGTCGTAAACTTTATTGGGCTTAATGTGTTTTATACGTTGCGGTCACTCGGCGGCGCTACATCGAGAGTGACCGCGTTCGCCCATTGTTGAGCTTCATCCTCCTATAGAGCCAGAAAGTCAGCTGGTGAAAATGATTGGTTCTGGTGCCGGATGAGAAGGATTAGCTAGTACGTACCTACATAAATATTTCAGTGTTCACAAGACTGCACTTGTATGATAAGTTCCTACTATAGGCATGTGCACGTCTACTGTATAAATTTTAAAAGTAACTCCAGGCGATACAGCCTTCAATCAATGAGTTATATCATGATCCTTAATTGTTAATGGACTCGTGTAATTATTAACATCATTGCGCAAATAAAGACCATAGTTGATGAAGGGCAGTAACGTCTACATCTATAAATATTTCCCTTGCACTACATACAGTATCTAAAAGCAAAGTACTTGTTTTATCCTTTACTCTACCTCTCTCCTGGCAAACTTCATCAGCTCGCCATCTTCTGAACCAAATAATACGGCGCCAGTGTTCCCGCTCTTCTCATACAGCATTTATTTTCCCATTTCCCTCAAGGACATTCCTCTCCTCGCCGCCGCTTTCCTCAGCCTTTTCATCCATGGTCTCCTTATTGGCCTTCTTCGCCCTTGGGTTCTCTGAACTCTTCTCACCAGGAATCTCTTACCGTCTATACTGAAACATACTCATGCGAGCGTCGTTGGCTTCTTTGAATTGGGTCTAGCCAAAGTTCATTTTGGATATCAACATTTTGTATCTCTGAGTGCAGCTTATATGATGACTCTTGAGGCTTTTATTTCTATTTTTTGAATGTCACCTCTTAACATTGGATTTTGTTCATATATTGAAACATATACGAGTATAGTATTATGTCGATAGTCGGAACCCTTATGACTTGTTCCCAATTTTCTCGAGAAGAAAATCCTAAAGTGTTAAGCACCAAAGAAAAGCTCAAGTTTATATTTTAATGAAGTGTAGTCAACTACCAATAAAAATTTCTTTAATATCTACGGTATAGCTTAAAAAAAACATATTTTGGGAATTGTCTTTTTTTTTTACTTAATGATACCGAGAGTTTAACTACAAACCCTGTTATCGGTCCTGTATAATGCCTTTACAGTACATTAATTACTGATAATTTACAGTGCATTTATTCAATGTATTTGCCACTGCAACTGTATAATACAGTAATTCAGTACAGTTATTAAGCACCTCTGTTTTCAGCTGAGTACAAAGCTTTTTCCAGAATGAAAATGCAAAATTTTGACACGTGCTCCATTCCAATGAATTTTCACTGCCAGTCTTCCATGTCTGCACCACACACACGCTCACTAAGTAGTTCCTCAATATCCGAACAGCTTTTCCCTTCAGATATCAACTCTAAGCAGCTGAAAGCAGATACAGTATTAGGGTTCCGTTTTATTTGGTGCATTCTCCTTCTTGGCGAGGGGTAGGTTTGATTAAAAATGTAAATATCGAAACCTATCAAATTCACCAACACAGACTCCCAATTGGTGGCATCCAACACCCTGGCTGAACCTAAAATATATGTACAGTACACTACAAACTGTTTTATACTTATAGCAGAGCAATGATTATATATTAGTCTTTATTGCATTAATTATTTTATAATTATTCCTAAAAGTATCATAGCATTGTACTGTACATTAACAAATATTTTTTTTTCTCTGTCTATTGATATCTAGACAATTTGAGTCAGTACATTATTTTTTACCATTACCCCGGCCTTTAATTTCATCGGAATTAGAAAACCAATAAAAATCATTTCAATATCCGTTAACAGTGACAATATTTTGGAAATTCAGGCTCTAATATTAATGTGCCGCAAATAAACAGACATATAATTGGTACTGTAACTGATAGTTGCATTAACGAGCAAGCATATAAGTTCCCCCTCCCCCCCCCCCCCAAAAAAAAAAAGTAAAAATCATTATAAAACAGTAGTAAAATGTATTTTCACTTAAAAAATTGCACGTCACAATTTTTTTTCCAGTGTACTTTACTGCATAATAAAACGCATCAGTAGGCAAAATTGGAAGGGTTGAGTGTTCACTGTGAGCATCGAAAAAAAAAATTATAAATTTCACACGAAAATGGATTCAGTAGACAACCATTCATTTCAGTAACAATGAAAGATACAAAAGTTTAAATTTATAACATCAACAATCGCATATTTCTAAAAAAAAAAAAAAAAAAAACTAAATTGTGAATGACCAAAGTTTTAATCATTATGGTACGGCAACAAGATAGTATATTTCATAACCACTAACAGAATGGAAGTACTGTTATATATGTTGTTTTCATATATGTATTCTCTGTCAGTGTATAGGAGCAATAGTGAAGGATAGACATACCCACACAGATCCTACGTCTAGTTATATATGTATATGTCGTGCAGGTTAGTAGTCTAATGTACAGTACTGTACTAGAGGTATTTTCTTCCATTGCTGGAAATGCTACTGTCTGAATGTTACTTCAACTCCCAGTTTTTAACTTTCAGATATATTACATATTCTGTGGCTGACACAGTTGATTGTCACATGTCCATCACTAATGGCCTGACTATGAAAGTAAATTGGGCCTATAGCTACCGGCCATGCCTGCAAGTCACTTTTGTCGAGTCTCAAGTCCCGAGTATTTTTTTGATGAGACGTAAGTCAAGTCCCCAGTCACTACGGCTATTTAGTATTAAGTTTAGAGGGTATTTTCAGTCTTACTTATCCCATCGTCGGGCTGAGTCTGTCTCACTCTCACTCTCATAGACTCCACTGGGTGAGGTTTCACTTACCTGTGCGTTTTTTTCCAGTTGAGAAGAGATGCCCCGCACCCTCCTCAAGAGTTACAGCTGATTGGCTGTTGCAAAACTGTCCGATTTCGTCCTGAAGTAATGATATATTTCATTCACTCAAAAAATATTATTTTCGATTAATTATTTATTTTCTTAAAATTGAGATAGCATAAAAACCTGACCTGACTGAGCGAAATGAGTTACATTTCTGAATTCAGCATGCAGAAAGCATATAAGAACCGTTGAGAAAACCTTGACTTCTGAAGAAAAAAAATCAAATGCAGCCCAGTGTTAGGAATAAACTCATTTTGAAATACATCGTTACTGCAGCCAATCAGCTGTAACTCTGGAGGAGGGGGCGGGGCATTTCTTCTCAGCTGGGAAAAAACTCACTACAGAGAAGGTTTAGCTAATTCTGGCTTGTATTTGTCTTAAAAAAATACAGTGAAGATGAATATGGTAGTGATGAATACATAGTCACTGAAGACTTAGGCATGGACACTAGTGAATATGGTATATCTGATGAAGAGACGAGCTGCCTCTGATACTTCAGGTGGTTCTCAACGTGGGTTCCACCAAACTCTCGGGTTACGCGAACTGGTTTTCAGGAGTTCCGCAAGGGAAACATCGATAATGGCGTAATTGATCTAATATATTAAATTAATAAACCTAATTTTATGCAAGCGCCCATGAAAAATCATATGTAGTAATAACTACTGTAGTTACTAGATGGTGCCTAACGCACGCGATATACCACCTAGTCATGCTTGAAAGGTGACTGCAGGGCCATGAATAAACACCCATCAAGGGCGCTTTTAACATAAAGCCAACCGGGGCACGGCTCCAACGAGCCCAGCTTATCCCGGGTCCCCCGGCCCTATCAAACAGGCGCACGGCAGGCAACACCATCAGTCTGAGGGTGTGATTGAGGAATGGCTGGTGTGACTGAAGCAAGGGTGGTGTGACTGAAGGCATGGTTTCTGTGACTGTGGTATGGTTTGTATGACTGAGGCATGGTTTGCCTGACTGAGGCATGGTTTGTATGACTGAGACATGGGTTGTATGACTGGGGCATGGTTTGTATGACTGAGGCATGGTTTTTATAATTGATGTATGGTTTGTATGTCTGAGACACTAAAATATTCTAAATATTCTTGAGCACTAATATTGGCGTGTTATACATAGGCCAAGCTTTTAAATGTCCTACACTTTAGTCAACAGGAAGTAAACCACACTGCTAAAGTCTTCGAAACCGACATGTGTTCTGGGAGGGGTATTTGGTGTACAGTATATCTTACTATGTTGCTCACATAACCTCCATCTTTCTCTTCAGTTACCCAGTTACTTTGTAACATAATCAACATGACATTAAATACATCGTTAAACTAGTTTACTTGCACAATTATATAAAAGTTGACAAGAGGAAAATAAAAAGACTTGAGTAATTCATTATAGCCGAAACCCAAGTTTGAATATTCCAAATCACAAATCAAATTACAAGTCTCTCAAGAGAGGCAAGTCAGATAACATCCAAGTCAAGTACTGAGTTCACAAAAAAAAACTGGAATCAGTGTTGCAGACTCGAGTCCCCATCTCTGCTTGCTGTGATCATAAGTAAGGTGTGGCTATGAATGTAAGTAGGGTCACGCTATGAACATAAGTCGGGTCAGGCTATGAGCATAAGTAGGGTCAGACTATGAACATAAGTAGGGTGAGGCTATGAGCATAAGTAGGGTGAGGCTATGAACATAAGTAGGGTGAGGCTATGAACATAAGTATGGTCAGGCTATGATCATAAGTAGGGTCAGACAATGAACATAAGTAGGGTCAGGCTATGAGCATAAGTACGGTCAGACTATGATCAAAAGTAGGGTCAGGCTATGAACATAAGTAAGGTTAGACTATGATCATAGGTAGGGTCAGGCTGTGATCAAAAGTAGGGTCAGGCTATGAACATAAGTAGGGTCAGGCTATGAGCATAAGTAGGATCAGACTATGAACGTAAGTAGGGTCAGGCTATGATCATAAGTAGGGTCAGACTATGAACGTAAGTAGGGTCAGGCTATGAGCATAAGTCGGGTCAGGCTGTGATCATAAGTAGGTTCTGGCTATGAAATAAGTAAGACCAGGTTGTGGATATCAGTCTAAACTTAATTAAAACAGCTTTTGCTAACGTTTTCTGGCATTAAAGAACTATCTTCTGAGACTGGTGTAGTCAGAGCTCAAGATCTTTGGAAGTGTTAGTCATGCCCAGGTATGGATAGAGTTGTCTGTCTCTTATAACAGACCATTAAGTTGTAATAAGAAAAAGGTTGTTGCCTCACGTAACTCAGAGAATCTCCCAAATTGAAAGTCGGACAGTAATAGATAAGACCATCAAGATCTACATACTGTACATTGTGCGAGCGGATAAAAAAGACTAAATTAAAGGAACTATTGTAAAAAAAATAATCACGGGAGGCAACTCTGCAAAGCATGAATCGGTGCCAAACTCTTCGTATTTCAGAAGTTAAGGCATGCAGAAAAGCGACATTGTCATATGTACGTAGTAAAATTATTTCACAATGATATTCACAAGAAAGCAACTCCTGTTTAAAAAAACTTATATCAGAGATGCCTCACAAAAGTGTTTCCATGACGACTAATAAGGGAAAAAGAAATATGAGCCTGGTAAACCCTTAGTTTATCTCGTTCTTTCTTTAAACAATCAATGCGCTTCTTGTGTCACATTCTCTTTCATTACCTTAATAAACAAATTTCATGTTTTCATTTCATAAAACTTGTGTATTTTTTTTTGTCACTTAAGTTACATGAATTACTGTCTCACTCGTTAAGGTTGCTTCAGGAAATGGATAATATAACTCATGGTTATTTGCATCATTCATTTGTTTTTATTTCCACATATTCCAAGCAAACATAATAGTATTTTGAAGATCATTAAGTAATAATAAAGTATTTATCTTTATTCCTTCATTGTCTATCAAAATCCGAATGAAGGAATTACAACAATATACACAGTAAATCAGTTTCTTATAGAATGACCTACTAATCTGTGTATCATCATCATCATAACCTTGAAAACTTTACTAAGAGTTTTCACCGTTTAACGACCAACCAATTTCATATTGACAAATTCATTATTGTAATTTATTAATGCCATCAAGGAAATGTTTTGGTGTGGCAGTGCAACATTTCAATACACAATAGTTCTTGTAGTTTCTTTAATTTATATTTTCTCAACCGGAACCTTAAATAGATAATTGTATTTTTTTTATAAGGTAGTTGAGCAAATTCCGTTCACGACCCGGATTTAGAAGAGCTGGTAGTACAGTGTGAATCCCAAGTGGTATAAGTTCGTTCGTCTCATAGACACAACACAGACACCCTGAGCTTATTCTTAAGAAATTAGGTTCTGTCGGGGCTGTGGAACAAGTACTCGTTCATATCTTAAGAAAAACAAATTATATTCTTCCATTTTTTTTCCATTTTGGACAAACTTACTTTAGAGTTAGTTCTTCCTAATCCAATTTACAGCAGTTGATTCATAAGGTTTCCAGTGGATTCGGTAATTTCATTGACCCTTGATTAGTTTCTGTTCAGTGAAGACTTTATCGACTTTCTTTTGATTTTTACTTACTTAATATCACTACAATTAATAATAATAATAATAATGATAATAATAATAATAATAATAATAATAATAATAATAATAATAATAATAATAATAATAATAATAATATATAATAATAATAATAATAATAATAATAATAATAATAATAATAATAATAATAATAATAATAATAATAATAATAAAAATAATAATAATAATAATAATCATAATCATAATAATAATAATAATAATAATAATAATAATAATCATAATAATAATAATAATAATAATAATAATAAATAATAATAATAATAATAATAATAATAATAATAATAATAATAATAATAATAATAATAATAATAATAATAATTATAAATAATAATAATAATAATAATAATAATAATATTATAATTATTATTATTATTATTATTATTATATTTAATAACCAAATTTAATGCACTCAACTGGGCTTATTTATTTTGACAGGAACCTTTACCGTTTGTATGCTAAAGTGATTGACACTAAATGTTAATAATTATTAATATTTATTCATGAAAAATGTTCAATTAAAGCTCATACATATCTATTGTAAGACAGGATTAGAGGTATATAAAGTTTGTAATGCTCTCATTTTTACTTTCTGTCATCACTAAAACTTGTGACACATCCTCGACACTCGATGATTTTATTATAAAAGTAAATTTTTGTGAATAACATACTGAAATACCTCTCCCATGTACTTACCTATTTATTATACCATGTTCTATATATATATATATATATATATATATATATATATATATATATATATATATATAATATATATATATATAATATATATATATATATATATATATATATATATATATATCTATATATATATATATATATATAGAATAGAATAATAAAAGAGACACTTTACTTCATCCTACATACAAACCATCGTTCTCAGATTCATCAGTTTTACTGCAGTACTGATATTCTGCAATTACAAAAACAGCGGGCGAAAACTTGTATCTTGTAAATGAATGGAAGGTTGCGCCTTTACCAGCAGAGTCAGGTTCAGTATCCCTAATGATAGTGTAAGCACAGCTACATTAAATACAGGATACTAAAATAAGATCATTAATTATTGTATAATGTTTAATACTGAAAAGTTTTACTTACATATTTCAGATTAATGAGAAGTTTTCTTTGAAATAACATGTCTGTGAAACAATTTGTAATTGTTTGTACAATAATAGCATCATAAAGTATTAACGAGCAAAAGTGCATGAAATCTAATTAATTACTGCTCTCAAATGGAATTTTGGGATAAGTACCCGTTAGGGGCAGAGTGGATACAGCACACTTTATAATAAAAGCCTTCGTTATGCAAAGAGGTAGCTTACCGGTACTCGACCACCATCTTTTTCCATCTGTAAAGTCAGGTATCTATTTACAACTGGAAGAACCTCGGGATCGAACAAGCAACCTTAAGGATAGGAAGCGGGCGCTGTATCCACTCAACTATAGCGCCCGACAGTTCTGTGATCAGTCACTTAAAAGTGCTGGCTTTAATAACATATGCACTGGTAAATTATAGAGCTAAGGCGGTGTATCTAGTGTAGCCGAGCCCTGTGATCAGTCCATATTTTACCGAATATTCAGACATTCTTGAGAGAGTGAGAGAGTGGTAGAGAATATGTACAGGCAACACGCAAGCCCTGTTGACATGATCCCACCTGACCTCTGAGTATACCATCTATTTTATTCTTATAAACCTCTGTCCAAATATTTCATACATATGCCCTTGTGCTGACAGACTAACATTAAAAACATTTATCTTCATTACTCAGAGGCATAAATAACATAGACTTCACTTACTGTTTCTGACTTCTGTTTTGTGTTTTCCGAAGGTCGAAAATCGCCATGTGCTACTAACAAATAAAAACGAGTGACATAATGATAATATAAGAGTATTGGAGGATTTATCATAGAGAACACAGTCCTATTACAACATCGCACAGTATGAAATCATCTCGACGACCCATATAACACCATCCATCATCACTACATATAACAACATCCATCATCACTACATATATCATCATCCATCATCACTACAAATAACACCATCCATCATCACTACATATAACACCATCCATCATCACTACATATAACACCATCCATCATCATCACTACATATAACACCATCCAACCACCAAGTGTCAATCATCAAGTAGTGTCAACCATCTACCCACCAAGCATCAACTATCCTATTGTTAAGTGTCAACCATCCAACCACCAGGGATCAACCATCCAATAAGTAAATGTTTACCATCCAATCCCCAAATCTCAACCAATCAACCACCAAGCATCTACCATCCAATTAGTAAGTGTCAACCATCCAACCACCAAGGATCAACCATCCAACCACCAAGTGTCAACAAACCAACTACGGAGTGTCAACCATCCAATTAGTGTCTACCATCCAATTACCAAGTGCCAACCAACCAACTACCAAGTGTCAACCATCCAACCACCAAGTGTCAACCATCCAATCATTGTCTACCATCCAACCACCAGGTGTCAACCAACCAACTACCAAGTGTCAATCATCCAACCACCAAGTGCGAAACATTCAATCACCAAGTGCGAAACTTTCAATCACCAAGATCAACTACCCATAAAGTGTTAACCATTCAACCAACAAGTGTCAACTATCCAACCACCAAGTGTCAGCCATCCAACTAGTAAGTGTCAATTATCCAACCACCAAGCATTAACAATCCAACTATCATCTGTCACCCATTAAACCACCAAGTGTCAAATATTCCACCCTTAAGAAAATGTTCAAGGTTACTGTTACTTCAGGCTCACAACTGCCGTGTATATTATTTTTATTCATCCAAACTTTAAAAGCACACATTCTTGGTGTGTGTGTGTGTGTGTGTGTGTGTGTGTACTTTAGGACTTCTCTCAGTTACTGAAGCCAGAGTTAAGAGTCGTCACTGGCACTCATATATCGTATATATTTCACACGTTAGGTTGACTATAGGAAAGACGAAATGAAATCAGTTTGTATGGGTCTTTTCGAAGATATTCCTGTGATTTTTTATTTTTTTATAAACTGTATTAACAAACAGTATTTGTCTCAACGTTTAAGTCCTGATGGCGCATTACGGACAGTGAGGATGCAGTGCAAGGAAGTATTGTGGCCGGACCTGTACTGGAACACTTACACTTCCCTAACAGTGAGGTGCATTTCGTTTACATCTTCAACATCACCCAACAGGCAGATCATTTACTATACTTATTTATCTTACATGAAGATAGCGGATGATATATACATGATAGTAAGGCTGTCGCCATTTAGCTTACTAAGTTATATGATAGTTCAGATCTAAACGTTCACTGTTCACCGGGCACAATACATTATCCTTCACTACTTCAGCTGCTATAATGTCGTGATAAACTTTTATTAACATTATTTAATTAATACGAACTGAAATCTACTATGTTGTACATTTAATAAAGCTCACTAATTATAAAAATACTATTTTTTTTATATTGAATTCAGTCTGTTTTAAAATTTTGCCAGATATTTGCTATGTTTTTTAAGAAAGTATTTTTTTTTAATTATGTATTGATCTTTTCAAAGTGTGTTAAAGTTTTTCCTTGTCAAATTTCAGTAGCTACCGAGGTCATTACATACAGCTAACCTTTGTTCTTATGGTGTTTACCTTTAACACAACCTCCTCTTAAGAACATAAGAACATAAGAATGGAGGAAACTGCAGCGGGCCTATTGGCCCATACTGGGCAGTCCCGTTTACACCCAACCCCTATTGCTCATATGAGCATCCAACCTATGTTTGAAGCAATTCAGCGTATTCGAGTTAATGATGATATTTGTTAACTTGTTCCATTCATCCACTACTCTGTTTCCAAACCAGTGTTTACCTATTTCACGCCTAAATCTAAATTTGTCTAATTTAAAACCATTGTTACGAGCTCGCTCCTGGTTGGATAATTTGAGTACCTTTGTAATGTCCCCTTTGTTTAGCCCTGCCTTCCACTTATACACCTCTATCAGGTCGCCCCTGGCTCTACGTCTCTCAAGGGAGTGCAAATTAAGATGCTTTAACCTGTCTCTGTACTCAAGGTTCCTAATGCCCGGGATTAGTCTTGTCATTCTCCTCTGAATTCTTTCCAAGGATTCTATATCCATTCTGTAATACGGTGACCAGAACTGAACTGCGTAATCCAGGTGTGGTCTCACAAGAGCAAGATACAGTTTTAGGATGACCTCGCTAGTCTTGTAACTAACACTCCTTTGTATGAACCCAAGTACTTTATTAGCCTTGTTACGAGCAAAAACACATTGTTTACTTGGCTTAAGGTTCCGACTTATCATTACTCCTAAATCTCTCTCGCAGTCGGATTTCTCTATGGCATCATTGTTCATCTGGTATCTGGTTTCCCTGTTTACATCTCCTATACTGAGTACTTTACATTTGTCGACGTTGAATTTCATCTGCCATTTTTCAGACCATTCGAAAAATTTGTTTAGATCTTCCTGTAGTTTTGCCGAGTCCTCGTCAGATTTGATAACACGTCCTATTTTAGTGTCATCAGCAAATTTACTTATGTTGCTGTCAATGCCGATATCTATGTCGTTTATGTATATAATAAATAATAATGGTCCAAGTACTGAGCCTTGGGGAACTCCACTTGTGACGTTGCTCCAATGGGACTTAGTGCCGTTAATGCTCACTCGCTGTTTCCTGTCCTGTAACCACGCCCTAACCCATTTGAGGATGTCACCTTTGATGCCATGAGCTTCTACCTTTCTAATTAGTCTTTCGTGGGGGACTCTGTCGAAGGCTTTGCTAAAGTCGAGATATACCACATCATAATTGTGCCCCTCGTCCACCTATTCGAAAACTGATGAAAAGAATATTAATAGATTAGTTAGGCAAGAACGTCCTCTTGTGAAGCCATGCTGGGAATCATTGATCAATCTGTGCTTCTCCAGGTGATTTCGAATAGAGTTTGAAATGATTGCTTCCAGTAATTTGCCTACTATTGATGTTAGGCTGATTGGGCGGTAGTTAGAGGATAGTGATCTATTCCCCTTCTTGAAAATCGGTATTACATTCGCTATCCTCCAGGATTCTGGTACTACACCTGTTTTTAATGACATGTTAAACAACTTTGCTAAGGGCATACTAAGCTCTTCCTTACATTCCTTTAATACTCTGGCAAATATCTCATCGGGACCAGGTGACCAGGTGACTTATTAGGCTTTAGTTTGTCTATTTGCTTACTAACATCGTTACTAGTCACTACTATCTCACTTAATTTGTTTTCTTCACTATCTCTGAATAGAGTCGGTGCCTCGGGTATCATTTATAAATTTTTGGTGGTGAAAACTGTTGAAAAATATTTATTCAAATTATTGCTCATTGGTCCAATCTTTTCTCCTGTTTTAGTTTGATACATTTGGTAGAATCCTTTGGGGTTTGTCTTCGCCTCCCTTGCTATCCTTACCTCATTATTCCTCTTTGCTTTCCTTATCTCGGTTTTAACCCTACTCGCCAATACCCTATAATAGTCGCGGAGGTGAATTTCGCCACGATTTATTCTTCTACCTGTAGCCTTCCTTTGGCCAATGATGTTCTTTAAATAATTATTTATCCATTTAGGGTCATTGTTGTCTGATCTGAGTTTTTTGTATGGAATGTTCTGTCTTTGTGCATTAAGTAACTCACTATTTAAATTGGGATTCTGCTACAAGGAAGACCAGGTGTTTTAAGAAACTGTTTTAAAGGCTTTTCCAATAATAACGAGTATTTCATTATAAAGCAGGGCGGGGAGGCAGTATATACAATATTCATGACGGGAAGAATAAGAGAGGTTGCGACGTAACTCTGGTACAAAGTATTTTATCATGCGTTAACTCCCATAACACAACACGGCTTCACTACCCGCCGCCGATACTCATAAATTCATGTAATATATACACAGAATATTACGGCCTGTAAAATATGCAAGAATATTACTGGAAACACCTGAACCCAGTGTGTGATTATGATCAAAGTTTTGGTCTCCATTATGTTTTACCATCCCCCCCCCCCCCCACACACACACGTAGGTGTGCATATGATTTACTAGAGTTCCTCATAGATTCCCTGGACAATATTTCATTGCCCATCTCGAAAGACGACTTCATCGAACCCATCAAACTATGTATTAAGGATTGTAAATTTGAATTCAATGGAGAACATTATGCTCAAAAATTTGGTATGGCAATGGGTAATCCACTCTCACCTGTATTAAGCAACCTATATATGGAATTCTTTGAAAAGAAACTATTAAGTAATATTTTACCACCCTCAGCAGTCTGGTTTAGATATGTTGATGATGTATTATGTCTCTGGCCATGTAATGAGGACCTAAAAGCTTTCCTGCCACAACTTAACAACTTAGCCCCCTCGATCAAATTCACTGTGGAATTAGAGCAAGACTGTAAATTGCCATTCCTAGACTGTCTGATACACAGAATAGGTAACATTTTTAAGTTCAGGATTTATAGAAAACCAACTAACGTGTGTTCATACATTCATTATTATTCTGCCCACCATAATAAAGTCAAACAGTCAGTATTTTCAACAATGTTTTTACGTGCCTTGAGAATTTGCAGTCCGGAATTCATTGATGAGGAATACAAATATATATATAATATTGGCTCAAACCTTAAATACCCTAGATCTTTCATAGACAAATGCCTAAACATTACTAAGAAAACTTTTTATAGAACTGATCCCAAGCCCACCCATGACCATAAGAATATCTTAATATTACCATTTCACAAAATTTTCTCACACATTCCTTCACAACTAAAAACCTGGAACGTCAATGTGGCATTTAAAAACTCATGCACTGTTAAACAAATGTTAATCAAGAACTCCCCCAACAACACAATTGGTTGCATTTATAAAGTTCCTTGCAAGGAATGTAATATGTTTTACTTAGGCCAGACAGGTAAAGATCTTGCAACTAGAATTAAACAACACAAATACAGTGTTAGGACAGGCCAGGAATCCAATGCTCTGTTTGTTCATTTGAGGGATAACAAGCATTGCATTGACTGGGATAATGCCTCCTCAATATTACCTTGTAATTCAATTGATAGTAGGAACATCATAGAATCTAGTCTTATTAAACATACCGAAGCCTTCAACATGAATTTGAGTAATGGCCTGTACAAACTGGACAATTTTGTAATTAAGAAGATTTGTAACCAGGTGAGAAGGTCGGGTCACCTTACCCTCTGACCTGACCACCAACCGTTGTGTGCTATTTAAAGATTAGTAGGGTCATTACCTAATACCTGACCATTGTGGACCTGGTCTCACCCTCCTCTGTATATATACACCTTGGTTTGTATTTCTCTTTTGTCTGTACTCACCTTTGAAGATGTGAATTACATGAAAGCGCTTGGGAACTTCGTGTTTTCTTCTTTCCTTGTGGTTATCAGCATATACCTAGATCACTCGCACCTACAGTGATTTACTTGCATATATATATATATATATATATGATATATATATATATATATATATATATATATATATATATATATATATATTGCATTTTTTCTTAATTCACATATAGTAACCATTCCCTGATATGTTACACGGCGTTAACAGTGGGTGGGCAATTGATGGTCCCCTGATTCTTAACATTCATTAGTTATACAAAAAATATTGTAAATTGTAAATTTGAAACGAGTAGATTACCACATTTTAAATCGATAAAACTTGAAGCACCCGTGTAAACGATTCACTTCATAGTTACAAAATAAAGCAAAGCATAAATATAAACACCTGGGCATGTGAAGACTGAATAAGAAAGCTGAGAAATCGGAGTGAGAAGGAATGCTGCTTGAGAAAAAACTCGTACATTAGTATACCTGTAGCTCGGTAGGACCTCGGTGTTCCCTCTTATTACCTCACACTCTTGCTGACATACGGGCTATTCTGTGATATTTTGGGCACCATAAAGGGAAAAATCTTTAGTCACTGGCGTTAACCGAGGTCTGGGTCCTGGATGGTGCTGCCTTTGTTTACTGCATCCCTCCGAGTCTTAACGATATGAATATTAGCGACTCTACGGTGATAAAAGTGACGTAAAGAAGATATTTATATGTACTGTAGAGTATTGTTGTTCATGTTCTCAGTATTTTATTTTTATTTTCTATAGGTACAAGAGTTTAACTTTTTTCCTTAACTTAAAATCAGTGCCAATAATTTTAAATCCTTGTCAAAACCCATAAAAATTTAAGGTAAAAAAAAATTACCCATGAATGAGATTTTTCTATGACCCACTATAAAAATCCAAAAAAACCACACACCACCACCACCGAAAACACAAGAGGAGCTTATAAGAAAGGGCGACGTAACTAGTCATGTTAAGTCAAGTAAACTATTTTCCCAATCTATGGGATGATTAGTAAACACTTCCATTTATATTCAAGGTTGGGCTATTCTTAATTAACATAATGAAGGGTACCCAAGTTTTTGTGCAATGGACTGAATGTGTTACAGTTCTTCTTCAGCAATTCCAGGGTCACACATACGTAAACGGATGAGCTTTCAGCAAACTCTTCTTGTAGTTACGGTAGATGGGGCGAAGATGAAGATGTTGTTGACGGATTAAGGACACAGTGTAAGAGAGACGTGTGAGTTCCATATTTCATGTACATGGAAACGTGGATAAGATAAATCTTGATAAAATCACACAGGGAAAAGGGAAACAATGGAGCACCTTAGCTTTCGTCTTTATTCAAGACATCTTCAGAGGCAACTGAATTACAAGGACTGAGAGAGGCTAGTAATAGCTAGTGCTACTTGTGAACAGGGCTGTGCCCTTCTGAGGGCCAAGGAAGAAAACATGAGGGCTAAGGAAGAAATCTTGAAATTAAAAGAAGTGATAGCGAGGATGAAGGAAGAAACGAGACATGGAAAGCCGTGTCTGACGAAAACTCAGGTGAATGAAAGGGTGTAAGGAGAGGAACGACCAAACTGGTGGTGAAAAAATACACCAAGGATACGACAACAACAGCTAAGTGTACCAAGTCTTTCAGTCATTTGATAGACGAATTGGACGTTAGCATAGTCAGGGACAAGGCTGACAAGAAAGGTACGAAAACCTTAATTGTTGGTGATTCCCAGGTACGGTACCTGGACAGAGCTTTTTGTGGTAAAAATGAAAATAGGAAGAGGGTTTGTTTGCCAGGAGCTAGGGTGGGGGATATAGTTGACAGGGTGGACAATATCTTGTCTGGTATTGGGAACAAACCCATCATGTGCCTGAGTGCAGGAGGCAATGATATTGGCCGGTGTAGGAGTGAGGAGCTCTTTGATAAGTTTAAGACAGCTATAGAACGTATTAGGGTGTCCTGCCTGGAAGGAGAGTTGGTAATGAATTGTTGTCAAGGGCAGTTGGTGTCAACGGCCGTCTTGACAGTTATTGCAAGTCAATATCAGTCCCATTCGTTGACAACTGGGACAACTTTTATGGCAGAAGGGACCTTTATGCAAGGGATGTGTTTTTGTTGCCAAGTAAACAATGTGTTTTTGCTCGTAACAAGGATAATAAAGTACTTGGGTTCATACAAAGGAGTGTTAGTTACAAGACTAGCGAGGTCATCCTAAAACTGTATCTTGCTCTTGTGAGACCACACCTGGATTACGCAGTTCAGTTCTGGTCACCGTATTACAGAATGGATATAGAATCCTTGGAAAGAATTCAGAGGAGAATGACAAGACTAATCCCGGGCATTAGGAACCTTGAGTATAGAGACAGGTTAAAGCATCTTAATTTGCACTCCCTTGAGAGACGTAGAGCGAGGGGCGACCTGATAGAGGTGTATAAGTGGAAGGCAGGGCTAAACAAAGGGGACATTACAAAGGTACTCAAACTATCCAACCAGGAGTGAACTGGTAACAATGGTTTTAAATTAGACAAATTTAGATTTAGGCGTGAAATAGGTAAAACTGGTTTGGAAACAGAGTAGTGGATGAATGGAACAAGTTACCAAATATCATCATTAACTCGAATACGCTGAATTGCTTCAAACATAGGTTGGATGCTCATATGAGCAATAGGGGTTGGGTGTAAACGGGACTGCCCAGTATGGGCCAATAGGCCCGCTGCAGTTTCCTCCATTCTTATGTTCTTATGTTATCTGTCTAGGACAGGGGTGACAACCTTTTCTGGCTCTCTCGGGAGGGCAGTTTAAAAGATGTCGAAGTCTTTAAACTGCTTAGGAAGCATATGAGCACCGGGGTGAAGGAGACTGCAATGGAAGCGGGTAAACAAAGTGAAAGATTACAGAGAAATAGTGCTAGGGATGATGACAAAACTAAATTAGGTGTCAAAGAGAGGACTCAGAACACGATGAACGTAAATGTCTACTATGCAAACAAAATGGATGAGAAACAAAATGGATGAAATCAGGGCGTTGGTATGTACCGAAAAAATCGATATAATAGCATTCACCGAAACATGGATAAACTTAGACTCACGTGAGTTACCTGTCAAATACCAAATTGCAGGTTACAAATTATTCCATACCCATAGGCAGATTATGAAAGGAGGAGGAGTAGCAATCTATGTCAGGGATAATCTGAAGGGTGAAATAAATAAGGAAATAAAAACTGACAGGAATACAGAAACAATTTGGATAGAATTAATCGATGGTAGAGAAAAATTAATCACAGGAGTAATATATAGACCTCCTAATCTTGATAGAATTAATGAGCGACTTATTTGGGATGAAATGCACATGGCTTACATACATAGCAAAGTCTGTATAGTAGGCGACTTTAACTTCAGCCAAATAGATTGGATTGACCTTACAGGTAACTCAGAATCAGAGGATTTTCTTGAAACAATCCAGGACTGTTTCCTAAGCCAACATATAACCGAACCCACCCGGGGTAATAATATATTCGATTTAGTTCTTTCAAACAGTACATAAGAACATAAGAACATAAGAAAGTGGGATACTGCAGGAGGCCGACTGGCCCATACAGGGCAGATCCCTTTCACACCCATCCCAGCACTTCCATGTGCCTATCCAACTTCGTCTTGAAGCTCCCTTGCGTCCCCGATCCTACTATAGCACTCGGTAGCCTATTCCACATATCCACAACTCTATTACCAAACCAGTGCTTGCCTATATCCTTTCTGAATCGGAATTTATCTAATTTAAAGCCATTTGTTCTAGTTATTTCGTTATTACTGAGCTTCAGAACATCTTCCATTTTACCCTTGTTAATCCCACTTACCCACTTGTACACCTCTATCATATCTCCCCTAACTCTACGCCTCTCTAATGAATGTAAGCCTAAGCTTTTCAGTCTTTCTTCATATGGAAGGTTTCTAATATTATGGATCATTTTTGTCATTCTTCTTTGTACTCTCTCCAAAGAATCTATGTCCATTCTATAATAAGGACACCAGAACTGAACCGCATAATCCATGTGTGGCCTCACTAATGCTAGGTAAAGTTTCAAGATAACGTCAGCAGTTCTGTTACTCACAGACCTAGATATGAACCCAAGAATCCTGTTTGCCTTGTTGCGAACGCTAATACATTGTTTTCTAGGTTTCAAGTCGTTGCTAACAAATACACCTAGATCTTTTTCACAAACTGAGTTTTCTATTTCCGTGTTACCTAGTTTATACTTAACGTTTGTATTCGTCTTCCCTATCTGTAGTACCTTGCATTTATCAGTATTAAAATTCATTTGCCAGTCTACTGACCACTCATGTAAGGTATCTAGATCTCTTTGAAGGTGTTAAAAGTCACTGTCTGAATTTATCACTCTCCCCATTTTGGTATCATCTGCAAATTTACTAATCCTACTAGTTATGCCTGAATCAAGATCATTAATGAATATAACAAACAGCAGAGGGCCTAATACAGATCCCTGGGGAACTCCGCTTTTGACCGCACCCCAGTCTGACTTTAATCCATTTATGCTGACTCTTTGTTTCCTACCAGTTAACCATGACCTAATCCATTTTAATAATGATCCACCTATTCCATGTGCTTCTACCTTCCTTATCAATCTCTCATGAGGGACTCTATCGAATGCTTTACTGAAATCTAAATAAATTATATCATATGACTTATCATTATCTACCGCTTCATATACTTCTGAGAAAAAGCTAAGCAAATTTGTGAGACAAGAACGTCCCTGGGTGAACCCGTGCTGAGAAGAATGAATTAAGTTGAATGTTTCAAGGTGGGGAACGAACTTGCTAACAGCGATCACAAAGAAATAAGATTACAATTAGAATTTCCGGGCAGCCACAAGGAAAATTCCACTAAAGTCCCAGATTTCAGAAGGACAAATTTTGATAGTTTGAAGAGGCAGCTGAGAGAAGGGGTATCACGCTTGGGGGTGAATTACATGAACTCCCATGAGGTGACCTCACACAATGTACCCACTGAGGGCGACCTCACCCTACCTGGAGACCTGACGGTTGAGGATGACCTGATCACTAGATCTGAGATTGACGAGTTCCACAACAATTTAAATAATGAGTTAATTAATGCACAAAGGCATATCATATCATACAGAAGATTCAGATCAAACAACAATGACCCGAAATGGATTAATAATTATTTAAATAATATTGTTGGACAAAGGAAGGCTATAGGTAGGAGAATAAATCATGGTGAAGTTTACCTCCGATATTTATATACGGCAGACGTACATTTGTTGAACTTGGGGAACACTTACTCAGGTTTTGTATGTCAGTACTGCTCTGGTGATTTATATTAGGTGACCCTTGGTTGTGTAAGTCTTTTTATATTAGTGCACCGTTCTGTCTCTCGGTGTTAGAAATGTTTTTCCAAATGTTTGGACATTTCAAAGACATTTTTCTATTATGATATTTTCGTTGGAAATTAAGTTTAGGTTAGGTTAGGTTAGGTTTTGCTGATTTTCTATGTTTTTTAAGCAGAAAAAGGAGTAGGTTAAATTAGGTTACATTTCTTTCGGTATTAAAAATATTACAGAAGAAAAATTTCTTAGTATTGTTTAAACATTCGGAAAAATATATTTCTAACACCGAGAGACAGAACGGTGCACTAATATAAAAAACCGAAAGAACGATGCACTACTATAAATTGACCGTTGTGTAATTGTATTATATATGTGTATTGAGAGTTGAAGAATTAGATTACTGTGATTGTAGATTTGTTAGGAAGAGTAGAACCAGAGACTTTGAATGATCCAGGTCCAGCTTATAATTTAACAATACAGTATTTTATCCTTAATTTATCATCTGTTAAGCAAAGTGCCAATGATATTGTTGTTCATAGTAATTTCACTTTACTTATTAAAATTGTAAGGTAAAATCTTGAAATGTGAACCCTAACTTCCCTCTGAAGCAGTCAACGAACCTGCGCATTTGTTGTTACCTCTACTCCCAGGATCTTACAAGTAGTGATATACTAAGTCAACCAATCCCATGTCCATATTCCACATAGTAACATAAATTTTATTCATTAAACTTTTAAAATGTTATATAATTTAACAAGACCCTAAACCAAAGCTGCACGAAATGGGGCTTTGTCGAATTTCAACTGAACCCATAAGCATTTTAGTAACTCTGTTTGCCATTTGGCCCTCCTGTGCAACACTATTTTTTCCAAGTTACCATAATAAACAAAATTCAACACTTAAATTAATGGAAGCATATATTTAAATGATAATAATAATAATAATAATAATAATAATAATAATAATAATAATAATAATAATTATTATTATTATTATTATTATTATTATTATTATTATTATTATTATTATTATTATTATTGTTATTAATTTTATTTCTTAATTTCTTAGGCAGGTTATGCCGAGGTTAGACAACTGTTGAGGTCGTTATCTTGTTCTTGAGACAGTAGGTGGTAGCACCACAGACTATCACTGGAAAGTGTTTGATGTTAGAGCGAGTACAAATTATCTCATCACCATTCTCAACTCACAACCAGCACCACGATCATAACTCACCACTACAAACATAACACCACCACGACACACACAATACCACCACTACACACATAACACCACCACTACACACATAACACTACCACTACACACATAACACTACCACTACACATATAACATCACCACTACACATATAACACCACCACTACACATATAACACCACCACTACGCATATAACACAACCACTACACATATAACACCACCACTACACATGTAACACCACCACTACACACATAACACTACCACTACACATATAACACCACCACTACGCATATAACACCACCACTACACATATAACACCACCACTACACATGTAACACCACCACTACACATGTAACACCACCACTACACACATAACACTACCACTACACACATAACACTACCACTACACACATAACACCAGCACTACACACATAACACCACCACTCCACACATAACACTACCACTACACATATAACACCACCACTACACACATAACACCACCACTACACACATAACACTACCACTACACACATAACACTACCACGACACATATAACACCACCACTACACACATAACACTACCACTACACACATAACACTACCACTACACATATAACACCACCACTACACACATAACACCACCACTCCACACATAACACTACCACTACACATATAACACCACCACTACACACATAACACCACCACTACACACATAACACTACCACTACACACATAACACTACCACTACACATATAACGCCACCACTACACACATAACACTACCACTACACACATAACACTACCACTACACACATAACACCACCACTACACACATAACACCACCACTACACACATAACACTACCACTGCACACATAACACCACCACTACACACATAACACCACCACTACACACATAACACTACCACTACACACATAACACCACCACTACACACATAACACCACCACTACACACATAACACTACCACTGCACACATAACACTGCCACTACACATATAACACCACCACTACACCCATAACACCACCACTACACACATAACACTACCACTACACACATAACACTACCACTACACATATAACATCACCACTACACATATAACACCACCACTACACACATAGCACCACCACTACACACATAACACTACCACTACACACATAACACTACCACTACACATATAACACTACCACTACACACATAACACCACCACTACACACATAACACCACCACTACACACATAACACTTCCACTACACATATAACACCACCACTACACACATAACACTACCACTACACACATAACACTACCACTACACACATAACACTACCACTACACATATAACATCACCACTACACATATAACACCACCACTACACACATAACACCACCACTACACATATAACAACACCAGTACACAAACAACATCGCCACTACACTATCAACATTACCACTACACATATAATATCGCCACTACACGTACAACATTGCCACCGCACATACAGCCCCACTACTCTTGTTAATGTACACAGGCTAACAGACACATCTGCATAATAAATTATATTTTTTACTTCATCCACAGAAATAAAAATTAGTCATTAGAAGAATTTACGGGAAAAATGTGAGAAAACATTCATACACATAAACTGTTTTTTAACTTGCTTTTTCTATCACAAACACAGTTGTTGTCGCCCTCTTTCTCCGTCCATCATTCTCTCTTGCCATTTTTCTCTCCACAACATGGCTACTCTCACCATATGCCGTATCTCTCTCCAACACTGTTTCCCTCACCCTTTTTCCGAACCCAATAATTTTTTCCTCACCATCTTTCTCTCTCCAACACTGTTCCTTCATCATATTTCGTTCTCCAACGCTGTTCCCTCTCCAACACTGTTTCCCTCACCATCTTTCTCTCCAACACTGTACCTTAACTGTCTTTCTCTCTCCATCACTGTTTCCTTCACCATCTTTCTCTCCAAAACTGTTCTTTTACCGTCTTTCCCTCTCAACACTTCCTTCACCATCTTTCTCTCTCCAACACTGTTTCTCTCACCATCTTTTCCAGATACTATTCATCCCATGATCTGGAAGTTTGCCAACCTGAGCTTATCTCTTATAACCTTGACGAGCTGGCATCTCTATTGAAGATAGTGAGTTAGAAAAATAAAACGAACCAAAAGGTTTCATTTAACATATCATTTAGTAAATTAATCTTTCATGACAAGAGCAAAACTCCTGAACTTTATATTCACACATCAGCGCAATCCGAGAAAAATATGTAAAATATTGGGGGGACGAAAAAATATATATGCAATGATTAAACTCGTATGTTGAAAGGGAGAACTTAATCTGTCTCGGGTCATTAATTTGCCAATGTAGGTTAATAGGTATAGAGGACATAATTGAGGGCATAAGGTAACAATAGGTATATTTAAAAATATTTTCCCTGCCGTAATGTGTACAGTATGGAGAGTGATGTACAGATTGTTGTTAAAGTACGTAAAACATATTCAGTGACTGAATAACTATATTTATAAAAAAACATCGAACACCAATATTGTGGAAATTAATTGAAAATTCAGTTTTCAATATCAAATTTTATGAAACACACTTTATGAAAAATTATGCACCTGACAGCTAAACAGTTTGCTTTTAGAACACTCTTTGTTCTGCATAAAAATTAAATTTTTATATTCTTTTGAAATAAATATTTGTTTACGCAGACACTAGTGGCTTGGTAATATTACAGTGATGCTATGTTGGACTGCCCACCCCATGAAAACCTACCACACACTTCTTCACATTCTCAAATTCATTATTAGAGTCAATGGAAATTGGGTAACTCAACCAATTATTTAGATACTGGACCAAATATGTGCAGCCCGCTGCCTAATGGCTCCACAAAACATGAAATTTTCGTATATTGCCTCTTAACTTAATTAATTAACATCAAAACAAACCAGAATTTTCCTACAATTCGCGAACATTAAGCTATTATATACACACAAAATACAACAGATGTATATTGCTAATTCATGAGTAACCCTTAAAAAAATAAAATAATCATTGAGCTCATCAAGATGAATTAATGCCCAAGCACGCAGTCTTTCACATTGACGCCAACAACTAATATACAGTATGTTTAATACCTAATAACTTGTAAAAAAAATATTAATATACATGTATATAAGGGCAAATAAACATTACTTCCTTTCATCTTTACCCTCAAGAATCAGTGTACCAAACATGATAGTAGGTCAGTAATATTTTTTTCCATATCTTAGAATACAGCAATACCTACTTTATAATGTAAACCCTGAGTTCAGAACTATACACAAGAAAAGTTGATAGTAGATGTGTGCTTTTTTGTGGTTGACAGAGATGTCTACCCCATCAACATCATGAGCGCCGCCTGCACACGACCAGTTGGACACCATGAGTGGTCATTCTTCACGACTTTACTCCCTGACTCAGCGTTTCCATTATATACAAGAAGCTAATACGTGGAGAAAGGAAAAACTTGTTCAGCTGCCCTGGGGTGTGTCCATCACTGAACTTTATGACACAAATAGGGATGTGGCCATCACTGAGCTTTATGACACAAGTAGGGATGTGTCCATCACTAAGCTTTATGACGCAAATAGGGATGTAGTCATCACTGAGCTTGATGACACAAGTAGGGATGTGTCCATCACTGAGCTTTATGACACAAATAGGGATGTGGCCATCACTGAGCTTTATAACACAAGTAGGGATGCGTCCACCACTGAGCTTTATGACAAAAGTAGGGATGTGTCCATCACTGAGCCTTATGACACAATTGGGATGTGTCCACCACCGAGCTTTATGAGAAAAGTAGGATGTGTCCACCACCGAGCTTTATGACAAAAGTAGGGATGTATCAACCACCGAGCTTTATGAGAAAAGTAGGATGTGTCCACCACCGAGCTTTATGACAAAAGTAGGGATGTGTCCATCACCGAGCTTTATGATACAAGTAGGGATGTGTCCACCACCGAGCTATATGACAGAAGTAGGGATGTGTCCACCACCGAGCTATATGACAGAAGTAGGGATGTGTCCACCACCGAGCTTTATGACTCAAGTAGGGATGTGTCCACCACTGAGCTTTATGACAAAAGTAGGGATGTGCCCGTCACTGAGCTTTATGACACAAGTGGGGATGTGTCCATCACCGAGCTTTATGATACAAGTAGGGATGTGTCCACCACCGAGCTATATGACAGAAGTAGTGATGTGTCCACCACCGAGCCATATGACAGAAGTAGGGATGTGTCCACCACCGAGCTTTATGACAGAAGTAGGGATGTGTCCACCACCGAGCTTTATGACTCAAGTAGGGATGTGTCCACCACTGAGCTTTATGACAAAAGTAGGGATGTGCCCGTCACTGAGCTTTATGACACAAGTGGGGATGTGTCCATCACCGAGCTTTATGATACAAGTAGGGATGTGTCCACCACCGAGCTATATGACAGAAGTAGTGATGTGTCCACCACCGAGCCATATGACAGAAGTAGGGATGTGTCCACCACCGAGCTTTATGACAGAAGTAGGGATGTGTCCACCACCGAGCTTTATGACTCAAGTAGGGATGTGTCCACCACTGAGCTTTATGACAAAAGTAGGGATGTGCCCGTCACTGAGCTTTATGACACAAGTGGGGATGTGTCCATCACCGAGCTTTATGATACAAGTAGGGATGTGTCCACCACCGAGCTATATGACAGAAGTAGTGATGTGTCCACCACCGAGCCATATGACAGAAGTAGGGATGTGTCCACCACCGAGCTTTATGACAGAAGTAGGGATGTGTCCACCACCGAGCTTTATTACACAAGTAGGGATGTGTCCATCACTGAATTATATGATGTATTTTCTTAGAATGTAGATGCGTAGAATGTAGAGTAATCTTTGGATGAATTTGCATAACTCCATGAAATTTGGTGCATTTTTGCAAAAATAACTATCGAAAACGTTTCTTTGTTACCGTAAGTATTCGTAACACAGGTATTACGAGTACTATCATACACTAGGTGGGGTGAGGTGAGTTTATTACTAATGTTTTCCTTAATATTTTACTCTTTTTTACCTTTATAAACTTCCCTATTTTACAGGACATACCACTTCAAACTTACGAAAAAGAAGCAAAATTTATACGCTACTTTTCTAATACCCCAAAATCACTAGTTTTAATGTGCGTGAATTCAATCAGGGTGATACGAAAAGAGTAGTAAGTTTATTATGAAGGAAGTGAACCTGGAAATATTAGCTTTAAGGAGTATAACTAGATAAAGGAGAGTTATAAGGGGAACTAATGAAGCCAATAATGTGTGGAGTGTCTGAAAGGGTGAGAGAGTAATAATGCGCATCTGTGGACCTGACAGATCAAAAGAGCAGATAAGATCACTGCCACTTATATGGGCGAGGATAACGCAAGGTATGGGATAAGAGTATATTCAGAGTGTTTGTGTACTGAGAATTAGAAAAGAAAAAGGATGATTATATTTTGTAAGGACCTGATTAAAAGCCCTGAAAGTTTTTTTTTTGTATATATATGTGTATATATATATATATATATATATATATATATATATATATATATATATATATATATATATATATATATATATATATCTTGATAAAATCACACGGGAAAATGGAAACAACGGAGTACCTTAGCTTTCGTCTTTATTCAAGACATCTTCAGAGGCAACTGGATTACATGGACAGAGAGAGGCTTAAATATACAGGGTGACCTAAAAACATGAGGTCAGGTCAAAATGATGACATCCACTAATCCCCACACTGCAGCTCAGAATCAAACAACATAAGTATAATATTAGAATTGCATCTGAAAGCAGTGCCTTGTTCGTTCATGTTAGGAATAATAATCACCCCATTGCTTGGGAAAAAAGCTTAGAAGTTTTCAAATCATCTTGTGTCACAGAAAGACTTCTTGTTGAAGCTAGTTTGATTAAGGAATTAAAATCAATAAACCTTAGTGATGGTCAGTTCAAAACTGATAATATGTTACATAAATTTATTTGTCAGTGGCCCAAGGTTAAAAATGCTTTAAAAACCTTTGATCTAGATGTATGATAGTTATTTTGTGGGTCCCCTTTTTTCTGACCTGACTTGACTAGTCACGTCACCACCCTTCTCTTAAGCTCCTCTACGTGTGTGTTGGTGTGGGGATTAGTGGATGTCATCATTTTGACCTGACCTCATGTTTTTAGGTCACCCTGTATATTTAAGCCTCTCTCTGTCCATGTAATCCAGTTGCCTCTGAAGATGTCTTGAATAAAGACGAAAGCTAAGGTACTCCGTTGTTTCCATTTTCCCGTGTGATTTTATCAAGATTTATCTTATCCACGTTTTCATTGTGGATTTTCATAAAAATATATATATATATATATATATATATATACACATATATATATATATATATATATATATATTTATATATATATATATATTTATATATATATATATATATATATATATATATATATATATATATATATATATATATATATATATATATTTATAATATATATATATTTATATATATATATATATATATATATATATATATATATATATATATATATATATATATATATATATATATATATATATATATATATGCAAGTAAATCACTGTAGGTGCGCGTGATCTAGGTATATGCTGATAACCACAAGGTGTTGTGTATACATCTATGTCCAAGCCTTGTGTTCCAAACTGTCCAGAAAGATTCACCAAAGCAATCCAAGCCCTTAAGAAAAATAAGGATCTACATGACACTAAAGCAGAGAAAGCCAACACAGAAGTGATTTTAAACAAAGATGACTATATCTCTAAAATGAATGACCTTTTATGTGATACTACAACATATTCTAAACTTATAAATAATCCTCTCAACACTGTCAACACCCAGTTCAACAAAAAACTGAAGTCCCTGTTGAGAGGCAAAGCTACTCTCATTAAACACCTTACTTCAACGTCCCCTCCACTGCCATACATGTACGGTGTAATCAAGACCCACAAGCCCAATAACCCAGCAAGACCCATCATTAGCTCCGTTGGGTCAATCTCTTATAAACTATCTAAATGGTTAGTTTCTTTACTAAATCCCCTAGTTGGCAACATTTCTAACTCCAATATCAAGAATAATATGGATCTGGTTGATAAACTCAATAGCTTACACATTAATCATGATTTTAAACTGGTCAGCTTTGATGTAACGTCACTCTTTACAAAGGTCCCAGTTGATGATTTACTAGAGTTCCTCATAGATTCCCTGGATAACATTTCACTGCCCGTCTCGAAAGACGACTTCATCGAACTCATCAACCTATGTATTAAGGATTGCAAATTCGAATTCAATGGGGAATATTATGCTCAAAAATTTGGTATGGCAATGGGTAATCCACTCTCACCTGTATTAAGCAACCTATATGTGGAATTCTTTGAAAAGAAACTATTAAGTAATATTTTACCACCCTCAGCAGTCTGGTTTAGATATGTTGATGATGTATTATGTCTCTGGCCATGTAATGAGGACCTAAAAGCTTTCCTGCCACAACTTAACAACTTAGCCCCCTCGATCAAATTCACTGTGGAATTAGAGCAAGACTGTAAATTGCCATTCCTAGACTGTCTGATACACAGAATAGGTAACACTTTTAAGTTCAGTATTTATAGAAAACCAACTAATGTGTGTTCATACATTTATTATTATTCTGCCCACCATAATAAAGTCAAACAGTCAGTATTTTCAACAATGTTTTTACGTGCCTTGAGAATTTGCAGTCCGGAATTCATTGATGAGGAATACAAATATATATATAATATTGGCTCAAACCTTAAATACCCTAGATCCTTCATAGACAAATGCTTAAACATTACTAAGAAAACTTTTTATAGAACTGATCCCAAGCCCACCCATGACCATATGAATATCTTAATATTACCATTTCACAAAAATTTCTCACACATTCCTGCACAGCTAAAAACCTGGAACGTCAATGTGGCATTTAAAAACTCATGCACTGTTAAACAAATGTTAATCAAGAACTCCCCCAACAACACAATTGGTTGCATTTATAAAGTTCCTTGCAAGGAATGTAATATGTTTTACTTAGGCCAGACAGGCAAAGATCTTGCAACTAGAATTAAACAACACAAATACAGTGTTAGGACAGGCCAGGAATCCAATGCTCTGTTTGTTCATTTGAGGGATAACAAGCATTGCATTGACTGGGATAATGCCTCCTCAATATTACCATGTAATTCAATTGATAGTAGGAACATCATAGAATCTAGTCTTATTAAACATACCGAAGCATTCAACATGAATTTGAGTAACGGCATGTACAAGCTGGACAATTTTGTAATTAAGAAGATTTGTGATCAGGTGGGAAGGCGAGTCACTTGACCATCTGACCTGACCACCAACCGTTGTGTGCTATTTAAAGATTAGTAGGGTCATTACCTAATACCTGACCATTGTGGACCTGGTCTCACCCTCCTCTGTATATATACACCTTGATTTGTATTACTCTCTCTAGTCTGTACTCACCCCTGAAGATGTGAATTACACGAAAGCGCTTGGGAACTTCGTGTTTTCTTCTTTCCTTGTGGTTATCAGCATATATATATATATGTATATATGCAAGTAAATCACTGTAGGTGCGAGTGATCTAGGTATATGCTGATAACCACAAGGAAAGAAGAAAACACGAAGTTACCAAGCGCTTTCGTGTAATTCACATCTTCAGGGGTGAGTAATATATATATATATATATATATATATATATTAGTGGTAGATTTAAATGCACAGAGGGTTGATATAAAAGGGAAAGGGATTGGGTGTAAATAGTGAATGCAAGAGTTAATGGAAATGGAAAAAAATACTGAAGGGGAAGTGTCTTAGTATAGGATTGAGGGAAAAGAATCTTATATATAAATGCAAGAGTGACACAGGGTAGATGGAAAGTATATGAATTATGTACTGACGGAGAAATTATGACGTAAGCTGTGTGTTGTTCTTGGGTGAGAGAAGATGCAAACGGGGTGTTCTTATTCATCACCATGTCAAATACAGCCGTAAACTTACCTAACACATACTCTATTAAACAAATAGGGTGTGTGATAAAGTGGAAAATGGTTTTCGATAAAAGTAGAATAATGTCAAAGGTGTGTAAATGTAACTATCGTCGTTCAATTCCCACATTGAAGGGGTAGTGGCAGAGGTGAAAGCAAGATTGATGAAGAGTGATTTAATCTTGTTTGACAGAGACAGGGGGTGAAATGGTCAGGTGAGTAAGCTGCTTTGGTGGGCGATTAAGAAGGGAAATTATAAATGCAGTGAAAGATTTTGGAAGAAAGTTATGAGTAAAAGTACACAGGACTAATCTGAATGTATCAAGAAATAGAAATACTTGTCATAGAGACACAATCAAGGGTGTGCCTATATCAGCCTGCGGTAAAAAGAAGGTACGAAGAGCACTGAGAAGTGTATTGAGAGATTGTGCAGAGGAATATCTAAACAAGTGTGAAGTATGGACTCAGGAAGCTAAAAGAAAATGTAATTCGAATATTGGGGAAATAATGCATATAAGACGAATACTATATGGAGAACAAGGAGCCTGGAAATAAGTAAGTACTGTATAAATGAAAGGAGCATAGAACAGGGAACCAGCCAGGACTTAATAGGTGGTATGGGTATATTTACAGAGTACCCTGTGAATGAATTGTTAAACAAGTGTTCAGTGTGCGTGTGTCATCGTAAAACATGACAAACTTGATCGATGTAAGATGTTGGGGTGTATTAAGACTTGGATAATGCAAATAAATGTCAAGGGGTATACATCTCGAAAGACAGTGGGTGGCCGACCTCGACAGAGTGCTAACCTCTATCCCCAGAAAAGATAAGGTTGATCTACTTGGTGTCTTCAATGCCAGAATTGGCAGAGATGCTAACATTTGGCAGGGAACGATAGGGAGAAATAGATTAGGCAAGTGTAATCCCAACGGCCTACTCCTCCTCAGCAAGTGTACTGCACAAAACCTAACTATCACCAATACCTCGTTTGGGCAGGTCGACATGTTCAAATGTTTGTGGCAAAATCTCACTTCACGTCGCCGCAAAAAGGCGAAGGCAGCAAGCCTCCAGAAGAGGTTTTAACACTTTAAGTCTGGAGGATCCAGCGGTAGCACATGCTTTCAGAGAGCAGCTCGAACATGGGCTGATAAACTGTCCGACAACAAACAACACAAATTCCAAGGCCGAATGGGATATTCTGGTCACTGTTATGACAAAAACCTGCAGAGAGACCCTCGGCCACATCGAAAGAATACACCAGGACTGGTTTGTTGAAAATGACCCAGCAATCAATGTGCTCGTCGATGATAAAAGTGCTGCTTTAACTGACTGGCAGAACAACCTTCAGTCTTGGTCCTAAGCCGATGCCTTCTGCAAGAAGAAAGCGGCGGCCCAGCGGGAATTTCACAATCTAAAGGTCGACTGGTTTAAAAATAAAGCATGTGAAATGCAAAAAAATGGAAGATCAGCACATGATGCAATTTTTTTTCAATTCTACTAAAACATTTTATGGGCCAATTACTCATGCTGCTTGACCCACCGCTCATCCGATGGTAACTCCATAATTGAAGATGATAAAGGCACCCTTTAGCGTTGGAAAGAGTACTACCATTCACAGCTCAACCGAAACATAGATGTGGATGTCCTGACTACCCAGCAGGTCCCTCAGCATCCAGAGATAACCCACTTCAATTATCCTCCATCCCTGGATGAGGGTTCTACTGCCATCAAACAGATGAAAAATAATAAAACCTCAAGGTCTGGTGGAATCCCAGCCGAGGTGTATAAAGCAGGAAGACCTCTGCTTACCAGCCGTCTCCACTCTCTCCTGGAGAATATATGGGAAAAGGAGGAAATCCCTCAAGCTCTTAAAGATGCCTCCATCGTCAATATTTATAAGAAGAAAGGAAATCGGTCAGACTGTGGTAACTACTGGGGGATCTCGCTGCTGTCCGTAGCTGGCAAGATTATCGCCCGAGTCCTACTAAACAGCCTTCTTCCTGACGTGGAAAACTATGTTCCAGAATCTCAATGTGACTTTAGACGATCACTTGGCACCACTGACATGATCTTTGCTGCCCGTCAGATACAGGAAAAGTGCAGAGAACATCGTCGTGATCTGTACATGGCTTTCATCAACCTAACCAAGGCCTTTCACTCGGTGAACAGGGAAGCCCTCTGCTGGACCCTCAGTCGTTTTGGCTGCCCACCAAAATTCATCGCCATTGTGAAGCAACTGCACTATGGCATGAATGGCAGTGTCCTGCACAGTGGCACCCAGTCTGAGTACATTCCCATCCAAAAGGGGGATAAACAAGGGTTGTGTACTGGCACCCACTCCCTTTTCCATTTTCATGGCTGCCTTGCTTACACGTGCAACCACCAATCTAGCCGACGGGGTGGACATTAGGTACTGGATAAAGGGTCTTTTCATCACAAGACGACTCCAGCCAGGAGCAAAAGTGATGGCAGCATCCATTGCTGAGCTTCAGTATGCAGACGACCTCGCCCTTGTCGCTCACACTGACCGCGACCTATAGGAGATCCTGAACACCTACGCAGATGCGTATGCGCACTTCGGCCTTGAGGTGAATGCACGTATAACTGAGATTCTCTTTCAGCCTGTCTCTGGTTCAGCCACACCTCCACCATCCATCCACCTTGATCGTACTACCCTCTCTAATGTTATTCACAATTGGTATTTCGGCTGCCACCTATCCACCACCGCGGACAACGATGAAGAGATTCAGTAACGGATCAGATGTGCATCTCAAGCCTTTGTCAGACTCCGAAACCGTGACTTCAGCTGTAGGGAGCTGAAATTATATACTAAATTACACGTATATCGAGCAGTAGTCGTCCCCACCCTGCTATATGGCAGCGAGACATGGGTCACATACAGGAGGCACTCAAGGCACTTGAAAACTTTCTCGAACGTAGTCTACGTTCCATTCTCCGCGTTCACTGGAAAAACAAGAGAACAAATGCCCGTATTCTTGCTGACACTAACTGTAGAAGCATTGGGGCTACCATTTTCCATGAACGACTATGCCGGACTGGGCATGTTACCAGCATGGACGACAGTAGACTGCCGAAGCAGCTACTTTACAGTCACCTATCGAATAGTAAATGTAATGCTGGCGGGTACCTGAAAGTAGTAGTAGTAGTAGTAGCGTGCGTGTGTGTGTGTGTGTGCATCATGAGGTGGCGGCTAGAAAAGGTGCCATAAACATAGCCTGCCTAAAAAACCAACCAGGCTGGGCAACCGCACCTACTAAGGTCATCCTAATGCAGTTAAAAATATAATCATAATCACAAATCAAAGCAAAATGAATCTATACAACTTCTTATGGTCGCTGCATAGAATGTTAGGAGCTTTATGGATACTGGCACAAATGAGCGTCCTAAAAGAAGAACCGCCCTTGTAACAAAATAGCTATCTCGGTACAACAACGGCATAGCAGCCATTATTGAGTTCTGGCTCCCAGATGAGGGTCGACTCATAGAACAGGGGTCCAGCTATACCTTCTTGTGGAGGGGTAAGCCTGCTGCAGAGAGAAACAACATTTATGGATTGGCTTTGCCATTCACCAATCTATCCTACATAGGCTAACTAAAATGCCTGTTGGAATCAAGGAGCGCCTCATAACGCTCCATGTCCAACTGAATCACTCACTGCATGGCTTCTACATCAGCCCCATCACTGGATGCAGAGGATGACACCAAGTAGGCCTTTTACACCGATCTTGATAGTGTCAACATCTATCTCCAGAGAAAAAAAGGTTGTGAACCCAGGTGACTTCAATGCCAGAGTTGGCAGAGATTCTAACTTATGTCAGGGCACCATAGAGAGAAAAGGAGTGGGCAAGTATAAACACAACGGCCTAATCCTCAGCAAGTGTGTTGAACACAAGCAAACTATCACCAACACTTTGTTTAGGCAGGTAGACAAGTTCAAGGGTTCTTGCCAACACCCACGTTCCAAACACTGGCATCTCACTGAATACACCATTGTCAGAGAAAAAGATCGACGGGATGTCCTCACCACCTGAGCCATAAGTGACTCAGACCACTGTGGTACAGATCATCGGCTCGTCAAAGCCAAACTGTCCCTTCACGTTGCCCTAAAACAGCCTCCAGGAGAGATTTTTAACATCAAGCGACTGGAGGATCCAGAGGTACATCTTGCTTTCAGAGAGCACCTCGAGGATGGACTGATAAACAACCCAACAACAAATAACCCAAATCAGAATACCGAATGGGGTATCCTCGACACTGTCATGAGAAAGGCCTAAGGAGAGACTCTAGGCGTTATTAAAAAAATACACCAGACTACAGCTTGATGTAAATGACCCGGAAAGCAACGTATTAGTTGATGGTAAACATGCTGCTTTAACTAACTGAGAGAACAACCTTCAATCTCGGACAAAAGTTGATACCTTCCACGAGAAGAAAGCGGGGGTCCAGAGCGAACTTCATAATCTAAAGAACGAATAGTGTAAAAATAAAGCATGTGAAATGCAAAAAAAATGTAGATTGACACAAGATGCGCGAATTTTTCAATTCCACTAAAATAATTTATGGCACACCTACTCATAGCGCAGACCTCCTTCGCTCATCCAAGGCTAACTCCCTAATTAAAGACGAAGAAGGCATCCATCAGCAATGGAAAGAATTCTATCGCTCGCTGCTCAACCAAAACACCGATCTGGATATCCTGACTACCCACCAGGTCCCTCAACACCCAGAGCTGACCCCTCTTAGCTATCCTCCATCCCTGGATGAGAAAGGAGAAACCTCCAACCTCTGAAAAACACCTCCAACGCCAATATTTATAAGAACAAAGGAGACCCGTAGATTGTGGCAACTACTGGTAGATCTCGCTGCTGTCCATAGCTGGCAACATTATCACCTGAATCCTCCTAAACAGACTTCTTCCTCAGGCGGAAATCATCCTCCCAGAATCTCAGTGTGTCTTTAAATCATCACGTGGCAACACTGACATGATCTTTGCTGCCCGCCAGATGCAGGAAAAGTGCAGAGAACAGCGTCGTGAAATGTACATGGCCTTCAACAACCTTACTAAGATTTTCCGCTCAGTCAACATGGAAAGCCTCTAGCGGACCCTCATTCATTTTGGTTGCCCACCAAAGTTCATCTCCATTGAGACAACCCCATGACGGCATGAACTGCAGTGTCCTGCACAATAGGACCGAATCTGTGTTATTCCTTATCGAAACGGGGGTAAAACAAGGATGTGTATTGGTACCAACTGTCTTTTCCTTTTTCTTCTCTGCCTTTTTTACTTGTGCCAGCCGCTTTCAATACTAAATTTCAGTTTGCCCACAACCTCACTCTCCTTTCTCACACTGAACGCAACCTACAGGAAATCTTGAACACCTATGCAGGCGCAGATGGCCATTTCGGTCTTGAGGTAAATGTATGGACTGCTCAGATTCTTTTTCAGCCTGCCCATTTATTAAGCCTTAACTCCACCAGCCATCGAGGTTAACGATAATGTTACCCACTTTCAGTACCTTGGCTCCCACTTGTATGCCACCGCAGACAACGATGAAGACATTCAACATTAGATCAGATGTGCATCTCAAGCCTTTGGCAGACTCCAAACCCGTGTACTTCAACTGTAGGGAGCTGAAATTATCTACAGAGTTGCAGTGGTCAGCCACACCCTGCTGTATGGCAGCGAGAAATAAGCCACATACAAGGGGCACCTCAAGGCGCTGAAAAACTTTCACCAACGTAATCTACCTTTCATGCATCCTCCGAGTTTGCTGGGAAGACAAGAGAACAAATGACAGAATTTTTGCTGACACCAACCGTAATAGCATGGAGGTTATCATTATCCATAAACAACTACTTTGGACTGACCCTATTACCAGCATGGACGACAGTTGACTGGCAAAGCAGCTACTTTTCAGTCACCTAATGAATGGTAAACGTGATGCTGGCGGGCAACGGAAAAGGTATAATGATAGTCTTAAGACAAACCTGTAAAAGTGCCAAATTGACCCCTTCACTTGGTAGACGATCACTCCACACCGTAAAGCTTGGAGGAGCACCACACAACGAGAATGTGTCAATACTTTCGAGTTCGCCCGACTGCATACCGAGGCATACAAGCGCCAGAAACGGAAAGACGCTACTACCACCTTTCCCATATTAGATATAGCCTTTCACACGTGCAACATCTGTGGGCAGCCCTGTTGGTCCCATATCGGCCACTCGAGTCACCTGAGAGCTCACTAACATTACTGTATCATAGTTGGATGATCGTCATACTCGATTCTGAGTGAGAGCAAAGTAGTAGCAGTAGTATGTGTGCGTGTGTGTGTGTCTGTGTGTGTGTCACAATACTATTACTACTACTACTACTACTTTTTTTTTAACGTGGCCTCCATCCTCCTCCAATAGCCACACCTTCGCCGCCATTTTATTACCTTAAAATTAAATATCCTAATACATAAGTAGCTACCATAGCTGTGTTGAATTAGTTGAGCCGCAGATCTATGCGGCATTCAGTGACTGTTGCCTCATAGTCAATATCTGCAACTGCTGTCGGCTTTGGGGCCGATGCTCTCATTCCCTTGAGGCAGAAGAAAGCAGACCTGCGGAGAGAAAAGGACAGTCGGCATCTCATCCAGACTATAACAAAACTTCTGGGCTGCTGCTTCTGTTCGGATAGCACCTCCGCGAGTCTGGCACAGAAGCATCTTGCACTTGGTCCCATCCCACCAGAGGTTGTGAACACCAGAGGAGTAAAGCTGCCTTGATCAATGTTCTGAATTCTCGCCCTGTATACCCTAATCTTGTCCTCGTTCCTCCTGTGTGCAGCATGGAGAGCTAAGTTACTGTGAAATGCGACCACGGGATAAAATATCCTGATGTCGAAGAAGGCTCGCTGTCCCCGCGTCTAGAATCCTCGAGCACTGACGTCAACACGGGCTTCGTTGGATGTGTTTGAAGTCCTATGTTGGAAATTCTCATCGTCCAATGGAAGGAGGGTCGGTTCTACCCTGACATTACGACATACCTTAGAGTAATGGCATCTGCAAATTCTTGTTTATTGAGATTGAAACCATTTGCCCTTATCAGTAACGTAGTTAACCAGTTCGAGGCGCCCACCTCCTGCACTATACCTACTTTTTTCAAATTCTCTGGTAATTACAGCATCAGTTGCTGCAGCTTATCACTTTGGCCGTGCTGTCGTTCTGTCATAATGGACCTTTGAATCTTATTTACTTCGTTAGTATTCACCTCAACTGTTGCCTTCTGAGCTATTATGTGGTCAGTGAGGGCTGCCGTGAGCTTAACTGAGTTTTGAAGTTCGGTGGCAGCAATGTCCTCTGGATTTGTCAATCCCATTCCTCCCAGTCTCGATGGTAGTGCACGAAGTGATCTTTCTGCTGGGGTTATGTGAAGATGTTTCAGCCTTGAGTAAGATACTGGAAAAGCTAGCATGTAATAGACTAAATTCCTTCTGCAATGCCAATGACATCTTTACAGATTCCCAGTTTGGATTTAGAGCTAGAAGGTCGACTGAGAGTGCTCGGCTATCCTTTACTAATGACATCTTAAATTCCTTTGATGACAGTCAGTTCACATTCGGTATATTCTTGGACCTCTCTAAAGCCTTCGATACTGTCGACCATACCATCCTCCTTTCAAAGTTTGAACATTACGGCATTAGGGGCCTGTCCCACAATTGGTTTACCCCGTATCTGTCCAACAGGATGCAGTATGTCTGTTAAAATAACCACCAATCTGACTTCTCGCCTATGTTGGATGGAGTCCCCCAAGGTTCAATTCTCGGTCCAGTACTGTTTTTGTTGTACATGAATGACATAGTCCACGCCAGCCCACTCATAAAATACAACTTATTTGCAGACGATAGTAATCTCTATGCCAGCAACTTAGACCTCTGTATGTATATTATGTATGCTGGATTATATATTATGTATGTATATTATGTATGTGCTCCATTTATGTATTATTTATTCAGCCTAGCTAGCAGCGTGTGGCAATGTTATTACCATATCCCACATGCTTAATTAATGTGCCTGGCGACGTATGGAAGCTGCTAATGTATCACTTGCCATACGTCGTCTATAGCAGTTGACTAAGGAGCCTAGCCGGGGAGAGTGCTGCTCCCCTTTGTGTACATACTCTTATCCAGTAAACCGAACCTACAAAACTATACAGGTGTTTGTGTTCTCTCCTGTATATAGAACTTATTATTCAGAACCTAACATGGCGCAGTGAACCGATCTTACTGGATAATTACGAGTGATAGTGCAAAGTCTATGGAAAGCCGGCCTTGGGTCAACTCCGGCGCTCCACCCCTCCTCGAAGAATTTAGCAACTTTGAGCAGTGTCAGTGACAGTGATTTTCTGTGAAGTGTTTAGTGCATTGTGTGTTTCGTGCCATTCATGTGTGACCTTGTTCTAAAGGATTCCCAAGGTATACGGCACGTTCTGGGCATTTGTGGGGAGTAGAGTTCAGTGCACCCTCCTCTGACCGCGTCCTGAGGGTAACTGGACTGACTGGGAGTCGCCGCGCCTCTCCCTCCACCCCCTCACAGCGTCGTCTCCACACCCCTTCACAGCTCGAGGAGACCGCTCTCACTGCCCGCACACACACACACATATACATGTACTAACACTCGCTGACCGCGCGGCTTCTTTATATATATTTTATATATATAACCTACTTATCTGTGTATTTAATTAATTTTTTTTGCCTGAAATCTTGTTGATACGACGGGCTGACCGGTCAACACTGATTCAAGACAGTACACAGATGAAGTAGTTATGTCTCATGCCTTACGTAGCCGTGGACCCAGTGTCTGGATGAGTCAGGCGGATGATAGCCCCGCAGAGATGGATGACCAGGCCGGCCACGACGCTCCAGCCCCCACAGCATCGCGCAGTCCCTCACCTCAATACTCAGCGTTGTCTCCAGAGATAATTGCTTTACTGAAGTTTATGAGAGATGAGAAACGCGAGGATGAAGCCCACAGACGTTTGGCGGATGAGCACAGAAGGCAAGCAGAGGCAGAACGAGACCACCAACGGAGATTGGAAGACAGGGAACGGTTCGAAGCCTTGATATCTCGCCTCACTGTTAACCAAGCCCCTGCCTCTAACACTGCCTCGGTACTGACTGGTTCAGATACCTCATCCATGCTTCCTTCACGCCCCCCAGCCCCACCTAAAGCAGCAGCTCAAACACCACCCATCTTGAAGCCTGATGTGAATTTCCAGACTTTTCGTGAATGGCGGCGACGGTGGACTGATTATTCTACAATGGTGGATCTCCAGAGTTTGTCACAGCCTAAACAACTCATCCAGCTGCGTATGTGCCTGTCCTTGGAAATTCAGCGTGTCTTGGAACATACGTTGCAGGTACCCCCAACCTCTTCGCTGTCTGTAGAGGAGGTACTGGACGTTCTACAACGGCACATCAAAGGACAGCAGAATGAAGCTCTGCGCAGGAGGGAATTGTTTAGCTGCAGACAGATGGAGGGTGAGTCTTTTGATGCCTTTTACGTACGTCTTAAGAGAGCCTCGGAAGAGGTAGATATATGTCCAGGCCACCACCAGCAGTGCGAGGAGACCCAGTTGAAGCAGGTGATCCTGATGGGTGTTAAGGACGAGGAACTTGTCCAACGCCTCACCTCCCTCGACTCTTCCTCTTCTCTTAAGGATGTGTCGACGATATGTCGCTCCTATGAGGCTGCCAGGTGTGCCACCTCTGCCATCCGTGCTCCCCCTACAGCTGTACGCGCTGTGTCCCGGTACAAGAAGGACAAAAAGTCCGTTCCTACGCCTTCGCCCACCACGTCCACGCCCGGTTTATTTTGCAACAACTGTGGTAAGCAGCACGGAACACAGGTGTGTCCAGCTGCTCAGTCTACCTGCAACAGTTGTGACCGTAAGGGCCACTGGTCACTCACAGTACGGTGCCCAGCCAAACGCGTCCAGTGCAATGTGTGCGGTCGTCTGGGCCACTATGACAAGTGTTGCCCTTCCAACATACCCAAGGGACCGCGTCGGCGGAAGCTTCAGCCCCCTTCCACCAGAGAGGGCCGCCCACAGTCTTCCAATCAGAGGCACGACGACTCTTGACAACGCTCGAGCCACATTAGGAATGTGTGCTCCCCCCAGCGTCCCAGGACCAAAGTCCCCCAGTACATCAGTGTCATTGTGACCTACCGCAGTGCGTCATCCCGTCTTCAGATGTTGCCCGACACCGGCGCTGATGCTACAGTCATCGGTCCCCAGCATTTGCAATGCTTGGGGCTCTCTCCAAGTGATCTAGGACCGCCCCCCAAGGATCTCCGCTTAATGGCAGATGGTTCACAGATGACCCCGGCCCTGGGTTCACTCCAAGCACAAGTCACCTTTGGCAACAGGTCGTGTCAAGCCTGGATTGATGTGCATAACGGTGTCCAGACTCCTTTGCTGTCCTACAGACATTGTCAGGAGTTGGCCATCATCTCCCAGGACTTCCCCAAACCTATTCTTGAGGTAAAACACGCCAACAGGGTGCAAAAAGGGAGCAGCAACGACCCTGCTGCCGCCCTACCCCTGCCTCTTGCCAGTGACACCTCTCCTTCGGATGCTCGGAAGTACTTCCTGAAGGAATTCAGCGACGTTCTGGTGACCAAGTCCGCTCTGGAATCCAAGCCTCTCAAGAAGATGGCAGGTCCCCCCATGAGGATCCACCTGAGGGACGACGCGAAGCCATTCGCTATTTACACCCCTCGACTGGTTCCCCTGGCCTTCCGCGAGGCGGTCAAAAACGAGCTGGACTCCATGGTCGCCCAAGAAATTATTGTACCAACCGGCGATGACCCGTCTCCATGGTGTCACCCGATGGTTGTCGTCGCAAAACCTAAAGGTGGTGTTCGGATCACCACTGACCTTTCCAAGCTCAACAGCCAGGTGTCTCGTCCTGCGCACCCTTCTCCCACGCCCTTTGCAGCCATACGCAGCGTGAACCCGAAGGCGCGCTTCTTCACGACGATGGACGCCCTGTGTGGATACTGGCAGATAGAGCTTGCCGAAGAAGACCGACCACTCACAACTTTCATCACCCCGCATGGACGTTACAGTTATTGCCGTGGCCCCATGGGATTCGCCGCTACAGGAGAGGCTTTCTGTCTTCGAGGTGATATGGCTCTACAAGGTCTGGCAAACTGCGTGAAAGTGGTCGACGACATACTCGTGTACGACGAGGATTATATGGATCACCTCTGCCGTATCTACGAGGTACTCAACAGGTGCCGGAAGCACGGCATTACCCTAAATGCCGACAAGTTTGTTCTGGCCAGCTCTTCAGTTGACTTTTGTGGGTACACCCTCTCAGGGAATGGTATCGCAGCTGACCCGGAAAAGGTCCGCGCCATCACGGATTTTCCCACCCCTGCTAACCTGACCGACTTGAGGTCCTTCATCGGTCTCGTCAACCAGTTAGCAGAGTTTTCGTCGGACATCTCCGCAGCTGCTCAACCACTTCGCCCCCTGATGAGCCCCAAGAGGACATTCCTGTGGACCCCCGACCACGACAAGGCCTTCCAGCAAGTGAAACAGGCCCTGTCTCGTCCACCTGTCCTCGCCACGTTTGACCCAGCCTTGCCGACAGTTCTGCAGACAGATGCCTCACGCTTGTATGGCGTGGGATACGCCCTACTGCAGGATCATGGTGGAGGGCAGTTCCGGCTCGTCCAGTGTGGCTCGCGTTTCCTCTCTGACACTGAGACGCGCTACGCCACTATTGAGTTGGAGCTGTTGGCTGTGGTTTGGGCGATGTCCAAGTGCAGGTTTTACCTCATAGGCCTGCAACACTTTCACCTAGTGACCGACCATCGCCCGCTTGTCCCGATCCTCAACCACTACACGCTAGACGCCGTTGAGAACCCTCGCCTCCAGCGTCTGAAAGAGAAGCTCTCGGCGTACATCTTCACTGCAGTGTGGCGTGCTGGCAAGGAGCTCTGCATCCCTGATGCCTTATCCCGCTCTCCTGTCAGCCGCCCTACTCCAGAAGACCATGTGCTCGACGCCGACCTCGCTCTCTCCGCCAGGACTGTGGTCACTCTCCATGCCGTCCAATCCCTTCGTTCGGACGTGTCACCAGATGACGACAAGGCAATGGAGGACCTTCGAACAGCGGCCCGAGATGACCCTTCCTATGTCCGACTTGTCGAGTGTGTGAGGAATGGATTTCCTAGCAACCGCTACGATCTTCACAACACCCTGCTCCCGTATTGGAAACTCCGCGATGAACTCTAATGCGACGGAGACCTTGTTCTGTACGGAGCACGTGTAGTTGTCCCTGCTGCATCACGTCCCCACGCCTTGGCTCGCCTTCACGACAGTCACCGTGGAGCTGAGGCCACCAAACGACGTGCACGACAGACTGTGTTCTGGCCCGGCATCAACTCCGACATCTCCAATGTTGTCCGTGCGTGTGAGCCCTGCCAAGTATTACAACCCAGCCAGCAGCAGGAACCCTTCATGAGTGACGACAACCCCACCCGCCCCTTTGAGTCTGTGTCGGCCGACTTTTTCTGTGCGTCAGGAAAGTCCTTCCTCGTTATCGTCGACCGTCTCTCTGGTTGGCCGGTTGTCATCAAGTGCGGTAATGACACGACGTCTGCCGCCACCATCAGCAAGTTCCGCCACTACTTCCGTGACGTGGGCGTTCCTGTACGCCTGCGAACCGACGGAGGGCCTCAGTTCACAAGCCGGGACTTTGCTGTGTTCCTTGACCGATGGGGAGTCCGGCATGTGTTGTCATCGCCCCATTACCCGCAGTCCAACGGCCACGCTGAGGCTGCTGTCAAATCCCTGAAGCACCTCATCCTTAAGGTGGCCCCTTCTGGGAACATTGACTGCGAGGCCTTCGACAGGGGTCTTCTTGAACTCCGCAACACACCTAACTACACCGGACGCTCCCCTGCCCAGGTTTTGAATGGACGCCCCCTTCGTTCTTGTGTCCCTGCTCACCCTCAATCCTTCTCCAAGGAGTGGCAGGCCAAGACAGAGGATTGTGATCGCCGAGCCGCAAACGTGTTCAGGACGTCGTCGCCCGCTACAACGACCACGCCCGCTCTCTCCCCAGGTTGAGTGTCGGCACCCAAGTCCGTGTTCAGGACCCGACCTCCCTACGTTGGGACAAAGTAGGCGTAGTCATGGGTCTCCGCAGGTCACGGGACTACCAGGTGCGGTTACCCAGTGGTCGTGTGTGGTGGAGGAACCGCCGTTTTCTCCGCCCCGTAACAATGCCTTCTGCTGGCCCCGCCACCAGTGTTGAGTCCCATACCCTTCCCAGTGATGAAGTCCCTCGACGCTCAGAACGGATCCAAAAGAAAAGGTCCGCTCAAGACTTTGCTATGAGCGTATAGGGGGGAGGGAGGTGTATGTATATTATGTATGCTGGATTATATATTATGTATGTATATTATGTATGTGCTCCATTTATGTATTATTTATTCAGCCTAGCTAGCAGCGTGTGGCAATGTTATTACCATATCCCACATGCTTAATTAATGTGCCTGGCGACGTATGGAAGCTGCTAATGTATCACTTGCCATACGTCGTCTATAGCAGTTGACTAAGGAGCCTAGCCGGGGAGAGTGCTGCTCCCCTTTGTGTACATACTCTTATCCAGTAAACCGAACCTACAAAACTATACAGGTGTTTGTGTTCTCTCCTGTATATAGAACTTATTATTCAGAACCTAACAACCTCCATTCCTTGATGAGAACTATGAACACTGCATTAAGTAAAGTCGGGACCTGGGTAATACGTAATAAACTGACCCTAAATCTTGAGAGAACCCACTACACGATCTTTCACAGAAGAAAAAACTTGGTAATATAGTCCTCAAACGCGAACAAAATACTAAATTCCTCGGAGTTATTGTTGATGAGAAACTTAACTGGAGAAACCACATACAAGCCATACACAGTAAAATCAACAAACAGTGCTGTATCATGTATCACACTCGATAGTCACTCACTCTCACAGCAATGAAAGAAATCTATCATGATCTTGTTTACCAACACCTGATACACTGTCACACACTATGGGGGGCCTCTGGTTCTTCAAAAACACAATCTCTGGTTACTGCACAAAAGAGAGTTGCACGGACAATGACCTACTTCAAAAAAACAGATCACACAAACGAAAAATTTGCTATATTGAAATTTTTAAAATTCGAAGATATTAACACTTACTGGTGTGCCCTCTTTGTTTACAAATCTATCAATCACTTGCTTGACAATAATTACTTCCAGTTGCGGAATAATCAGAGATGCAACTTAAGGCCCCGAGAGCTACAAAGACCACCCCCCATGCGCTCCTCTCAGTCCCAGACCTCAATAAAATATCATGGTGTGAAGGTATGGAACAACTTACCCCCACCTATCCGAGCAAAGTCTATGCTCCCTTGCTTTAAATCATCTCTAAAAAAATATCTTTTGTCGAAGTATTAATATTTCTTGTAACACTTACTATATTTACAGTACCTGCTTTTATTGTGCCACCAAATCCGTTTTATCGGATATTATCACGCAAATAAATGAGTAATTACCATTGCAATACACATTATTGCCAACTAGACCTAATCCTGAAAGCACTGTCCTCTTGTTCAACCTTATTACTGCACAACCCAGGTTGTACTGCTCCCCCATTGTGGACCTGGTCTCTCCCTTCTCTGTATATATACACCTTGATTTGTATTTCTTTCCCTAGTCTGTACTCACCCTTGAAGATGTGAAATACACGAAAGCGCTTGGGAACTTCATGTTTTCTTCTTTCCTTGTGGTTATCAGCATGTACATATATATATATATATATATATATATATATATATATATATATATATATATATATATATATATATATATATATATATATATATATATATATATATATATATATGTATAAATAAATAAATATTGAAGTGATAACCGTGGTAACATTATGAGATTACTACTATGCTATTGTACTATTCCAGATGATACTAAATGTTACATAATACTTCCTTAAGATAAATGTATAGTATATATCAGGTGCCTCAAAGAGAGCTCAGTTTCTCAACTGGCTCAGCCATGTTAATATTGTTATTATTATCCACTCTGTATCTGAATTTTTCTGGCTAAATAAACTGTTAAAATTCAATTCTTCCAGAGGGTGGAGGAGAGGTCCAATATCAGGGATAGTGCGCATCAGGTAGTTCCAGCGATGCTTGACTCCATGGGTGAATGTCCCAAAAGAAGCATGTGGCTCTCTGTTAACAATCTTCGACAGAACTTGGATTTCCCTGACCCACTCATTCACCTTTCTTGCTACGTACTCGGTCTTGAAGTCCTCAGTGCCAATTACTGCGCCTAGATGTCTTTGGCCACCCTTTGTTATTTTGACCTCACTTCCACCGAAGACCTCCATTGACCGTTCATAATGTTCTGGCTTCGCAATGAGGAAGGACTTGCTTGCATTTGGGTGGTACCCTATATGTGGACCAAATGATGTTATCAGGTCCCACCACTTTTTGAGGTCGTCAACATACGGCACTTGCTTGACCTCGGTTGTTTCAAATTTTATTGTGGTTTGGAGCACGGATAGGTCTATTGCGTACATTGCCATTGCAACAGGGTCTCCCTGCTTTGCTCTCTCAGTTGACTGAATGTTGGTATCACCTCTGGGAGTCTTGGTGTTTACTATATAGAGGTCTGATGGATTCCTATAGGTGTTTTCAACTTACATTGCAAAGCTTGGACAATTGATCTTGATGTTGTGCAGTGCAAACCTGCGGTTAAGTATGTTGAATGCGTTGGAAGCGTTAACCAGGAGAACAGCCTCACAATCATGCTGCCTAAATATCGTTCGCATGGCGTGAATAGTAGCTTCTCCTCCAGCCTGGTGGCCAGCACAAACTTGCAGGTTCCCTGCCGCTGCCCTGACAGTATCCTTTACCACCTCCATTATGCATTTTGCGATGATCCGCCTCAGCACTTCCCCCACCCCTATACGCCTACAACCTGGATTCTTATCCAGGAGAATGAGGCGGCAGGCCGTCAGAGCATGGAGGTGTTGGCAGCACGAGGTTGCTAGCTTTCTTGCAAGGGTGGCAATGACAGTGCAGAGATCACTTGCTACGGGGCCAAACTTGTTAGTCCTGAAGATGACTCTCCAACCGTTTGCATCCAGGCCTGAAGGGCCAGCCACTCTATCAGTCTTCAGTGCCTTTTTCCACACCATCCCTCCTGTTATTTCCTCAAACAGGACAGCATTTGGTGGGATATAGTCACCCTGGAACCCGATGCCTTCGTCTTCACTTGCAGGGGGTTGTTTTTCCATCAGTTATTTTAATCTCTCTCTGTTTATTGGCATCACCCCACCGGAGGATTTCTCTGCGAGAGATCTTACCGCCAAAGACACTTTTCCCACAGGCATTTTGTTTCTAAACTTTCTTGCTACGTCATCGGTTTTTTGCTTTCCGTCTCCTATAAATTTTAGTCTATCCTGCAGTGTTCTTGCTTCACATAGGAGATCATCAAAGGCTCCATTCTGCCACATTGTCAATCTTCTCTTCAGTGCTGCCACATTTTCTTTGTGCTTAGTGTTTGCGTGTGTCCTCTGACAGAGTAGATGTGGTATTATTGCCACTATTTGAAAAGCTAAAGGGGCAAGGAAGCAGTCCTGACTGTACTCGGTTATGAGGCGAGTCATCTCCCTAATCATTTCTTTGGTGGCCGCACACTTGGGTGGTTCAAACAGGTTAGCTGGCGACCACCTGACAACTTCTGAGTAAGTTTCTTTAACCCATATGTCCGCATTTTCCATCAACATGCCATTCCACTGTGGTGGCTGTCTCTCATTTACTTGGTGGACATCTGCTACTATTGGAGCAGCGTTTATTGGGACTACATTTTCAGGTTGAGTAGACTCGGTTGGGTCCCGGCGATATCCACTGTGGCCTCCTGTGTCGGCTCCCTGCCTTGTGGGTTCCGACAATTATTTCCCTTTCTGCAAACCACGCATGGTCGGTTGTTTCTCGCACAATCACACCTAGTGCAATTTTGGTACTGGCTCGCACAGAAGCAACAATGTATTTTACCCGGCATAATGTTCCGCACTTTGGGCGACAGTTACGTCCGCCTCCGACATCTGCTTTGGTCCCATATAGAAGAAGAAACTAGTTTTTATGAGTAAAGGGTAGAGAGGTGACAGACTGGACTGCTGTGTCCGGGTAGTAGGGGCATACGTTCGCGCGTGGGTGTGTAGGCCACCTTCCTGAGGGCGACAGTCCACACTGGGAGCAAGAATTGTCACACCTACCACTTGTTTATATATCCTTGGCAGAAATAACCACTATTTCTATGGTTGCACTGAAATAAGATTAGTTATATATACTCACTTGGTCGGCTGTCACTACTAATACTACTACTACTACTATTTTTTTTAACGTGGCCGCCAACCTCCTCCTCCTCCTCCTCCTCCTCCTACTACTACTACTACTACTACTTTTTTTTTTTTAAAGTGGCCTCATCCAGGCTGTAACATAACTTCTGGGCTGCTGCTTCTATTCGGAGATCACATCTTGCACTTGGTCCCATCCCACCAGAGGTTGTGAACACTAGAGGAGTGAAGCTGCCTTGATCAACGTTTTGAATTCTCTCCCCATATGCCCTTCTCTTGTCGTTCTCGTTCCTCCTATGTGCGGTATCATGAGCTAGGTTACGGTAACATGCGGCCATGGGATCAAAAATCCTGATGTCGAAGAAAGCTCGCTGACCCCGTGTCCAGAATCCTCGAGCACTGACGTCCACACGGGCTTCGTTAGATGTGTTTGAAGTCCTGTGTTGGAAGGTCTCACCATCCAATGGAAGGAGGGTCGGTTCTACCATGACATCCCGGCAGATTTCTTTCAACATATTTGCTGTGAGGTCCCTTACCTCGTCATGCCTCATGCATATGAAGCCCACTTTCTTGCACACCATGGCGTGATCGCCATCATAGGAAGAGCCACACACGCATTGGGAGGGCAAACCTTCTACTGGCCGACCGTACCTTAGAGCAATTTCATCTGTAAATTCTTGTTTATTAAGACTGAAACCATTTGCCCTTATCGGTAACGTAGTTAACCAGTTCGAGGCGCCCATCTCCTGCACTATAGCTACTTTTTTTTCAAATTTTATGGTACCTGCAGCAACAGTTGCTGCAACTTATCATTTTGGCAGTGCTGTCGATCTGTCGTAATGGACCGACGAATCTTATTTACTTCATTGGTATCCATTTCCCCTGTTGCATTCTGGGCTGTTATGTGGTCCGTGAGGGCTGCCGTGAGCTTAAGTGAATTTTGATGTTCAGTGGCAGCAATCTCCTCTGGATTGGTTAGTCCCATCCCTCCCAGTCTTGATGGAAGTGCAAGAAGTGCTCTTTCTGCTGGGGTTAAGTCAGGGTGTTTCACTAATTTAGGAATGAAATTGATATTGATAACTTCTTCCAGAGGGTGGAGGAGGGGTCCGATATCAGGGATAGTACGCATCAGGTAGTTCCAACGATGCTTGACTCCATGGGTGAATGCAGTAAAGGCAGCCGTTGGCTCTGTGTTAGCAATCTCAGACAGAGCTTGGATTTCACTAACCAACTCATTCACCTTTCCCGCTACGTACTCGGTCTTGAAGTCCGTAGTGCCAATTACTGCTCCTAGATGTCTTTGGCCATCCTTAGTTATTTTGACCTTACTTCCGCCAAAAACCTCCATTGCCCGTTCATAATGTTCTGGCTTCACGGTGAGGAATGACTTGCTGGCGTTTGGGTGGTACCCTATTTGTGGACCTCGCGATGCTACCACGTCCCACCACTTTTTGATGCCCTCCACTTTTCCTGCTCCTGTAAGGTCATCATCATATGCCACTTGTTTGACCCCAGTTGTTTCAAATTTTATTTCTTGTTGGAGCACTGATAGGCCAATTGCATACGTTGCCATTGCAACAGGGTCCCCCTGTGTTGTTCCCTCGGTTGGCTGTAAGATGGTATCACCTCTTAGAGCCTTGTTGTTTACTATATAGAGGTCTGATGGATTCCTATACGAATTTTCAACACACATTGCGAAGCTTGGATACTTGATCTTGATGTTGTGCAGTGCAGCCTTGCGGTTAAGTATGTTGAATGCGTTTGAAGCATCTACCAGGAGAACGGCCTCTCAATCTCGCTGCTCAAATATCAATCTCATGGCGTGAATGGCGATCTCCCCACCAGCCTGGTGGCTAGCACACACTTGTAGGTTCCCTGCTGCTGCCCTGGCATCATCCTTTACCACCTCCATTATGCATTTTCCGATGATCCGCCTCAGCACTTCCCCCACCCCTATAGGCCTACATCCTGGTTTCTTTTCCAGAGGAATAAGGCGGCAGGCCGTCAGGGCCTGGAGGTGATGGCAGCTAGAGGATGCAAGCTTTCTTGCAAGGGCGGCAATGGCAGTGCAGAGATCGCTTGCTACAGGGCCAAACTTGTTTGTGCTGAGGATGACTCTCCAACCGTTTGCATCCAGACCTGAAGGGCCGGCTCCTCCTCGAGGCTTCAGTGCCTTTTTCCACACCATCTCTCCTGTTATTTTCTCGGACAGGACAGCGTTTGGTGGGATATAGACACCCTCGAACCTGATGCCTTCTTCGTCGCTTGCAGGGGGATGTTTCTCTTTCAGTAGTTTTAATGTCTCTCTGTTTATTGGCATCACCCCACCGGAGGATTCCTCTGTGAGAGATCTTACCGAAAGAGACACTTTTCCCACACGCATTTTGTTTCCAAATTTTCTTGCCACGTCATCGGTGTTTGCTTTCCGTCACCCGTAATTTTTAGTCTCTCCTGCAGTGTTCTTGCTTCACATAGGAGATCATCAAGGGCCCCAGTCTGCCACATTGCCAATCTTCTCTTCATTGCTGCCACATTTTCTTTGTGCTTAGTCTTTGTGTGTGTCTTCTGACAAAATAGATGTGGTATTATTGCCAGTATTTGAAGAGCTAAAGGGGCGAGGAAAGCGGTCATGACTGATTACTAATCAGTCATGAGGCGAGTCATCTCGGGAATCATATCTTTGGTGGGCGCACACTTGGGTGGTTTAAATAAGTTAGCGGGCGACCACTTGACAATTTCTGAGTAGGTTTCTTTGACCCATATGTCTACATTTTCCAGCGACATGCCATTCCACTGTGGTGGCTGGCTCTCATTCTCCTCGTGGACATCTGCCACTAAGGGAGCAGCATTTATTAGTACTACATTTTCGGGTTGAGTAGACTCACTGCTATCATTTCGGATATCATCGGGTGGTTGGGTCCCGGCGATATCCACTGTGGCCACCTGTGTCGGCTCCCTGCCACGTGGGTTCCGACACTGGTCTCGCTTCTTGCAATCCACACATGGTCGGTTGTTTATCGCACAAACACAATTTGTGCAGTTTTGTTTCGGGCTAGAACAGACGCAGCAATGAATGTTACCAGGCATAGTGAACAGCACCTTGGGCGACAGATACTTCCGCCTCCGACCTCTGCTATTGGGCCCATACTGACGAAGAAACTAGATCTTATGAGTATGGGGCACAGAGGTGAAGGTCTGGCCTGCGGTGTCCGAGTAGTAGGGGCATACGCGCGCCCGTGGTTGTGTCGGGCACCCCCACATGTGGGCGACAATCCACACATCAGAATAATCCACTGGGAGCAAGAATTATCACACCTAACACTTGTTTATGTAACCTTGGCAGAGATAACCACTATTTCTATGGTCTCACTGATGTTATATTAGTTATATATACTCACTTGGTCAGCCGACACTACATGAAGTGGCCGTTACTTGAGGTGGGGAGGCGGGGGAGGGGGGCGACCGCAGGCGCTAGGCACTTGGCCCCATGGGGGCGAGAGTCGATATGCCACCCCTGCTAAAGTAGGCCTATCGACACACTGGCACTGGCACTTGGCAACTCCAGTCACTGACCATTCAAAAACTCACAGGCTTACTTGAAGATCGCCGGTGAACAAACGCAATATTTGCGTTTAATGCCGTAAGGGAGAAGAGCCGTCGGCGACGATACTGAAGGTGACATCCAACATTCATCGACACACTGTGAAATTCTAGCTCCCACAAACTGAGTATATCCCCACCAATAACACTTTAAATCAGGGAAGGCACCCCAACACACCCACGCCGCCCGGGCCTACTACTACTACTACTACTAATAATAATAATAAAAATAATAATAATAATAATAATAATAATAATAATAATAATAATAATAATAATAATAATAATAATAATAATAATAATAATCATCACTACACACAGCAATTAAATGGTCTTGATGGCCTCCTTCGCTTTCTCACTCTCGCCTACCCAAACAAGTAAAAATATATATCATCCCCATTATATTTTTAAAGGGTCAAGTTGGAAATCTGCCCAAGAATAGGCAAAAGAGCACCAACAACACTTGTGGGTGTTCTGGGAGCAGCTCCTGTGGGACCAAGTCCGGCAGAAGTAATCGAGGCGGGAAGAAGTCCTCCGTCGGGAGTTGTAACCCAGAAAAGGTTGGTTACTTCGTGTTAGACGGCGTGCGGACTACCTGTAGTTACCTGTGCTAACGTGGGCAGATCCATCCACCAGCAGACCTTTAAGAGACATTAAAACAATATACTGTAGTTGTGAAAGACTTGAGCTTACCTGTAGTGCCGTGTGATGTGGACGTTAACAGCATTGCCTTGATAACTTTCAAAGGGGATGACGAATACACACACGGAACTAGAGGATATCCTTCTCTTACACTACTGTTTCAGAGAATGAACAAAATGTCCATGTTGATAATAACTACCAATCACCGCCTTTGTGTGGTGTTTTAAGTCCGGAAATGATTCAGCGTCTGTGTGAAAAAAGGCGCCAATTCATGCTGAAGGATACTGCGGCCAACACACAAAATTATTTTGTTCGAAATAGCAAATTCATCATCGTCGTCTTAGTGGTAGCCGGACCTGGACACGTCAAGGGGCAGCTAGTTCCGATGCTGCTGGAGCCCACCAAGAACATGATGAAATCCGTCTTTCCCATCCGTAAAAGTGGCTAACAAGGCCTTGAGGAGGCTCTCGGACAAACAAAGCACCTCCTCAGCAACTTAACTGCAGAAGCTTGAAGTTTCCAACAGTGTATTAGACGGCATCAATAGGCTTACCTGTCTGCTTCGCCAATGGTCAGTTCGTGAGTTTTGGTGATGAAATCCGCGATTGTCGAAGCTGATGCCGCAAAAGTTGTTTGAATGTGAAAGGTCTGTCCAAGTCGATCTTGGTTCAATGACAACTGTCTCATTTGTAATACGAAGGTTTCTTCATAACCGATTCGACCCAAGCCTCCAAGACTCTTGTGAAATGAGCACAAGTTATTTGTCATAAGTGGAACTTATAGGTAACTTTCTTACCTAATCTTAGTCTTTGAGTATCTTAAGAGTTCTGTATTCATTAATTTCTTTAATTTGTTAGCGTAAATTATATCAATAAAATACCTATTGCTAAAGAATTATATTTTTCTATTTATTTTTGCTTATTTAATCTAGCGCTTTATCTTTTCCTGTGAGTATTTGGACGACGCCAACATTAAAAACACGAAACTTTTGCAACGTGCTACAGATAGTTCGTTTCCTACTTCCCCTTTCTTCGTGGCAAGCGGCGACAGTTTTTACAAATCTTCAATAGATATTCGTGGCCATAAACCTGAGAGGTGCGGTGTTGTTTTAAATAAAAAAAGTCGACAGGCAAAACGTATTTTCGATTTTTACTTGAGAACAGAGTATAAGGCCACGAATATCAGTCTAAAAATTACGTGTTTAACAAGTTCACAAGGTGTCGCTCGACATGACAGACACAAACAGAAAAATGAACATGGTCGCAGACAGGCCAGAGTTCATATGGATTGACTACAGGAATTTTAAATATTCTTCTATTGAAGATATGTTAAAACTGTCGAAACTTGCCACGAAGAAAGGGGAAGTAGGAAACGAACCCCTTGTGAAAGTGCCCAGTTCATAAACTAGACTACCCAGTTCGTGAAAGTGGTAGACAACCTAAACCATCGACCTAATGTAACCTAACCTAATCCGACCCGACCAGACAAAAAGCAAAACCTAACCTAAACTAGCCTACTCTAACCTAGCCTAGTTTAGCCTAACCTAAACTATACCAAGTTTATCCTAACCTATCCTAGCCTAATTTAAGCCAAACTTCTAGGCTAGAAGAGGAGCCCATTAAATGAACCCCCCTTGCCTATTTTCTTAAGTAGTATTTCTAATTTGTTTGACCGGAGGCAATATGAAGCTACTTGTTAGCACTCTCATAAGTGATGGAGGGGGTGGAGCCCCTCAAACCTATTACACCCCCAAACTAAATATTTAATGGGTTGTTTTACTAAACTGTTCAGTTTACACTATTAGCAGCTAAAAATGACATCGATTAAGAAAAAGATCTTTCAGTTCCACTTGCACCTGTTCCATGAAGCTTACAACTGACACCAATGATATTCAATCGCTTGCCACGGGTCAAAATTGGGGTAGGGTTGACTTTGTGACTGATTCATACCATCCTTTGAGTATCAAATATCAAGAAAGAGCAGCCCGCGGTTCACGAAAAGGGATTCATCATCAGCGGACCTTTGACAAGGGTCCCCACAAGCTGGAAGAATTTCTTAAGCGTAAGCAGTAATAAAATACAAGTCAATGACCTACTCCTCAAAGAGGGGTCCAAACATGGATATTCAAATAAACTTCATGAAGCTCATCTGTACTCCACAAACGAAGACATATGTTTCATTCTATCTAGTCCAGACAGGAAGAGAGCTGTGGTAGAAGAATGGGAAGACCAGTGTTCAATACAAGAGGTAGACACTCGCATGATACTGCGTCAACCAGTCTGATAAGACACCAGTGATAGTCAGATTATCTGACACAGATGTGTTATGTCTGCTGGTCAATCATTACGCTGCAAACAATCTCAAAACCGAAGTCATGAAGGATTTTGTAGCAGGCGATAAACGGGTAATGATATATGTAAAGAGCATTGTCACTAAAATTGGAGAGAATTAAGCCTATCTCTGCTCGGCCTCCATGCATTCACGGCCTGCGGTAGTGTTAGTCCCTTTGCCCATAAGTTCGTCCATGGACCTACCTGGTGAAACATCCAATCTTCATGGAATGTTTTCAGAAAATGGAAGGACGTACAAATCTAACTGATAAAGAATTTAATGAATTGAAGGATTTAATTTGCCAAATTTATGGATATTAGAATGACCACCTGGTGAACAAAGCTAGTTATAAAAAAAATTGTGAAGTCCTGCTCTCCCCATGGTGTGGATATCAGTTTATTACCCCCTTGTCAAGCATCATTATAGCAACACATTCTGAGGGCAAACTATCAAGTGTTTATATGGAAAAATGCCACCCTTGCACAGCCATATATCCTTGATACTACCAATAATGGCTGGCAAATGGATTCATTTGGTCACCTCACTCCAAAATGGATCGTTGAAAGTATGCCAACGGAGCTGGCCGATTTATTGGCCACAACAAACGCTCAGATGAGTAGAACTGTGAGTTTGAGGGAATATTAGGTGATGATAATGATGATGAAGATCATGGATAGTTTGGACTCAGTATTATGCTAGACGTTTTCCATGAAGAGGAATATGTTGATTTTGATGATAGGGCTCTGTTATGTAATTAATGTGACAAAGTTTTCATTAATGTTATGTTTAATAGGAAGAATGTATTCTTTAAGAGAAAGAAAAGTCATACTTTCGTTAAAAATATAAAAGCGCAAATAAGGGCAGTTATAAAAACTGTAATTTGCATTTAATTACCGATTACCATAGCACATTATTCTTTGACAATAGGGTAAAGCATCGATTTGTGGCAGACAGGAAAGTATGGGCTTGGTTTTCTCATGTTCAGGTGCTCTCGTCCCATCAGTGAGTGAGAGGAACGGGCGACCAATCACAGCGGCCGGCCTGCAGCCTCCTCCCCCATCACAGCCCCTCCAGCCAATAAGGAGGAATCCCTCTTCCCCTCTCCCTCAGTTCTCTTTTGTTGTGGCAGGATCTACACTCTCATGTCGATTAAAGTAAAAAAAGGCATAAGTGGGTGGGAGTTTTGTTTATTCAAGTCAACATTGCAAATTACCAGTACATTACTTCATGATGCGCTACCTACCATCTGCAAGTAGTCCTTTGCTTCAAAATGCATGAAAAATGAATGGTGTATCTCAAAAAACAACAAATTTATGCATGTTTGAAGATGGAAAAACTTTAAACACGGTTTTCTCGGCTTTCAAATTTTGGCACGAATAACCCATACGATGATGGCGCCTCAAATAATAACCATGATCATCACTCACCATATATATCACGGACATTTTTATTATTTAATAATGGCAGCCATAATGGACGTTCATAATTTTGAATATAGTTTAGTAATTTCTATAATTACAGTTATTGACATGAGAAATGGACTTGTTATTGTTGTCATATTCAGGAATGTGATTTTACAGTTGTTTCTTGTGATTTAAATATTCTGTTCGTTCCTGCTGCATGGCCGCCATTTTGAATATGAATATTTTTCCTGAAACTCATATTTCATTGCATAAATGACTTGTTGAAGGTAAACTAAATGCAAAAATAATGTAGGGCACGATTTATTTCTGGGAATACTAGATTGCTTCGAAATGTTTTAAATTTTTTAGGATTTTCATAGTTAGCCACATTAAACATGCTCCCGTGACTTCCTCCACCATTTTTAGAGGTGCTAACAACCGGAATTATATTTGTATACTTGCAGAATCGCGCTCATCCGCTAGGCAACATTGTCTCACTGTTCAGTCCCCAAAACTTCTTCTTCCATCTATAGTTCAGTAACGGTGTATGTAAATTCCACCATGTTTTTCACGACAACGGTACAGCAAAGGATATTTTTTTAGCATTAAACTGTTATTATTTTATTGTCTAATCATCACTGCCTTTAACACCACCCATCATCACTACATATAACATCATCCATCATCACTACATATAACACCATCCATCATCACTACATATAACACCACCCATCATCACTACATAAAAAAACATCCATCATCACTACATATAACATCGTCCATCATCACCACATATAACACCATCCATCATCACTACATATAACACCATCCATCATCACTACAGATCGGTAAAGTAGTTTCCGAGATTCTCATGCTGACACACAGACAAACAGACAGACTTCTTTGTTTTATATAGATATAGATCATCACTACATATAACACCACCCATCATCAGTAGGCTACATATAACATCATCCATCATCACTACATATAAACACCATTGTAGTGATGGTTTGTCAGACCCGACATTAGGGGGGTCAAGTGTAAGGGTATCCCTCACAGGTGCTCAAGGGTGTTATAAATCAACTAGCTCCCTTCCCATGTGACATGTCACCACAACAGACATGTAAGAAGGCACCGGCCGGCTCTCTCCCAACATACACAATATCCTACACCGCAGAAAGAAGTCCAGACCTGACCTCACATTAGCCAGGTCAAATGTAAGGAGACCCTTCGCCGCCCCCCCCCCCCCCCCCGGCCAGCTCAACCTCATGGCTCGCATCCCAATATATAGGACGTCCTAGTCCTCCCTCAGAGACTTTTGCAGAGAGAGATACCCAAAGACAGAGTCAGGGAGAGAGACACACAGGGATCGGAGGAGGAGGTCCACCACAGCCGAGTCCCGCCCACGGGAGGAGAGTCGTGCAGGACTTCCCTCCCCGACTTCCCTCCGGTGTCCCAGCTAAGCAGTCGCCCTCCCGACACCAGTGTCCCAGCTAAGCAGTCGCCCTCCCGACACCAGTGTCCCAGCTAAGCAGTCGCCCTCCCGACACCAGTGTTCTAGCTAAGCAGTCTCCCTGCTAGGCCTCCCCTAGGTCACGTGAGTGTTTGTAAGAGCTTTCCACGGGATGAGTTACTTATGTGGGAAGTGTATTCATGTCATGTTCGTGTCCGAGAATCAGTGTCCAGTAACGTAATAATGTCCTAGTAACTTTCAATAGAAGGTGTTATTAATGTGTCCATGTCATGTTCGTAATTAATAAAGAGTTGTAACGAAGCAGTGTTTGACAAGTCGCCTTTAAGAACGTAATAGATGTGTATTGACGTATAAGATACGATAAGTGTACGATAAGTGTAAATATATATCACGGCCACGCTACCAAAGTCTTCCTCTCTTTATACTCTTATACTATCAATATTCTACCTATATGTAATCTTCTTCTTGTGAGTTTTGTCTCATTACACCATCCATCATCACTACATATAACACCATCCATCATCACTACATATAACACCACCCATCATCAGTACATATAACATCATCCATCATCACTACATATAACACCACCCATCATCAGTACATATAACATCATCCATCATCACTACATATAACACCACCCATCATCATTACATATAACAACATCCATCATCACTACATATAACATCATCCATCATCACTACATATAACACCATCCATCATCACTACATATAACACCATCCATCATCACTACATATAACACCACCCATCATCACTACATATAACAACATCCATCGTCACTACATATAACACCATCCATCATCACTACATATAACACCACCCATCATCACTACATATAACAACATCCATCATCACTACATATAACATCATCCATCATCACTACATATAACACCATCCATCATCAGTACATATAACATCATCCATCATCACTACATATAACACCACCCATCATCATTACATATAACAACATCCATCATCACTACATATAACATCATCCATCATCACTACATATAACACCATCCATCATCACTACATATAACACCATCCATCATCACTACATATAACACCACCGAATCATCACTACATATAACAACATCAATCATCACTACATATAACACCATCCATCATCACTACATATGACACCACCCATCATCACTACATATAACAACATCCATCATCAGTACATATAACATCATCCATCACCACTACATATAACACCACCCATCATCAGTACATATAACATCATCCATCATCACTACATATAACACCACCCATCATCATTACATATAACAACATCCATCATCACTACATATAACATCATCCATCATCACTACATATAACACCATCCACCATCACTACATATAACACCATTCATCATCACTACATATAACACCACCCATCATCACTACATATAACAACATCCATCATCACTACATATAACACCACCCATCATCATTACATATAACAACATCCATCATCACTACATATAACATCATCCATCATCAATACATATAACACCATCCATCATCACTACATATAACACCATCCATCATCACTACAAATAACACCACCCATCATCACTACATATAACAACATCCATCATCACTACATATAACACCATCCATCATCACTACATATAACACCACCCATGATCACTAAATACAACAACATCCATCATCACTACATATAACACCATCCATCATCACTACATATAACACCACCCATCATTACTACATATAACAACATCCATCATCACTACATATAACATCATCCATCATCACTACATATTACACCATCCATCATCACTACATACAACATCATCCATCATCACTACATATAACACCATCCATCATCACTACATATGACACCATCCATCATCACTACAGATAGGTAAAGTAGTTTCCGAGATTCTAGTGCAGACACACAAACATACAAACAGACATACTTTTTTGTTTTATATAGATAGATAGATGCCTAAGTTATAAAAAAAAATGTCTTAAGCAAAATAGGCAAAGGAGGGAGGGGGGTATTGTCGCCCCACTGACTAAAATTTCCATCAGGCATATGGGATTTACTTAGACTTTCAGTAAGTACAATGTAGTATGTTCATGTGGAATTTTCATCATGTGTGTGATATTGTCATGTGGTTTCCCTTTATATTATCACGCGCTTTCAACTGCTATCTGTTGTTGTGAATTAGTGGCTGGTGTCATAATGCGTTTGCATTTTTATAAATCATTACCATATCATCATGTATTGTTTTGTGTTGTCATTTTTTCAGTCACTGTCTAGTGTAATTTTGTGTTTTCATGGATCATCCAGTACTTTAAGTGTTGTTAAATGTGATTTGACGTGAGGTGTTGTTGTGTTATGGCAACACTGAAAAATAATCCATAGAACGGGGAAGACGAATACAAGAGAGAAGACAAGGCAGACGATCGACTTCAAGCTCAGACTCCACAGCTTTTCCAGGCAGCTTTGTGTGACGCTCCACCACCACCACCATTCTGAAAATTTGGTTATCTCGCCTCTCGCTCTCACCAGAATAAAAACGGCAAGAAGCAAAAACACAAATAATCTAATTTAGTTGTTTTAAGAAACTTTCAAAGTTCATTGTTTTTAGTGTTTATGCTCTTTAGAATAAGTATATTTAACAAAGACACCGAGATGAACGAAAATGATCATGGTTAGGTTAGGTAAAGTAGCATATATATAATCAATATGGTAGACAGCGTGCTGATCCTTGGGCTGGTGAAGTAAAATATATAATTACTATGGTAGGTAGTGGGAGCCAGGTGAAGTAAGATTAAAGCCTCCCTTCTTCTCAAACTTGACTATGACAACAAAGGCTTCACGACATGATACTTCAAAAGTAGTTAGTAGCTTAGTTTATGCATGTTTGAAGGTAAAAATTACCACAGCAATTTGCAAAGATACATTCGCGAAGCCATTTATCCTGTTCTGACTGGTGCACGACATCTTGTATACACAAATGCCTTGTTCATATCAAACAAACACATCTACACAAAATCATTTCGTAAACACAAACACACACACACACACGCGCGCGCGGAAGGGGAATTGAAGTTGCTGCCCTTTACTCTGACAATAATCATTGGTTGCAATGAATTATGTTAGGTTAACGTCAAGAAATAGACACTGCTACATCAAAAACAAAGAAATTTTATAAATAGGTAACCAAATTATTAATTGCAAAAGTGACCTCCATAGGAGATGAGTTCAGGTCACGCATGTAACTTGCATTTAAGTTTGGCTTAATGGAGAAAAAGGAAAGTAAACTTTGTTATGCTTAATACATGATAATTTCTTTTAAGCATTTCTAGTTCAAAACTGAGAAATATCAAAATATACACCTATCATGGTAGGTGGACAACATAAGGAACAGTTGTCATTTAATTAGTACAACAACTCATTAGGCGAAACCTGTCCGTTAAGATGACCAGGTAGATATTTTAAGGTGTATACTAATGCCGGTAACCAAGAGTCGTGTTATGATCCAAAACGTGCACAAAATGTTGCCGTGAACGTCACCTTGGTAATATACTGTACTGTACAACACAGCGTATTCACAATAGATCAAGAACACTGAAAAGAAACCAACGAAGCTAAGACTTATGTTGAAATTTAACAAAAAGGAAACCGAACGAGACTCATACATAAATGTAAGAGCCAGCTCATGCCTGCATCACCAAAAACACGGGAAACATGTGACTCCACTTAGTTCATACAAGGACCATATCTGAGGAGCCGCAGTCATGGATTTTCTTATTGATAATATTACTCCCTCCTCAAGCTCTATGAGTGACCTACTAACTAACGGTTGAAAACAGTTAAGTTACTCAAGTAAAGTAGTAGTCACTGACTCACTCATTGATAGACGATGAAAAAGGGATTTAAAGTATACTATACAAGTGACTCGTATTTCTTATGAAAGGACACGAAGTAAAAGCTGCAATATGTTCACTTATACCTAAAACATTTATGAGTCAACTCACGTACTCAGCAAAGCAGGCCTGACGTCCCGCATCACAGACAAGAGGCATCCTATATTTCCCTTCGTTACTTGAGTAATTAAGAAGTATCTGTGTTTTACAAACTGGTGGGAATATAGTTATATTGCTACAGTGTACATAATTGTTGCCTTTTGTGTTACAGCTCGAGGATGGCTGGCCCTATGGCTATATGGGTGGGAATTTGTTAGGTGTAGAAACTGTCGCCAATGTACCAACCACACCCTAAGTTAACGAACTGTGTGACCCGGTGTCAAGGAATAATCCGAGAAGACCGAACACGTCGCCAAATGCATTTTCTATCCATTACCCCGCAACACGGTCTGCAAATCGAATAGCATCCAGTTTCCCAGTTACTGCTAGGTAGACAGATAAAGGCAAATGTCGTACAGAAACATACCTGTAGTTTCAACTTGCTTGGGGATCGAACCCGAGCATGTGACCATTGCACTGCAGGTCGCCATAATTATCCTGTGCCCTTACTAAGTCAGCTTCTCTCCGGGACTCGGAAAGGGGAGGTTCACTACTGCTTATCCCTGGTTGTCGGAGCAAATGTTTCATTTTCACAAGATGGCAGTTTTAAGGTAGTTAGTCTCCAGTGCATCATATCTTAGTTTTGTCCCCTTTTTATATAGATAACACCCACAGTGCATAATAAAAACGTCACATTGTTATGACACCAGTTGAATCGTCTCGTGTATGATAAAGGCTTTGGTGACAATAATGATGACTGAAAGTCTGTGATAGACGCACGTTATCTCCGACTACGTCTTGAATATATGCATGAAATTCAAGTCCCTCGACAGTATGGAAAAAAAAAGTGATTCAAAATTGCACTTTCAATATATTTGGCGAGACAGTGGAGGACACTCTTTGACAGACTTACGCTCCCAATTTCTCTCCCTGTAAAGTAATACAGAGATATCTCATATACATCCATATACTTCCATATTCCACCCCAGTACAAAGACGTTATTGTATACTTATGCACGTGTGAATTCGATCGGGTGTATGCGAGTGTGAATATGTATAGTGTGTATATGTGGGGTGAGGGGGACTAAGGCATGGTAGACTGTTGAGTAAGAACTGCAAGACATAACGCCAGGTGAGACAGACTTTGATGTGTTTTTGTCCTAGTTAGTTAGACATGAATTGTTGTATAAAAAGTGTAAATGTAAACTTCTAATATAATCTCAATTCAGTGAAACAATTAAAATATTAAATAAATGAAAGCGAATTTCTTTATCTTGGCTCTGGCTGTGGGAG